>CM076583.1:747891301-748314563 GCA_034641835.2 Pinus albicaulis
ACCTCTATAGTCTCGAATGTCTTGGCTACTGGTCAATTAGTTCCTCCACCTGAACAACATCATGTTGATTCTAAGGTGGACCTCTCCCCTTCTTCACCTGTTTCTGCATCCTCCTCTTCTACTTCGCCTGGTGAAAGTCTAGATTTGAGTAACCAGGTGGCTAAGAAGAAGAAGAAGAATACAAAGAAGAAGAAGTCAGATAAAGGAGAGGCTAGCTCTGCGGCTATTGCGCCTAAGAAGCCTTTCTTCGATAAACCTCCCAACCCTCCGTGGAAAGTCAAGTTCCCTTACATGTTGTGCATGGGAGACCATCTTCTTTGAGACTGCCCTGGCATTCCCAAGGTGCTTGAAGAATGGTCCAGCGGTTGTCCGCCATTGCCTTTGGCTTCCGAGAGTCAAGTTGGGAGCACGTATTCAACTGGTACTCGTAAGGCTCCTAAGAAACAGGGTAAGCTCACCAATCCCTGTAACTTGTGTGAAGGGCACCATGCCATTCACCTTTGTCCGTATATGGATGAAGCCAAAAGAGTCTTGGACAACGCAACCGTTTCTACACCATGCCTTCCGGCTGGTTATAAATGGCTTTCTTTGAGTCCTCCACCAGTTGATCCTACGATTGGTCAAGAGTCATCCTTGGTCGATCCCACTCCCTCGGAAATTCAAATTCAGGAATCCGTTCCCGAGCAACCATTGGTCGTGGGATCAGTTGAACTGGCCCCGTCTACGGTGCACCAGGTATTTTCCATTAAGAGTGGTTCTCATCCCCCTCAGGTTCTTGTTTCTTCAGATTCCTCGGATTTGGAGAAAAATTCTCCTGTCCCCGTATCTCAAGAAGTTTCTCCTCCGCCTCCCATGATGGAGGTCCCAGAGGATACTCCTCCCACCTTCGAGATGGAGGTCGTGGAGGATGCTCCTTCTTCTGTAACACCAGGGGAAGACCATCTCGGTTCAATGGTAGCCCCTCCGAGTAGTCTGGTCGCTTCCTTTGATTGGAATCGATTTGCAGGATACCACCTTCCGTCTTATGTGCCTTTCGAGATTACAGTACAGGCTTTTGGTCTGGTCGTACCCAGCACCATTATAGACGAAGGCACGTCTGTTAGTGTTCTATCCTCAACTATTTGGCAAGCTTTTGGCTCGCTGCCGCTTGCGCCTGTTACGCAGAATCTGTTGACATTTAACAGAAGAACGAGTCAACCCTTAGGGATCCTTCCAAGGTTACCTGTTACTTTGGGAGGTAAAACCATCCATATGGATGTGATGGTTGTTCAAGGCCCCTTGGATTTCAATCTGCTCTTGGGGCACGATTACACCTATGCCATGGGAGCACTTGTCTCCTCCATTTTTCGTGTGGTCTGCTTTCCGCATGAAGGACGGATTGTGACCATTGATCAGCTTTCATTCTTTGGTCTTGATGTGGTAGCTGGCCCGCCATCATCCCTTCCTGGTTTTTATCCACCCATTGTATCTGCCCCACCGCAGGTCAACTATGTGGCTACCTACCCCGTGCCTGTACTCACTGATAGTGCCGTTGTGCATCAGGTGTTGGGGGCATTGGCTCCTGACTTCCAGGATGTTTTCCTTCCATTGGGAGTGGAACTCTTGGAAGCGATGACTTCTTGTTCATTATGATGAGGTCGTTCAGAGTAGAGTTCATTTTCCTGTGTCAAGCTCCTTAAAAAATAAAACCAGGTCTGGTGGGAGCAGAGTTCCTTGTCTTGTGTCAAGCTCCTTAAAAAATGAAACAAGGTTGTCAAAGCAAGACCTTTATCTTATGCCATCACTTAAACAGTATCACGAGGGATAGTTCTTTTAATATATCTGTACAAGTAAAACAATGAAACACGTTCTGTTCAATTCGAGTCTTTGATAAGTTCTCGTAAAATCCCAGTCGAGTCTTCCTCTTGATCTCGTAATTTGAACCTTCACTCCATCTGCCTTTCATATGGATTGAAGCTTGGGGGCATGTACCTCGAATTGAGTCACCATGCTGGGGGCATGCTTACTTTTCAAGCATATTTTGTTTCCGTTTCAGGCTTGTGTAAAAATGAAACCGGTTTCAAGCATAGTTTATCTTTGTTTCAAGCTTGTGTAAAAATGAAACCAACTTCAAGCAGAGTTTCCTGATTTCAAGCTTGTGTAAAAATGAAACCATTCCCATTTTACCTCTTGTGATTGTCATTTTATCAACATGTTTTGCCAGATGAGCCTTGGTTTTCTCATTCCATCGTCACTATCTGCTTGGTCGATCATATGCCTTCACTTGGTTGTTTTACCTGTTCCTGAGGAACCGTTGCGATGAGTGGTCTTGTTAGCCAGCCTCTTAACCTTTACTTGTTTTGAACAGTTCCACCATCACCGAAACCAGTTGCTACCCTTTATACCACTCATTCCTCTGGGAGGAGTCAACTTTCAGCTCTTTTTTGACTCTTAAAAATTGAAAAGATTGCCGAGTCTCTTGTCGTTTCGATCTCGTTAAAGTGGATGCGAATCGACATCTACCCAGTATACGTTTACCCCTTTTTCGGGTTGGGATGGATTATTTACGAAAAAGGAATACCCTAGCCTATCGCAACTAGGAGGTTTTCTCAGACATAGTTTTCTACCTTTTCAGATCTGAGGAACTATTTACGAAAAGGGACCTTTGGAGTTTAATTTTCTACTGTCTTTTCAGACTCTCTAAATATGAAAAGACGCCGAGTTCTTCCTTTTTTAGACTCATTAAACCCTGATGACATCGGATTCAGTCACAATGATGTTATTCGAGTTCCTCCTTCCTAGGACTCGTTAAATGTACTAGGATGGATTTATATGACAAGCATATGGTATCCTCTTCAAGCTTGTGTAAAAATAAAAAGGTACTCGCCAAGCATGGTGGGGAAAATGGAACCAACATCATTGGCGTGTTGGCAGTATGTCGCTCTTGAACATGGCACTTGTCTGCATTCGTGTCGGGTTGGGGACATCTCACCTCGTATTTCACTTGCCTCCATGGGTTTGGGTGATCCTTTTGACCTCTCATCTGCTCTTTGCCTCGTCACTATGACCTCTGATCTTTTGATGTCAAATACTGCCAAGTCCACTGTCATGCCGTTCATATGTTCAAGAGAAGTTGACCTCTGCAAGTATCAACCTCCCTCTGATTCTCATCTGATCGTGATTCACAAAAACATTATGTTCCTCTGTCTCGTGTCGATGATGTGGGAAACATTATGGCCCACCTTCAATCAAGGTCATTTCCTGTCGACTTCAACTCATTATCTGGGAAGCTGATCTAGAGACTCCCTTTTGGTACCTTGGAGCCTGCATGCCTCAATGGCAGGTTCGTCGCATTCGACACGAGGTTTCCATTATTGGCCTCCAATCGAGTGATTCTGTGGGTGTTCGATGTCAGCTCACTATTCACATGCCATAGATTGTACCTGTAGTACCTTGAGGGCCATTGTCATTATTGTTGGTACCTCTCACGTCTGTTAACATATTTCATCATTGGCTGGTAATCAGACGATGTTCTTGCATGTTCAACTTCAGCTCACATATTCACATGCTTGAACTTGTACTGTGTTCGGGTCGAGATGGAGCGCAAGACCCTAGATTGTGTCTGTTGTAATTCAGGCTGCGATTTTGTGGATTATTATGATTATTTACATTACTCACTCATTGGATGGCTGTGACCATACCTGAGTCTATTCTTCGATCCTCACTGGATGGCTGCGCCCATGCCTTGGATCTAGATTATTGTATACTCTGTTATGGATGACTGCGCCCATACTGCATATATATCATGTATCTGAGATATCAGTTGTATTTTTTCACGCAGGTTTTCCGACGGCGGATTTTTCAGTTGGAAACGTTCTCGTAAAGCATTTCACCCCTCTCTCTCTCTCTCTCGGGCCTCATGCTTTAGGGGGCATCTGTTACACAGTAATTTGTCACCGTCCCTGCAATCCCCATCCCACACATTGGAGGGCTCATTTCGTGACCTGTGAGCAGTAACATGGCTTGAAACCACTTTCATGACATCCCTCTGAACAAGATCTTTCATTGCCCTGAAGACATCTCCTTGTGAAAAACCCTAAAAATGGCCCTTTTTGCATTGGCACGAGCAGGGAGTTCAGTACCTGTGCCAATGTGGAAAATACTTCAAAGAGGCCGCGCCAGTTGGCGCTCTGTCCCGGAGTCACACTCGCGCCAGCCAATTTAAGGAATGTTTTTTAAAAATAAATGGTGGAAGTTTCGTCCTAAGTGATCCAAGAACTGATATCTATCTTGAGTTGGGAGGTTTGGCTACGGATTTCCATAGAGAGGAAGTGGTTTGCCACATCTCATGGAAGCTTCCTTGATGATAGGGCCAATCCCATGATTATAGGGATCCCAACTCCCCTTCCTCCATATATAAAAGCTTGCACATCTCCATTGCAAGCTAGTCTTCGAATCTCCAAGTTTCCAAGAGATTTCACATCCTTATGCTGCAAGAGCCTTCTTGATTCCCTTAAGGCCAAATCCAAGCAAGGAGACTATTTCCAAGTATCCGGAGAGAGAGGCTTGTCCCATCCTTGACAGGCTTTATCGAGACATGTTTTGCTGACAACCCGCCAAAGGAGAGTGTTGCGTCGAAGCTATGGTTGTATTCTTCTTTTGACTCATTAATGATAAGCGACTATTGGTTATGGTTCCACTCTTGTTCTTGATTATGTTCATGAGTTATGTCCTCTTCGACTAACATTATTGTTGTATATACTGGATTTTATGCTTTCGTTTGTGTTGTTTCTTGCATGTGCAGGTGTCTGATCACGGAGATCGTGAGGATTGTGATCTGCGGGCAAAGGAACGGGAGCACCACCTCTTCTACAAACGACAACGTTGGATTCTAGGTAAGACTTCATCGCAAGTCGGTTTATTTGAAATTAGGAACCTGCACTGTAGCGTGTTTGATTGTTGCTAGACCCGATCTGGGCTAGTAGGGATCACCTCTATCCACAGAGGGGATTTACCTCTTCAACAGCCCCCCAATTTTTTGAGTTTTGTTTTTTGTAACATGCTATGGGCATGTCATATGTTTCAGAGTAGATGGACTCTAAAAACATGTTATATGATATATATTGTGTATATGCATGGTTTTGATGATTTGAAATGCCATTGTCTTGTGTGTGATAAATGCCAGTCTAGAACATGATTTGCAATTCTATCGACGTAGTGATTTTGACTTCTAGGTAGATGGTTGAAAGTAATGAATCTAAAGTCATGTATCAAAAGTTTCACTCATAAATATTTTCTAAATAGGATAGGGTTATGCACACGATAGACACCATTGAGTTGTAGGACAAGAAGCAGGGAATCTAAACAAACGTGCAGATGGAGGATGCGATGAGAGAGGGCATCGGCTAAGAGACTACGTACTGCATCATATTCGGCCTAATTATTGGTGGCATTACCAATGTAGACCCCATTTGAAAGAACGAGGGTATGCAAGGGGGTAAATATGGCCCATGCGGCCGAGGCGAGATTCCGGGAATAGCGACTTGCCCCATCGGCATAGCCAATATAATATGTGGACGAGAGGTCCGACAGAATAGTGTCACAAGACAAGAAATGGGAGGAAGGAGAATAATGATGGCAGCGTGAGTATAGGGTAGACATCAAATGACAACTATGGGAGGGAGTAGTCTGGGTAGAAAGGCTAGGACTCATAGATCGACTAGATGGTGATGAATGAGGACTACGGGAGCTCATGCTGCGAAGGACATCATAGATACGGGTGGTATCATCCTGGTTATGGGAGGGAAGGGAAAGGTCGAGGAAACCACACGACGCTGAAAAACTACCTAAATCATCAGCATGTGAAGAAAGGCGCAGATACGGATTGTCGCAGGGGATGACAGAAGAATAAGTAAAAAGATGGTCAAAGCATGTAGAGCTCGAGAATGTTGCTGAAGGAAAATAAAAAAAAATAGATGGAGTGGATTCAGAGGGAATGTACTCTGAGGTTTGTGTGGATGATGATAGGTATAGGAGGGGGGCAGAAGGTTCTGACATTTCAACATTAGGGGGAGGAATTTCAATGGTAGCGGGGGGATCCTCAAGTAAGCCTGATGCATACTGACCAAGGATGGGAGAGGCAGATTGATTTTTTTCAACCTCGTATTCGTGAATGATCTCTAAGGAGGCTCAGTAATGCGTGAGGTGAGGACAATGGTGAGAATAAAGGGCATGGACACCACACAGAGTGCAGGGTTTGTTGGTCTGAAGAGTCTTTGGGTTCCTGGCTGTGGACGAGGAAGAAATAGAAGTTTCAGGGACCGTAGATTCAGGGAACGCGACCTTAACCATGGGTTGGATGTGGGGCAACTCAGGAAAAGTATGGGTGGCATGAACGACACCATCACACACGGCAAAAGGCTTGGCAGGTGGAGGAGGGGTAGGGTCGGGTGCGGTGGCCTTATCTTTGGATGCCCCTTTGCGAGTTTTTATTTTCTTGCCCATAGCTGTCACAGCATGAGGATGGTCTTGCGGAGAGGCTAGGGGCACAGTAGTGATGGAAGGAGTTAGGGGAATTGGTTGAACCGATGTCACATCAAGGTATGGTTTGGGGTGGCCGGGTGGGGTCTCGGTTAGAGGAGTAAGATACCATACGGGTATTCCCAAGGTCAAATTAGGGAGGGAAAGGGTGGCCATGATGGGAAATGAATAGACTCTGGGAGGGGGAGCAAGGAAAGGTATCTGACCGGTGGGTTAATGGCCAGGAGGGACAGCTCCTATATGGTGAAGACCTGGGGGAACCGACTCAGGGGGCTAGGGAGGTTCCTGAGTGCTAGGTGGATGGGAAGGTCCAGGTGGAAGAGGTTCGGTTAGCTGAGGTGAAGGGATAGGAGCAGGTTGCGGTAGGTGATATGGAGGTTGCTGACTAGCCGAAGCAGGCTGTGGAAGGCCAGCCTGAGACGATTGCATGATGAAAACATTCGCTAAGCTGGGATCAGAGATAGGAGGAGGGGGAGGACCTAGGAAGGTGCCAAGAAAGGAGGAGTCTTTGTACATGCCAGGGGAAACACTGGTCAAAGAATCAACAGTTTTCTTATTGGTGACAACAGAGATGGTGGACTCAGGGGAAGTTGGAGAGTTTGGTTCATGATATGTCAACTGGTCGATGGTGACAATCTTTCCATTATGAGGGAAAAACATCTTGCGGTGGACTACGGATGGGACGACAGACATGGCATAGGTGTAAATACACCCCAAAATAATGTTAAAGTCAAGAGGGGCATCGATAAATTCAACATCGACACAAATATTCTTTCCCGCAAGGGTGATAGGACAGTGACGGAATAGGCCAATGGGCTGGGAGGCATGGCCATCCCACGCACGAAGGGTGATTATGGAAGGGGCCAGTTCAGGAGATCCGAATTGTTTCCAAACTGAAGCAGACATCACATAGGTGGATGCCCCCTCATCAATAATACATCGAGAGACATTGGAATTTCATATTTTGACTGGGATTTGGAAAGAAACGGAAGCCAGAAGGGGGGGATGGTCTGACTGACGAGCATCGAAAACAATCAATTGCTCATCAATAGGATCTACAGCACCCATGGCAGATAGTAGAGCCTTATTTTGAGAAGGGCACGACTGGAGGAGTTCCAGTGTTGAAATGGCAGCGGGAGATTGTGCCAGATCATCCACTATGCTATATGAATGGGCAGCTTGACCAGAGGCAACATTTTGGCGTAATGGGCCCTTAGGAATCTTGGTATGAACCTCAACTTTGGGAGGAGGGATTTTCTAGGGACCATTGGGTGTCAACAGAGGCTTTGTAGGTCCTGAAGATGGGGACTCGGTGACAGACAGAGCAGGAGGCGTGGAGTACTGACAAGACCGAGTTTGAAGGTTAAGGTTGACGGTGAGAGGTTGGTCAGAGGCCATCATGAGAATATGGTAATCAGAGGAACCAGAAGGGGAAGGTTGAGTGGTTACTGGGGCATGAGGTGGTTGCATAGCCACAAATCCTTATTGAGGGAAAGGATTGGTAAACATAGCAGGTTGTGAAGTAGCCATATTGGTAGGGACAGTAGGGGAGGAATGTTGCCCCCGCACGGTGGCTTGAGACTCCCATAGCTGCCACATCTATGGTAATAGGGGACAATCGTGAGTGTAATGACCATAAACACCGAAACACGAACATGTTTTATTGGTACGAAGTGGCCTGTTCGGCTTGGGCTGAGAGCCCTGTGGCTAGTTGGCAGTGTTAGAATCAATACTCGAAGGATTGGATCCATGATTACCAGAGGCAGGTTGGTTTATTTTCCTCTTTCATTGAGAAGGAAGAGAATTGGTCGCGCCTTGTTGCGCAAATACTTGCCCTGGAGGGGGTAGTAAGTGCGGCTGCGGGGGTGGAGAAAGCAAGGGAGTGGGAGGTCCAAATGCTGGAGGAGATGGGACACTAGGCTGTGGGCAAGGATAAGGGTTAGGATGGGAAACATTGAGGTAAGCAGGAGTGTGGGAAAAAGGAGGAGGCATGCTGTATCCTGGATACATGTTACTTGGAGGGGGAAAAGTGCTGGAGGTGTTGGCCCCTCTGGGAGGGAAACCATAGCCCATAAGAGGTTGAGCAGAGGTATGTGAAAGAGATCCAATGATGCCATCGGCCGAGGGAGATGCCCCTGGGGCATTAGGGCCACCGGGTTTAGGGAGGTCAGGAAGGATGGTATAAACATAACCAGATTGAGCATAGATAAGGTCATATTTTAAGGCTATTTGGAGGGCGGCTGCTTCGGTTTGGGGAAAGTGGGATGCGACATATTTTCCAATGGGAGGTAAGAGAGAGCAAACGAAGCAGTCCATATTAAACCGATATTCAAAGGTGGAAGCGTGACATAAGCTCTGTCTTCTCCGTCATTCTTGGACATGAGCAGAAAGGAAAGTCGAAGAGGATTGACGGAAAGAATTCAAGAGTTCTATACCAGTGTCGTATCGGAGACGGAGCTGGAAATAAGATAAAAAGGCTTGGGCAATGGTCACAAAGGTGGTATGGGAAGAGGTGGTCTGATCAACATACCATTTGGAAGCTTCACCGGTAAGCGTGCGTTGGAACAATCTAAGACGAATGGAATCATCAGTAATGGGATTAGAGGAACACCACATGTGGAAAGATCGGATATGGTTGGAGGGATCTTCACTAGCAAGGCCTTCGAACTTGGGAATGTCGGAGGGGAGCTTGGTTGGCACAACAGGCCAACTGACATCGTGGCAGATAGGATCATTGATCAGCTGATTGAAGTCGGGGAGACTGAGACCAACCATATAAGGGAGAAAAGGGACAGTCGAGGTAGTTCCCGTAGTGGTTCCACTGGAAACGGACCCAGCAGTAGAACTGGAGTTGTCGCTAGCGCTAGGCCCTGAACTAGACATGGTGAAGGTAACAGGGGGAGACCCAGGAGTAGGGGGAGAACCCGAACAATCAGAAGAGGAGTCAGAGGGCGGACTCGAGGGAGGATTAACTCGATGACGACGGGCAGGAGGAAGTCGACCGACTGGAAACTGAGGGTGAAGGCCAAGAAGTATCTGGGATAAATGCCTTGGGGGCGCAATGCTGATGGGAAGAAGAAAAACCGACAAGGGCAAGGAGGGGAAAAATCAAGTGATGTCAATGTCGAAACAAGGGCAGAGAGGTGCAGTGTCAATTGAATTTAAATTCTGTGCCAGGCGGTGTTAACCAGGCTCTTCTTCACTTAGGGTCAATGTGTGGCATGCGTTAATTTTAATTTTTAAACCTAGACGTTTTGAGAGTAAAAGAAAAAGTGTGTTGTGTAACTTAAAATAAATCTGCAATAAATAAGACTGAAATAACAGGAAATTAATAGCTAACAATGCATCAATCTAACCCAAGAAGGCGGGTCTCTCAAAACTAGTTGATAAGAGGGAAAAAATCTAATCAAAACACGCTAAAAAGAGGCCTGTAGATCTAAGGTCAGGAGGGACAGGGATCTAAAGGAGAAATCTGCTGAAAAGAGGTGTAGAGAATAGTAAAGAGGCAGAGGCAAGGTTGCTGCTACAAAGGAGAGGATCAGCTAAAGGTAGAAGGGACAAGGAGGTGACTCTAGAGATAAACCGAAACAAAACTGAATGAGGTGATTTGAAAGGGAGAAGAGCTGATCTAGAGGGATCTGACAATGAGGTATCAGATATGAAAATAAGAAGTTTGAAACTCTGAAAATTCAGACATCTGAAACAGCTAAAACTCGCCCACCAAAAGTGGAGGGTACTAAAGCCCTAAGGGGCAATATTCCCACTTAGCTGAGTGAATCAGATCATAAATAGGTCTAAGCAGGTAGAGAGGGAGGCTGGAAAACCCTAATAGAAGCTTCAGACAAACCCAGAAAAGGTGCTGGAAAATTGCAGAAAAAAGTGCAGGTCGCAGGTTTTGACCTGTTTTCAGTCCAGGTTGCAGTTTTGGGGTAGAAAAGTGCGCCCTCAAAAAAATTTGTTGTCTCAGTTGTGGCTGATGTCTGTCACCTGCGCAATAGGGCCAAAAACACACAGAAGTTAAAAATTTTAATGTTTGAGGGTTTTAGAGGTGAAAAGCACCATAAAAATAGGAAAACAGAAAACTAAAGAGAAACCCTAGGGTCTGAAATAGCTGGATATGTAGGAATAGATAAAACGATAGCAGTCGCAAAAGAAAACCCGTGTGGAGTCGCCAATTGTTAGTATGAATCTTTCGTCGAAAAGACCACTTTAGCTATGCATAACAAATAGCCCTAACATCAATTATGGTTGCCAATATCTTTAAGTCTGCAATTAGTTGATCCAAATAATGCTGCACAAATCCAGATCTAAGCATAAAAGACATTAAGCAGTAAAAATAAAATGTAGCTCCATGCATCCAATAGACAAGACAAGAACAATGTATTTGAAAGAATTTTTTATATTAAAAGGGGGCACCCGAGAGGAAAACAAGAAATGTGTTTCTGATTCTCCTCAATGGGATGGGTTCTTGAAAGTCCTCAACATTTCAAATCTAAAATTTCTCTCTCTTGTTGGTATAGAAAACCCAGACAAACATAAAACTCAAAGGGAGCTCACAAGGCAAAAATGGATAATGTAACCAAGAGTATAGATCTAGAGTGATCTAATGCAATGAAAGGTGTCTAATGAATGGGAAAACCCTTCTATTTATAACAAAATATTAGGGCGGTCTAGAACTTGGTGCATGAATAAAATATTATCAAATTCTAGAACCACCCTTTAGGAATATTTAATTATATTTTTTGGAGGGAAAAGGATTTTTGACTTGGGTCAATTCCTTTCTTTATAAATAATAAATAAATAAATGATTTATTTATTATTTTAAAGAAATGGCGGGAATATAATTAAATAAATAATGATTTATTTAATTATTTATAAATGATTTGGTCAAATTTAACTAGGAATATTATTTAAATAGGGATTTAAATAACTTATTCCTAGGAAATAATTAAATAAATAAGGATTTATTTAATTGATTTCCTTGTTTTGGGTTAAATATGACCAGGAAATATAAACAAATATAGATTTATTTATTATTTCCTTTTGGGGTTTCCTGTTTAGACCATAAACAACTTAATAAAGGTGTTTTACTAAGTTATTTGACATAGTGAAAGCAATCTTACTTAGGGTAAAATTGATCTTACATGGTGTACTTGGGTTCATCTAATGATAATAGGTTAGATGACCAAAAAATGGTGTAACACTACTCCTTCAGATTTCTCAAGGAAAACAACAAATGGATCTTGGAATAATTCCTGATCTAGAGGATTTGATATATAAGCTTCATTCAGGACTACTCTTTCTTCCATTTGGCTATGTTTGGGACTCTCTTGGGAAAGAAACTCTTCCCCTTGCTCATGATCACTTGAACTATCAGACTCATCATATATTGCAGTGTAGTCTTCTTTCCAAGCTGATGTGTTCTGATTAAGTGGACTGAAAATTGTGTGAAGGTTATCATGTTAATGAGCAGGGATACACTTTGGCAGTAAACCCTCTTGAGAGGATAGTGTGACAACTCTCATGTGATTATCAACTTCTATTTCTTCATCTGCAATTTGTAACTTAATGGAACTTAGTGGCTGCAAATTTGGATTTAAGGAGGATTCCATGTCCAAAATTATTTCCTCAACCATTTCAGGAGAAGGCTTCTCACTGAAAAATTGCTCAAGAATTTCATCATCCTCCTCAAACTCATCATCAAAGCTAAAATACTACTGATTTCCAATTATGTGAATGTTATTTCTGATGGACTGAAGTGAAGTAGAGCAAAGAGTCAAAGACTCTTCACTTACTTCTAAAATCTCAAGGCTTTCCTCATCAGTGTCATAGGTGACCTGTATTGGCTACTTACTTTTTTCAACTTGATGATAATGAACTTCATTCCACAAATCAACTATTGATTGCTCTGCAAGGTCAGTTTCTGTTTGGATATCATAATCATCAACATATTGATCGAACCTTGGAGAAATATAAGTAATGTCACCAGCCATGCATATTGGACTATCAAATTTTTTTTCTTTGAATTGATCTTTAAATCTATTTACTGCTATGTGATAGTTAAGATCAGGAGAAAAATCAAGAGAGGCTGACTGTATGTTTATGAGTTGATCTATCTCTTCTTCAGTTAAAAAGGGAGGCATTTTTATCTCTCTTTGGATATAATTACAATAATCTTCCTTCTCTTGGGAAAGCTGATTTAGAGGATGAATGTCTTTTTGGGCCTCACCTAGGAGATATGATGAATCGTCACTTGTGCTTTTAGAGAGATCCTGTGGGTTCTCTTTCATTTCTTGATTTTTTTCCTCCTCAACCAAATTTTCTTGGTGTTTGGGACAATAAGCATGGGATTCATGAGTTGCCTCTGATAGATTTTTAGGAGGCCAATTTTCTTGTATGAACTTAAATGACTCAAAGCATAAAGGTAGAGATCCTACAAGCTTTGATTTTTCTTCCATTTCAGATTTGAATTCATCCTCAATCAACTCTTCTTGATGTTTGGGATAATAAGCATGGGATTCATGAGTTGCCTCTGATAGATTCTTAAGAGGCCAATTTTCTTGTCTGATCTGAAATGACTCAAAGCATAAAGGTAGAGATCCTACAGGTTTTGTTTTTTCTTCCATTTGTGACTATTCATAGGGTTGAATGTTTTCTTGAGGAGGTTCTGCAATAATATGTTCCTTTGTTTCTTTATGAGTATTTTCTTTAGTAGGTAAGGGAGTAGTGGATAACATCTGATCTATTTCTTTTTCAATTAAAGGAGGAGGCATTTTCTTCTTTCTTTGGATTGGGCAACAATTTTTTTCCATTTTTTGTGGAGGTTGATCTTGTGGCTAAATGTCCTCTTGTATTTTAAAAAAAGGGGCAGATGGATTGTTATTTGTTTCAACCTTTTCAAAGAGCTCTTGTGGATCCTTTCTTATTTTTTGATGGATTTCATCCTTGATCAACTCTTCTTGGTCATCTTGATGGTTAGTTTGGGTAAGAAATGTATATATCTTCTCTAACAGATCTTCATGATGCTAATTTACCAAATCTTCATCAATGCTAACAAGGTGTTGTATGAGATCTTCAGATTGATCACAACAATTTTCAGCTAAGGATAGAGATGGACAATACCCTATATAGTGTTTGTAAAATACCTTGTGGAAATCCTTTAAAGAAAACACGATGCTAGGTTCTAACCATTCATACCAATTTCTTGCCTTACCTTCTAATGTTGCCATGAACATTTTCATAAGACAATCCTCATGCCATTCAACTTTTAACTTCAATATATGTATATGAAACTTGATGAGATGTAACAAGGGGTCATCAAAGTGTTCATCTTGAAAAATAGGCAGGTTTTTCATCCAATCTATTTGAGGCATTTTGTGTGGGAATCTAGGGATATGATATTTGTTCGTTGGAGCATATCTCCTTTGTATCCATGGATCCATCTTTGTTAATCAGAAAGTGTCACTGTGTCTTTTAAACCAGTCTAGAGTTCTCTACCAGTGGAGTCTTTTGGTCTATTGAGGGTTGTGGAGTCACCAGGTGGAAGATTTGAACTTTTCTATCCTCCATCAGCATGATTGGGATTGCTCAATTCATTCCCAGGAGATTTTATAAGGACTAGTGGAGTAATAGGCCTACTAGAGGCTAGTGGAGTCACCAAGTGAATATTGTTGCCTTATAAAGATAAAGTTATATGGTCCACCACCAATGACTGATAGGAACCAATCTAAGGATGTTTTTGTGAGGTTTTTTACAAATTTTTTTATATGCAGCCTAGTTTGGAAGAGTTTCCTAAACCTCATTCACCACTTAACTAAGGTGGTGAAGCAAAAAGAGTTTACTCTAAATGACTTTATAGGCTGTCTTTCTGATTTTCATTTTGAAGGACTAATCAATCTACAATAGTTTGCTAGACTGTTATGTACTTAGTAGTGTCCCACCGTGATCACCATTATGTTGGAGTCCCATGATTTGGCAGATTGGTAAAACAAATGACAGGGTAACATTAGACCAAGCTTTGGAGCCCTAGGACCTAGCCTTCCTGGACTCAGAGAGGGCTCTCTCTATTATGCAAAGGATGTAAACTTGTTTGTTTTTGTATATTTGATTTTAGGCTAGTTGTTAAGTATGTTTTTGGTTTGTTTTGGATTTTTTGATGGGAACTGATCAAAGGATAAATAGATAAAAATTTTGTCAGATCAACTGGGCTATGGGGTCGAAAAGGTCAAGATTGTCTCAATGATGGACAAGGTATTACTGCAGGGCTGATTTGGTCAAGGTAAATGGATTCTTTAGGTGAAAGTGAAATGATATGGAAATTAAGTTTGTGAAAGACAAATAGATTTTAAGCATAAATAGTTAAACAGTAAGAATTCATGAGTTAGGGCTAACCATTAATCTCTATGAATGAAACTCAAACTGATAGATGTAGAAAATAAACAATCGAAAATCACCTTCATACTTTTGTGAAAACAAATAAGATAAACAAATAACTCAATCTATGAAGAGGGAACTCCTAAACATCATAACTTGAGCTATCGAGAACTTTGAAATAAGACTGCAAAGCATGGACAAAGGGCAAGATTGAAACAAGACCTCTTTGACTTAACTTAAAAAAACCAATAATTCAGAGATAGATTTCAGAAATGGAGTTTTGATTAGATATGAGTAAGTAGGGAATACCATGAATCATACTAGAAAGCATACATAATAACCATTAATGAAATTGATAATAAGTTCTTAGGGTACCAAAGAGCAATTAAGAATTTTTTGACATAACCAAGAAAGATGAAAACATTTAAGCTGCAATGAATCAGGAAATTTGAGGCGCCTCCATGGGAATATCTCAAAATTATTCTTTACTGAACTACAGCAAGAAAGAAGCATGAAAACATGTATGATAAACTAAGAAAACATAACAGATTAGGAACACAATACCATTCACCAAGCCATGGAATCCTACATACAATCCTCCTCCACCATCAAAGTCAAGCAAGAGATCATCCACTTCATAAGACAAGTATTTATTCAAAGATAATAATGCTATGTATTGCTCTCTATAACTCAAGTTCTCCCTCTGGTTACAATGAATCCTCTTTGATTATAAAGGCCCAAGAGGAGGAAACCCACCTAGAGCAACTAGAAGGCCATAGGCAAAAAACAAATATCTAATTTTTTCCTTGAGGCTTTGCAAAGCCCAAGGCACAAAATATCTTCAAAAAATATCTATTTAAGCTAAAAATAGTAAGAAAATTGACTTTTGATCTCTGAAATAGAGTTAAAAATAGCTTAACGTGCATTTGGATGGCCACCTTCAGAAAACTACCTTTTCAGCAATATCCTATAGGAGCTTAGCACCAGAAAAAAGTCTGTTTTGCAGAGGATTTTTTAGGGGCTTCCTGATGTCTAAACGAGGCACGTGATGGCTTGTTGGAAATCCCTGGATGTCTATTTTCTGGAACTACTTGATTTTTTCCAAACTGATGCCGAAAATTCTGTCAAAAAGTGGAATGAGTGAAAAAAACGCAGGAGCGTAGCACCTGTTGATATAAGGGGCAGAATGTTGAAAAATGACTATTTTTGGCCTTTTTGAGGGACCAAAATAGCTTCATTTGTTTTGAAAATTTCTAAGTATACTCTCTCAAATTTAATGCATCCAAAAATTTAACTTCCATCAAATGATGATGCTCCAAGCAAACATGGCAGCGCCTAGAAAAATTTGCAATTAGGCCTAAAAATCACAAAAAACAAAATCATGTCAAAAATTGCTCAATTTTGGTGAGCAAACCCCTTATGGGTTTCTAGAAGCATGCAAGGAAGCTGAAGCCGATGTTCCAAGCCTAGATATTTCTTTTTCCCATTTTTTCACCAGGTGCCTCATTTGGGCAGTTTTGAGCTTGGCTTGGGCAATTCGTCTATACTCCTTAGCGCCCTAGCGACATTAGTAGTCACTGATTGAATGGTTTTCTTCTTTGTAGACTTGGTGCTTTTATGCTTTTCCACCTTTGCGGAAAGAGTCATGGCCCCTTGCCTAGGAGAGGAAGCAAGCACATGTTCTTGGCTGTGTTGAGGAGAAGAGAGAGGAGGTTTCATCACTAGCATTTGTTCAAATTGATCCTTTACATTGCTGCCTCTTTCACCACCTACTTTTCTGCACTATTCATTGTTTTCATGTTCTTCTTTAGGGTTGTCTTGTTCACTGCATCTGATTTTATCATGACTGTCTTTAGGACTGCCTTGTTTACCCTCCTCACTGTTTTGAATTTGTTGAGGGCTACCTTCATCATGACTGTCTTCATCTATTTTTTGTATGTTGTCACCTCCCTTAATTTTTTGAAATTGTTCTAGGTTGCCAACCTTACCATCACTATATTGAACTTCTTCTTGTGTGCTTCCCTTACCATGCTCATTGTTTTCCTTAGACTCTTCCCTGCAAAGCTTTCGTAAAATAACATATGCCATGAGGACCACTTTAACCTAAGCTTTTATACTTTTAGGAATGTTTGAAAAAGAATACCCTTTTCCCTTCTTTTAACAATTTCAAAAATACCCTCTTTGCCTTATCATTTTTTTTGAAACAAAACGACTTTGTCCCTTTGTTGAGGGGTTTCCCCTTTTTCTAACTGATTTATCTCTTTTACAGGGTGTCTTCTTAACAAGATTCCTTCAACTCATTATTTTCCCTAGGTCACCCAAAAATACTGTCAAGCCCTTTGCTTATTATGAAGGAGACTTTTTTCACAAAACTTTCTGGGCACTTGTTTTATACTTCATGTTTCAACCCTTTACAAATTCAAGGTTTTGTTTATTAGCTAAAGGAGGTTTTCCTCAAAACCTGAAAATTGTACTTTTCATTTGATGGAGGCATCTTAAACTATGTTTTGATCCTTTGCTAGTTATCCTTTCAGGATGTCCTCTTTAAAACCAAGAAAACTAATCTTCATCTGGAACTGTGTCCTCTTTGTTCATTTGAATAAGGCATAATTATTAAACTGTAATCCTTCCTTATCACTCATGAATATCTTCAACAAACTGTCCTTTTTGCCGTGTGACATCTTACCTGTAACATATGCCTTTATTGCACCATATCACTTTAAAATTTAGACAAGAATAATGTGATTTTTTTTATGATAAATGTTCTCTGTTTATCTTTTGGAGGAGGTAGCGCAAAGCAGCCACTGAGGTTACTTAAAAAAATTGTTGACCCTTTTCTTATTAGTGAAGGAGGTCCTTTCAACATTTTCTTCCCAGCACTTGTTTTATACTTAAGGTTTAAAATTTTTATACATCCAAAGCTCTGTCTGTCAATTTAGGAAGGTTTTTCTCAAAGACTTTAGCCCTGTAATTGTCATCTTGTAACAGTTTCCTTGAAACAACCTGTGCATTTTCCATCTGTGTAATGATTGAAGGAGGCTGCTTTTAACCAAATGTCGTGCCCTCTGCTATACTTTTTCACATTCACTCCATTTTTTATAAGAAACTCTTTGGAAATTATGAAATGTTCTCCTCATCTCAACTGTCATATTTTAATGGGTGACTTATAGAAAAACAATTCTCTGTACTTATCTCTCTCATATAAGCTTGGAGGAGGCATCTTTAATACTGTGTTATTTCCATTTCTTATCAGTTGCAGAAGTTACCTTGAACAGAGCCTTATCTATCTCTTTTACCATTTAAATGAGATTTCCTCATCAAACTCTAATCTTGGATTTATCCTTTGAAGGAGGCTTCTACAAAAACCAATACTGATGGCCTTTCAACACCATTATTTCAATCCTCTCCTTGTTTATGAAGGAGGTCATTTGAAAACTGTTTTTTTTCCATCTGCTCATGATTGAAGGAGGCACTATAAACACAAAAGTTTTCTTTCATCTCTGTTTATCATTTGAAGACTATTTTTGAACAAGTTGTCTGTGGGCCCTCTACTTACCATGAAGGAGGTCTTCAAAACACAGTATGTATTATCGTTACACCATTTGCCTATAAAACATGTTTTTGTAGAATTTTACTGTGAAATCTATAGGTAGGTAATGTTTCTGTAAATGATAAATGTCTGCTACCTGTCTTTGGACTAATATTTCTTCGTAGTAGTTGTAGCTCCTTTGGTGTTGTGTTGAAAAACCCAAAATAGTGCAAAAACCAAATTTTGGGCACCTTTGAGGGCTCTTTTCACTCTTGCACATAGGTGTGTCACGTCTTTTAGAAAATTACACTGGGAGTGCTTACAGGTGCGTCGCATCCTTTGGCAGCAAGTTTTATAAGCCTTCACGATGTCGGAATTGGGCTCGGGATGGATTTTTCGAAAGATAGAGAATTATAGTTTCTAAATATGCTTGATTTTTGGCATTTGGTGTTCATTTGGTTGTTCAAAAATTGACTGTCCCAACACTGGTAAAAAATGGTGAATCCTGGTGCAGAAATGTATATTGTTGTTTGCAGGCCACTTTTGGATGCCTTCCTCAATTCCAAATTGAGCTCATGATAGCTCATTGGAAAGCTCTGGAAGTCTAATTTCCAAATATACTTTATTTTTGTCATTTGGTGTTCACTTTGTTGTTCAAAAATTTACTGTCCCACACTGGTCAAAAATGGTGAATCCTGGTGCAGAAATGCATAGTGCTGTTTGCAGGCCACTTTTGGATGCCTTCCTCAATTCCAAATTGAGCTCATGATAGCTCATTGGAAAGATATGGAAGTCTACTTTCAAAATATTCTTGATTGTTTTCGTTTTTTCTCCATTTGGTTTTCCAAATACGGACTGTCCCAACACTGGTCAAAAATGGTGAATGTTGGTTCCAGCCATGCAAAAATTCTCCCATGACACCTGTATTTTTTACATTTCTCACAAACCATTATACCTGTGTAGAAACGGAAGGATTTTTTTCTTCTTGAACCTATTATGGACAAAAACCTTTCTCACTTTTGTCAATTTCATCTCTGTTTGGTTAGAAACTCATTTTGAAACAAAACTGGCCCTGGGCGCGACTCATGGCTTGTATTGTCTTTTTGCTTATTTTGAAGGAGGAATTTAAACAAAGTGTGTTATTCCCTCTTCTCATCTTTTGGAGGAGGCATTTTGGCTATGTTTTCACCCTCTGCTTATTATGCAGGAGGTCAAGCAAATGCAACCACTTAGGTCAGTCAAATCCACTGTGTAGGCCCTCTACTTGTCATGAAGGAGGCCTTCAAATGTGTGTTTTTTTCCATCTGCTCATGACTGAAGGAGATGTTGGAAATACTGAGAGGGGGGGGGGGTGAATCAGTATTCCTATCAATTAGAGCATTATTTAATCTTCAATTATTATCATTGTTTGTACAATGATAGAAACAAACAAGAGGAACACAAATGCACACAGTTTTTAAGGTAGAAACCCACTCTGGGACAAAAACCACCTAATGATTTTCTAATAACTCTTTAATATTCAACTCCAATTGAAATAAAGCTCCAAATTCCTAGAATATAGAAAAGAATTCTTCTCCAGCTCCCACTGGATGGACGCTCCAATGCGCGAGATTCTTCAGAAGTCAATCGAACGGATGCCCCAACATCCAATGAGCTACAACTCACCCTAGCACCACCCTACCACCCTATAGAATAATAAAAGAAGAATGGACTCCCATACCAAGGAAAATGGTCCACTTTACAATAATATAGAATGATGTAGAAGAAGAAGATATACTAGACCATAACCCTAACTTTTACACAACCACCTAATGATGATCCTAGACCTCCCAACACTGCTTCTTCAACCCTTGGGAGATAGATACTAGTACAATTTGTACAATAATGTATTTACAATGACTAAGTACAATGATACCTTTACAATGATTGTATGTAGTGCTGCCCACTTGAAGACTTCATATGATGAACTTTTTCCTGTTGCTATGAACCTTGGTTGTTTCTCTTGTCATGCCACCCTTTAATGCACCTTGCTTTTCTTTTCTGTTGTAGAAATTCTAGTCCTTTGCAACCCTTGACAACACATGATCTATTTTTTTCTTGCCTTCTAGGAGCTCGATGTTGAATCTAGTGTATGTCTGTTATTTCAGATCCTAAATATATGATTTTCGATCTTGTATTAGTCCTCTGATTCGCCTTTCCAATGTTTCCAATTCCCATAGGTTTGACCCAATTTGGATTCTTCAATGAGGATTATACCCAATTTCTCACAATGCCCTACTTATGGATTTTTTCAGTAGAGCACACTTGTATGACATGCCACGTGTCATTGTTTCTTCATTTGGATCTTAAATTGTTAGAGAAAAAACCAGAGACTATGTGCTATCTACCACTTTTATTGAATTCCAATCTGATACTCAGAGAGAGAGTTATGGCGATTTAACCAAGGTCACTTCTTTAAGATGAATTTCAGGAGCCTACACAAACCCTGACTTCCACAGATCATATCTCCAAAAATATTGTGCACCTTGATCTAGAATTTTGATTGCAGCTTCCTCAGGATTTCGGCTTCGTCTCATACAAATTTCAGGCTTTGAAACTTCGTAGAAAAAAATTTATAGTGAAAATTCCATGATGACCTGTTTCCGATGGCTGAATCCCTTACCTAAGGAGGAAATGAAGATCACAAATTATATGAATTATTAGGTTGAGAGGGGCTTTAGCAAGTGAACGTGGGAGGGATTTTATGAGCATAAAAAATATTAATTATGAATTTTCAATGACCCATGCCCCAACCCCATGGGGTTTTAGCCCACTAACTGGGGGTACAAACTTCAAACATGAATTTCTCTCAAACCGTGAAGAATTACATGGTGTACCATATATCAACGGAAACATCTCAATAAGTAGAAACCATCAAAAGAATTATTTACCCATAATATATTAATTTGGTAGGTCAAAATTCCCATGCAATATTGGGTTAGCCCCTGGTGCTGCTTGGGTTGACATCAATGACAACCACTGATCAACAATCTCCCCCTTTGGTATGGATGGAAACACATGTACTCCCCCTGCGATCATGACACATCTTCCTACAATATTCTCTCCCCCTTTGACATCAATGGCAAAGGGTAACTCCCCTTGAAACACAACCATCCTGCGAACTTGTACACACTTCCACTCCCCTTGACACACAAGCGAGTACTATGGACACCTTAATCTAATTAGAACTTGGGAGAATCCCAAGCTTTTGATGAGATACTCAAATGTCTTCACGAGGTATAACGCAACATTCCTATAAGCAATTTTTTCTTTTGTACAAACATACTCAAGTTTGATATTCTTTTCAGAAACTTGTTCTCTAACAAAATGATATTTGATCGGAATGTGTTTTGTTTTTGAATGCATGACAGGATTCTTGGATATGTTGATGGAACTAGTGTTGTCACAGAATATGGGAATAGGCTCAATGAATTATACTTGAATATCTTGAAAATTTTGTTTCATCCAAAGGACTTGAGTACAACATGATGTTGCTACAAGGTATTCTTCTTCACGCAGATAACGAGTTGAAGTTTTTTCTTTTTGCTCAGCATGATGCGAGACAACCACTGAATACACAGATATTGCTCCACTAGTACTCTTATGATCATCAATGCTTCCTGCCCAATCTGCATCTGTAAAGGCTTGAATAATGAGATCGTTACCCTTGGGATACCACAAGCCATATTCTTCTGTGCCCTTTAGATATTGAAGAATTCTTTTGACGACAATAATATGTGATTCTTTTGGTACTGCTTGGAATATTGCTACCTGTTGAACTGCTTGCATAACATCTAGCTAAGAGGCTGTTACATATAGAAGACTACCAATCATAGATCTATACAACCTCTGATCCACATCCTTAGATCAGTCGTCTATGCTCAATTTTCAACCTATTACCATCGGAGTAAGGATGGTTTGCAATATTCCATTTTGAATTTCTTGAGAATTTCCTTGATGTACTTGTCTTGACATATAAATATTCCTTTCTCTTGCTGAGATATTTGAAGCCCTAAGAAGTATGTCGTCTCACCAAGTAAAGAAATCTCAAACTCACTTTTCATCTTTGTAGAAAAGTTCTTTCTTAGTCAATCATCATTGCTACCAAATATTATATCATCCACATATACCTCAACGATTGTTAAATTATCTTTATCTATTTGTACATGAAGATTTCTATCAACAATACCTTTCTTTAACCCTTGTTGACGTAGATATCCATCAAGACAAGCATACCATGCTCTTGGAGCCTACTTGAGACCATATAGAGCCTTCTTTAACTTGCACACATAGTCTTCTTTTTGTGATAGTAGAAAACCTTTAGGTTGTTCGATGCAAACTTCTTCTTCTAATTATCCATTCAGAAATGCTGACTTAACATCCATTTGGTAGAATTTTATTTTTCTTGAACATGCATAGGCGAGAAACATTTAGATGGCTTCCATTCTGGAAACTGGTGAAAATTTTTCGTCAAAATCAATTCCTTCCACTTGTGCATAGCCTTTGCAAACCAATCTTGCTTTGTTTCTGGTAACCTGCAAATCTTCATTTAATTTGTTCCTGAAAACGCATATAGTCCCAATGACATTTTTATATTTTGGTCCTGGAACTAATTCCCAGGTGTTATTCTTCTCAATTTGATCTAATTCTTCATTCATAGCTACTACCCAATGTTCATTCTAGCTGGCTTCCTCAAAAATACTAGGCTCAAAGGTTGCTAGAAAAGCAACGTGAGCTTCTTGTGATGAACGAAGATTCCGATCTTTATTTATGTCACCAACGATTTGATTTGATGGATGGTTTTTTTGAATCCACTCTTTTGTTCTCCTTGGAGGAGCTTCTTGCTGTTGTTTTGGTATATCTTCATGATCATTGTTTACTTCTTCCTCAATGATAATTTACTTCTTGTTCTACAATTTTATCTGTGTCTTTTTCGACCTCTGTCCTCGAAGTTTCAAAGATTCTAGATCCTCTTCATTACTCGCCTAGAACACCATCTTCATCAAATGTAACATTTATGCTTTCCACTATCTTTTTTCGTCTTAGATTATAGCATTTATAGGCCTTTCTTTTGTGTGAGTAACCAACAAAGATACCTTCATCAACACGTGATTCAAAATTACCCAAATTTTGATCTTATCTTTTGATATAACATCTACTTCCGAAGATTTTGAAATATTTTACATTAGCTGGTTTTCCTTTCCATAATTCATATGGAGTCCTGTTGCAATTATTTCTGAGAAGACTTCTGTTGATAATGAAGACTGTCGTATCAATTTCTTGAACCCAGAATTTTTCATCCAATTTTGAGTCCTTCAACATTGTTATACCCATTTCCTGTACCATTCTATTCTTTCTTTCAGCAACTCCATTTTGCTGAGGTGTTCATGCTGTTGAAAATTTCCTTTTTATTACATTTTCGTCACAGTTTTGCTGAAATAATTTGGAAGTGAATTCTCCACCATTATCTGATCTTAAACACTTTATTTTCAAATCGGTTTCATTTTCAACCAACTCCTTGTAGATCTTAAAGCACTCATATGCTTCAGATTTTTTCTTTAGGAAACTGATGGCTGTCATTCTGGTATAGTCATCTATCATTAACATGAAATATAATTCTCCATGTAAGCCTTTTGTTCTCACAGGACCACATAGATCAGTATGTATCAATTCCAATGGACGTGCTGCAAAGTGTTCTTTTGTTTTAAATTGGACTTTTGTCTACTTGCCGTGTCGACAGGCCTCACATAGTGTGTTGGAAGGTTTTGAGATTTTCGGCATTTCTCGTACTGCTTCCTTTTTGCGTATCCTGACAAGATTGTCAAAGTTTATGTGACCCATTCGTTTGTGCCATAACCAGCTTTCATCTTCTTTAGCTAGTAGACATGCTTTAGTTGCTTCATCTAGAAGATATATGTCGTTTGGAGCTCGACTTGCTGTAGCCACAATTTTACCATATCTGCCTTTCCTGATTTCACATTTTGTGGAGTTGAATAGCATTGTATGTCCTTGATCACACATTTGTCCAACACTGAGCATATTGTGATTCATGTTTTCAACCAATAGAATATTCTTGGCTATAACATCTTTGCTTCCGAGAGTGACGGTACCTAATCCTATAACATTTGAAGATCCATCATTTCCAAAGGATACGGTTCCATCCTTTTCTCTTTCAGAGATACGAATTTCCTTCTATCTCCAGTCATATGCATTGAGCAACCGTTGTCAACATACCACACATCTTTGTTGTTTTGAGCCTTGAGAGCGGTGAGTACGAATGGAAAATGGCATACCCCTGGTATTCATCTGCCCATGTTGTCCATCCACCCATGGAATTTACCCATGGTATTGCAAATATGGCATCAACCCATGGTATTCATCCACCACGTGATATTTATTCACCCATTGTATTGTAAGTGACCCATGGTATGTATCCACCCATGGTATTCATCCACATAGGATTTACCCATATTTAGCAAGTGGTATCTACCCATGGTATTGGCCTATGGTATCTACACATGGTATTGTAACTCAAAAAAGGCTATAAATAACAAGCCTCAGTTTGTAAAAGGACAGATTGTCCGCCATAATGTAGCTTCTACAATTATTCTCTGTTTTAATAAAACAAGTTTCTTTGTGGTTTTATTTGCAGTGTGTTCTCTATTTTTTCTAGCATTCTAACTTTGTAGATCTTGTCAGATCCATTTCAAAATTTTCTTAGATCTTGGGGGCCTCCCCCCAAGATTCGGATCAGTGGTATCAGATTCAGGTTACGCCTCCATGGGAATGAGGGTTTGAAACATATTTCAGTTTCAATGTTTTGTAGCAATCTTCAGCAAAATCCATGAATTTTTTTTGGGCGGCGAGTTTTCAGATCAGATCTGAAAATTTTGATGAAAATTTACAAAACAAAAGACCAGATCTAGATTCCTTCCAAAAAAATACTCAAATTCAAAAAACAAATCGGTCAAATTGGAGTTCGGATGAGGGAGATATCGCTGATTCAAAATCAGCAATGTTGAAGCAATTTTTCTGACGACAATTCATGGACGGCGGCTCTCTTGTCATTTTTTGCAGTTTTCAGTGCATATTTTCAGAAGAATGGATATATATCTAAGCTCCTCTTGAAAAATCACCCAATTTCAAAAAAAAAAATCGGTTGAATCAGAGTCTGGATGTGGGAGTTATTGTTGATTTAAAATCAACTATTTTTTCAGAAATTTTGTGACGGTGAGATAGTTCCAGTGCGAATCTGAGGGTCTAGAGTCTTCAGATAGTGGTTTCAAACATATGAGAAGATTCAAAATGATCATTCCATTTCCAAAAATAGTTTATAATAAATATTTCGAGTTATATTGACTGAGTTATGCTCATTTTAAATCTGGAGTAGCATTCGGAGCGGGTTCCCTTTGGAGATGTGCCCTCCCAGCCCACTTTAGTAGGCACCTGCTTCACATTCATCAGTTTCAGCATAGCAGCATTTGTCTTGGGTTATTTGGATATGTGCCCTCCCACCCCAATCTATGTATGCACCTGCTACTTCATCAACAATCAGCATCATGGTTATGGGTCAACCGCACAAAATCATTTTCATCGAAGTCCATTTGCTAGGCCGCACACTGTTAGTAAGACAGTTGGTCACAAGCATTACAGGGTATCTCTATCCTTGGATCTTCATTTTTCATGGTTTTGGTTCATCCACAAACCCACACTTCATCGAAGTCCATTTGCTAGGCCACACACTGTCAATATCACAGTTGGTCACAAGCATTACAGGGTATCTCTATCCTTGGATCTTCGTTCATCACGGTTATGGGATAACTACAAAAAACCCTTCTCTTCAATGGATCTTCATATTCAGAAAAGGCTTCTCAGGAGGGAACTTCACATAATGAGGTTAATTTTACTTCATAGAGGGAGGAATGATCCGAATGGAAAATACTTTCCTTATTATTCATCTACCCATGTTATCCATCCACCCACTGAATTTCCACTGTGTATTGTAAATGGCAACAACCGCAGGTATTCATCCACCCACTTGATATTTATTCACCCTTCTTCATATTGTAAGTGACCATGGTATGTATCCACCCACGGTATTCATCCACACATAGGATTTACCCATGGTATTGTAAGTGGTATCTACCCATGGTATTGGCCTATGGTATCTACACATGGTATTGTAACTCAAAAAAGGCTATAAATAGCAAGCCTCAATTTGTAAAAGGACAGATTGTTCGCCACAATGTAGCTTCTACAGTTATTCTCTGTTTTAATAAAAAATGTTTCTTTGTGGTATTATTTGCAGTGCATTCTCTATTTTTTCTAGCATTCTAATTTTGTAAATCTTGTCAGATCCATTTCAAAATTTTCTTAGATCTTGGGGGCCTCCCCCCAAGATCCGGATTAGAGAGCACAATTATCACTCTTATTATTCTTCCATGTTCGTTCATTCTGTGGCTTCGAAGATTCTTCTCGAGGATTTTCAAGTCTGCAGTCTCTAGCTATGTGTCCAAAGTTCTGACATTTGTAACATTTCATATTATTTCTTAAATTTTCAAATCTATATATGTTTCGTTGAGCCCTGGGAGGTTCATATTTGAAGAATCTCTTGGAATTGTATTGGTTCATAGGGTACGTGCGACATTCTATAGCTTTATGACCAAATTTTCCACATGAATAACAATAGCCATGAAAAATATGTTGGTACCTGGATGAAAATCTTCGTCAAGGAATTGTCTTCCAAGGATGTGCTTGTGAATCTTGTCCAATGAAGTCTACATGTATGTCAGATCTCATAGGTTCATTGTATTTTGTTGTAGAAGGTCCTGTTTCTTCTTCTTTGTAACTGAGGCCAGTTCTATCATTGTAAGATCATTGATTGTTGATGAGTTCTTCCAATGCCCTTCAGCTTTTGGCATAGTTTTGGACAGTTTTTCCCTTCTTCACTTCCTTACGTAGCGACACTACTTCAACTTCTAATGCTTCCCTTTCTTGGTTTCTTTCTTCCAACTTATTTTGAAGTGACTCTTCAATACATTTGTGTTCTTCAACCTCAATTTTGAGACCTTAAACTTGTTCTTCAAGAGTGTTGGAACAAATCTTCTCAGCATTGAGCTCCTTTATAAGCTTGATTGCATCCTCATAAAATTCTTCTATGGTCAACCCTTCTTCTTCATTGTTTGATACTTCTTGTGTATTATGCTTGGCCATAAACAATACTTTCTCATTGGCTTCTTCTTTGCTGTCACTTTCTTCATCGGATGATGAGTTATCTTCTTTAGAGAGAAAGTTCCTTTTGGATCCTTTCTTTTTGCCTTGCTTGTTGGATTTCTTAAAGCCTTTCTTTCCTTTTGAGTTTCCATCACTTTTGTTCGGACATTTTTCTACGAAATTCCCAACCTCACCACAACCGAAACATATCAATGGAAGTTTACATTTGAATTTTCCCTTACCAGGTTTTAGTTTTCTCATAAAGTAAGCATATTATTCATCTGAAAGACCTTCTCCATCATCTCCCTTTTCTTCACACTTGCAGGTGCATGTTATTTCAATTGAAGGTTGTTTGTCCTTATTGTTTTGCTTAGATGCAACGAACGCAGTTTCTATATTTGAAGTACCCTTTTCTTCATCAAGTCTCATTTCATATGCTATGATAACTCCATGTAATTCTTCCTTCTTGGGTTTGTCCATATTTGCACTGTATTCTAAGATAGATACCTTTGGGTTGAATCTCCCTGGTAACGTTCTAAGAATCTTCCATATAATAGTCTTCTCATCAAATGGCTCTCCCAATCCTTCCAGAGTATTGGTTATTTCATCAACGTATTGGAAGTATGTAACAATGTTGCAATCTTCTTTCATTTTGAGTTGCTCAAATTTTTCTCTATAGATTTGAAGTTTTACTTCTTTGACATTTGAGTCACCTGCATATATATTCTCAACCTTCTCCCATACATTTTTGGTGTTTTTACAACCCAACACCTTATGATAAGTAGATTCAATAAGTCCACTGATAATAATATTCTTTGCTTTTTCATCATTTACCAAATTATTCTTACCTTGTTCATCTGCGGTTGATGTAAATCCATTTTGAACAGTGTCCCACACTTCGTAACCTTATGCCAAGAGATAGACCTCCATTCTTCCTTTCCAGAGTGCATAATTATTTTCATTGAATAGAGGTACACCATTCTTGGTATGCTCCATGACCTCCTTCCAGTTGTTAAACTACTATTGAAGAAACCAAGCTCTGATACCAATTGTTGGAAATACTGAGAGGGGGTTTGGGGGGGGGGGGGGGGTGAATTAGTATTCCTTTCAATTAGAGCATTAGTTAATATTCAATTATTATTAGTGTTTGTACAATGATAGCAACAAACAAGGGAACACAAATGCACACAGTTTTTAAGGTGGAAACCCACTTCGAGACAAAAACCACCTAATGCTTTTATAATAATTCTTTAATATTCAACTCCAATTCAAAATAAAGCTCCAACTTCCTAGAATCTTGAAAAGAATTCTTCTCCAGCTCCCACTGGATGGACGCTCCAATGCCCGAGATTCTTCAGTAGTCAACTGAATGGATGCCCCAACAACTAATGAGCTACAACTCACCCTAGCACCACCCTACCACCCTATAGAAGAATAAAAGAAGAATGGACTTCCATACGAGGGAAAATGGTCCACTTTTACAATGATATAGAATGATGTAGAAGAAGAAGATATAATAGACCAGAACCCCAAATTTGACACAACCACCTAATGATGATCCTAGACCTCCCAACACTTCCTCTTCAACCCTTGGCAGATAGATACTAGTACAATTTAACTCTGATAATATTTTGTTGACTAAGTACAATGATACCTTTACAATGATTATATGCGGTGCTGCCCACTTCAAGACTTCATGCAGTGAACTTCTTGCTGCTTTTATACACCTTGGTTGCTACTCTTGTCATGCTACCCTCTGTTGCACCTTGTTTTGCTTTTCTGCCGTAGAAAGTTTGGTCCTTTGCAATCCTTGACAACACATGATCTAGCTTTTTCTTGCCTTCTAGGAGCTCGATATTGAATCTGGTGTATCTCTTTTATTTCAGATCCTCAATATCTGATTTTTGGTCTGTTAATCCTGCGAATTTTCTTTCCAGTACCCACCAGTTTTATTTGCTTGGATTCCTCAAGAGAGAGTTATACCCAATCTCACAATGCCCTAATTAAGGACTGTTTCAGCATAGTGCACTTGTACGGCATGCCACGTGTCACTGTTTCTTCATTTGTCTCTGAAATTGATAGAGAGAAAGTACACACTGTGAAATGTCTTCCACTTTTTACAAAATTCTAATCTGATACATAGAGAGAGAGTTATGATGAATTTACCAAGGTCACTTCTTTGAGATGAATTTCAGGAGCCTGCAAAAACCCTGACTTCCACAGATCATATCTCCAAAAATATTGCGCACCTTGATTGGAAATTTTTACTACATCTTCCTCAGGATTTTGGCTTCACCTCATAAACATTTCAGCTTTTGAAACTTCGTAGGAAAAAAGTTAGAGTGAAAATTCCACGATGACCTGTTTTAGATGGCGAAATCCCTTACATAAGGAGGAAATGAAGATCACAAATTATATGAATGCTTAAGTTGAGAGGGGCTTCAAAAAGTGAACTTGTGAAGGATTTTAGGAGCATAAAAAATATTAATTGTGACTTTTCAATGACCCATGCCCCAACCCCATGGGGTTTTAGCCCACTAACTGGGGTTACAAACTTCAAACATGAATATCTCTCAAACCGTGAAGAGTTACATAGTGTGCCATATATCAATGGAAACATCTCGACAAGTAGAAACCATCAAAAGAATTATTGACCCAGAATATATTAATTTGGTAGGTCAAAATTCCCATGCAATATTGGGTTAGCCCCTGGTGCTGCTTGGGTTGACATCAATGACAATCGTTGATCAACAGGAGGCACTATGAAACACAAAAAGTCTTCTTTCATCAAGTACTGTGTCCTTATTTGTTCATTTGAAAAGGGCATAATCAGAAAACTGTGATCTTTTACTTATCACTTATGAAGTCCTTCAAACAAACTGTCCTCTTCCTTTATGAAACCTTGTCTATAATATATGTCTCTTTTGCACCATATCACTGTGTAACCTAGGAGAAAACAAGGTGATTTGCAAACGGTAAGTGCTCACTGTGTGTATTTCTGAGATAACTCCTTTTTCCTTGATTGTGTTTTTATAAGGTGTAGTGAATTTTCCTTTGACTGATTTTCAAAGCCCAGGTTCAAGGTGCAACATAAGAAGCAACTGTCCTCTTATGCCTTCATGATGATGCCTAATTATTGTAGACTTGTTTCTGCCAAGACTATCTCTCTTGCCTAAAAGGAGTGATTTGCAAGGCTAGGTCACCTTTTGGAGAGATTATGCTGCAATAACTTTGGAGTTAATAATGGAGCATTGATGATAAGTATAACTTAGTCCTTTGTATTCATTTGTCTCGATGAATGACCATTTTTTTCAGGCACCTTTGGATTTGAAACCATGTATGTTTGCTTTCCTCAATAACTGCACTTTATCTGATTTATGATGGAAAACTGCCATAGCATGAGAACCTTGTTTGAATTTTCTCCTTTGCTCCCATTTAGCATACTATCATCACTCAATACACACCTGCAGAGATGCATTTGGTAGATGTATATGATTTCTGGAGAGATTTTTGATGTGTCATAAAATCATGCTTGAACTGATCACTTTCTTCATTCATGAAACTTTAGAATTATGCTCTTTTCCTGGAATGAGTATTTCTGAGCTTTGCTAAAATGAAACAAGCAACCATTTAGTGGTGTATGACCTAAGAGTAGACCAAGGTGTTTTTTTTTAGGATGGGAAGAAAATGATGGTTGAATGATGTTGAAAAAAAGGCTTTTGGTTTAAGACATTTTTGTCTAAGAATTTTCCCTAAACACCACCACCTAGACCTACAGATTTTGTCATAGATTCTGAATAGTTTCTTAGGCATGATTAGGCTATCATATGACAAAATGATCAATGAGAAAGGGGTAGACACCTTGTCTAATGTTGGACAGTGAGTTATATGAAAACAGGGGACTTTGATAGCATAAAAACAAAGCTTAAGACAACTATAGATAGGGAAGGTTTGTTGATTTAGGGCAGGACTGAAAACTGAAGACCACTTCCACCTCAGTATGCAAGAGAGGGGGAAGAAGAAAAAAAATTGTTTGAGGGGTTTTCTAGATGACAAATTGACATATTTGAAATTGGTTTCTAGAAAACCTAGACAAGGAATATAGTCATCATAACAGGCAAAAATATTGATGACTAACACTAAACAACACTATTCTCAGCTAAACAACTAGAGAATAAGGAATGTATAAATAGGCAACACCTTTAGAAAAATCAAACAATCAGCCCTCTCCTTGGTGTCCTCCTCATCCTTTTATAATTTAGAAATCTTGTCAAACCCTAAACCACCTCGATGATTTAGCCTCATTCACATGAGTGACCGCCAACATGAACTGTGTTATGCCTTTAGGAGATACATTGCATGTAGACAGCACTGTGGATTTGGTTCTTTTGACCCAGTCAATTGGCCTAGCCTCGTTCACACTTAAGTGTGTTTATGAAAGTAGCTCAGATTTATCTTGTTTCACATTAAGCATTGATTTATTTTTATGTTTAGGAGTTATTATTGGTCCTCCTTTAAAATTTTATTCATAAGCATGAACAACAAAACAAAATTGAATATTCCTATAAGCTTGGGCTAATTAGGAATATTACAATCCTCCCCCTTCAAAACATTTCTTGTCCTCAAGAAAATGCAAGGTGGAGCAAAATTTCTCCCTTCCTCTTCTTGTGGCCTCATCAATGGATCCCACCATGGCTGAAAATGATAGGCAATGAATATGTTCTCCAATGATTCCCTCCAAGTGTAGGATAGCAAAGTGTACATCATGAGAAAATGGAAGGTACAAGTGGTGATCTCCTTGTTACTCAATGGCCTCCTCCAGGTAGGAGTGATGAAAACATGGGAAGTTCTATTCCCAATGAGTGACTCCCTCACCCATGCAATCATCCAAATGAAATGAGCCATTCTAGGTATCTCATCAAAGAAAAATTCAACCCCAGATCTATGCAATGTGTTGGGGCTGAATGGAGAGTTTAGATTTTCCCATCCAAATTCTTTCTCTCTCCATTTATGGTAAGTATGGGGTTGTTTATGCCCTTGGGCTGAGATTATATGGCCTCTAAGAAGGGCCCAAGCTACCCCATCAAACAATTCAACCATGAAATGCCTTCTCCAATCACTCAAGTCCTTCAAATGGCTCACCCCATGTGAAGAAAAGAGATGTGATGTGGCAATCATGGTTTTCCCATTGCTCCTACGGAAGCATACATCATGGATAGTAGGAAGAATCAAACTCCTAATGGGAATATCCATCACATATCCCACTCTCCAAACAAATCCTCCCATGAACATAGAAATATTAGCAATACATGGAAGCAAAAACAAATGAGAACAAGCTACCATATGACAACCGGAAAGTGGATCATGGTTCCACACATGGAACCAGTGCAGTGCATCATTTTCCTACATCAAATCAAACAATAAAAAGTTCATTTCCAACCACTTGTTTGCTGCCACAATAATTTTACAAGATAGCATCATGAAGGTACAAAGTGGTGTCAATGTTGCACATCAAAAATCGTGTGGCTTCCCCCACAAACCACCAATGAGATAGCCAATCTCAATGTTACAAAACTCTGCAAGTACATTATCATACCACATGCAAGAAGGAACAACTCTTCTTGATACATCATGCTACTCAAACAAGGAAAAGAAGTATAATACAAAATGTGAAATTATACCTCCCCCATCAAGCACTTGAGATCTTGAGCTGAAATGGCTCAACTGAAATTTCTTCCTCACCTCCAATGAGTAGGGAAGTGGTTGTGACCTCCTCTTCATTACCATCTGGGCTATGCATCTCTCCATATGCTGAAATATGTCATGCTGGATGCCCTCCCAGGTGAACTCCTCCACCAATTGGAAATATGCATCAAAGTGCATAGAAGAGAAGTCCTCATGTGCTGCATGTAGCAGCTTCTCCTTGAGACTAGAAGATCTATCCAAGAAGATCCTGCCATAGGAATAGTTGACCACATCATCCACTATGTATCTGTCATCTCCATCCAGGTCATCAAGAATCATGCATGAACCAAGATCTTTGGAGTACTCTACCAGAAATTGAGACCTCCAATGGGGATAAATCCTCCTCAAAGACAGTGCTGGTGATATAGCATATAAAGCTCTCCTCATGCTGCTTCCTACTACTTTGACATCCCTCATGCCAAAGTCATCCTCCAAACTCCTCACCTCCCTGGAATCCAAGAATGGTGAGCCAAGAGGTAAGATGTCTCTCACCCATTCTAGATCTGGTGGCCTCCCAAGTGGAATGCCTCCATGTAGTGAGACATCAAAATCTGAAGTGGAATGCATGTATGAGTGGACTGATGTTTCCCTCTCTTCTTTGCACAGTGAAATCTCCTTCCTTTGTGTAGAATTCTTTTGAAATATAAAAGGGTGAATGCTCATCATCCCTTGATGTTGATCCTTCTTCTCTTCCTCTCCTTCCATCTCACAATCCACCAATGCTAATGCATGTTGCTCCGGAATTGTGTTTTGGTTCCCACATGTTGAATCATTTGGAACTCCTTGTAAAGATGCAAGGGCTCCTTTAGTGGAATCAATGGCTCCCCTTTCACCTGCATGTGGTGATGGATCTTCTACCTCCATCCTCCTTGCAGCAAATGTGGGCAAGAGATTGCACTGTGGATCTACATGTGTGGCTGAATTCTCACACCCACCATGAGAATAGTTAGGGCTTGTTTCAAACCCTTCCAGAAATATTCTACACTCCTCCCCTTCCATCTCCTTGAGATCTTCTTTAATACCTTCCAAGGTTTGGAAAAGAAGCAGGGAGATCTCCTCTTCTGTCATTACTCTTTCTCCTCTTTCTCTCAACAATAAAGTAGGCATGTTACAGCGTTGTAGATCATATTGTGTGGCTGAATTATCACACATATCATAAGAATTATTGGGGCTTTCTTCATGAGAAAACTCCTTGAGGTATTTGCATGTCTTCCCCTTCTCATTCCCCTGATTTCTTCCTTCAATTCATGCATGGCTTGAGAGAGAGTGTTAGAAAAAATCTTCTCTTTGCCCTCTTTGTAATATTTCTTCAGTCTTCTTCTTTATTCTTCTGATGGATAGATCTCACAGGCTAAGCCAAAGATCATGCTTTGATACCACTGTAATATCCCCAAATTGGGATTGCTAGCAAGGCATGCCTAAAAAATGAATTTTTCAGGAATGGATGCTACAAAAAACAATATTAACCCTTTTATATGTTATATTTTATAATCTAAGATCCAAATCCAAGAGGAAATAAGACACCAAGCAGACTAGGTGAGATAAATAAGCCTCTCACACCTAGAATGGCCGGAAAATGCCCAATAATGGGAATGAAAAAATATATAAACACAATAATGGATACGCAACCTTAAATATGCTCATAGGATGTGTTAAAAACACATAGCCATCAATCGAAGCTACAGAAGCAAACTGTACTTCATTTTATGAGCCCAAAGTTGGGGAAAAGCAGAAATTTATGACCTAAAAAGGTTAATTTCAGATATGATCGTAAAAATAAGGTCAAGTGATAGTGGTATCTCGTATCTTAGGTCATGTGGGTCTCACATACCAAATTTCAGCAAAAACAAATGACTCTATCTATGTTAAAGAGGTCTCCCACTCCCGATATGGCTTAAAAATGCCCAATCCCCATGACTTAATTACCGCAGATTTTACTGAAGCATAGAAAGTGTGATTTTCTAAAGGTGTTGGATGAAATATGGTATGGAAATCAATAAATATGATCTATATCATGGTTCATACAATTTACAATAAATAAATAGAATATTTACATGAAGAAATCCTCAAGATTGAGGTGCTGCAACAACAAAATGAGACTGTAGAGCTTGACAACGTTATTTTATGGGCTAAAGCAGCTAAATATTACATTTCAGATCTACAACAGATATGTGTACAAAAATATAGATCTATATCAGATCTGTACACTAGATGAGTTCCTCTACAAATTCCCCTTGGGGTTTTGATCAAAACATGAATGTATAGGAGTAGATCTGAGATCTAGAATTAAAATTTTGCAGAAATATTCAAGAATTCTACAATAAATAAATAAATAAGTAAATCATATCTAAAAAAAACATGGATTGGTTGGCCAATCCATGGATCACCACAGTGAAAGGGAGAATCCTATCACCGAAGATATTTCCTCCAAAAGAAGTCAAAACACCCTGAAACTTCCCTCTTGCAGATAACACAGTTATGGGAGAGAAACTGGATTTTTAGATTCAGTACTGAGTAGACCTAATTCCTTGATCTAGAAATACAACTCCAATGATCCAATACACTCTTCCAGGAGGTTAAAATACACACTCACTGAGAAGAGGCACTGGATTTTCCTAGATCTGATTAGATCTAGCTTCCACTGCTACAAATTGCAAAAAAAACCCTCAATAGGATTTGAATTGTGGTTGGAAGATGAAGCTTGGCCCAAATCCTGATAGTGGACAAGATAGAACAAGTCTCCTCCAAGAGCTACTCAAGGGAGGAGGTGGGATTCCCGACCAAGAACACCCAAGTGCTAAACAACACTATTCTCAGCTAAACAGCCAGAGAATAAGGAATGTTTAAATAGGCATCACCTTTAGAAATATAAAAAAATCAACCCTCTCCTTTGTGTCCTCCTCCTCCTTTTATAATTTAGAAATCTTGTCAAACCCTAAACCACCTTGATGATTTAGCCTCATTCACATGAGTGAACTCCAACATGAATTGCGTTGTGCCTTTAGGAGATACATTACATGTAGACAACACTGTGGATTTGGTCCTGTTGACCCAGTCAATTGGCCCAGCCTCATTCACACTTAAGTGTGTTTATGAAAGTAGCTCAGATTTAGCTTGTTTCACATTGAGCATTGATTTATTTTGATGTTTAGGAGTTATTATTGGTCCTCCTTTACAATTTTATTCATAAGCATGAAAAAAAAAACAAAATTGAATATTCCTATTAGCTTGGGCTAATTAGGAATATTACAAAAATAAAAATTAAACAAAATTATCCCAAAAAAGTAGCCTAGGGGGCGTGATCCAACATGCTCCTAACATAATCTCGTGACTCTTCTTGAGTCACTGTGGGGCGATCACCTTTATATTTGCCTTAAATGCATCGACAAGGCTCTTGAGTGGTAGGATGAATTCAATGCCCTGCGCAATGGTGTTGTGCACTTCATCTACCAACTTGGTTGTTGTTAGCCCCTCAACTATCAGGTTGATGCTATGATGAGTCTACTGCAGGATTTTGAGGGTGATGTCGAGGTTCTATGATAGCTGGAGGGCTTCCTCAGCCTAACGTTGCATGCACATATCCAATAGCTACTCAAGGTAGTGCAGGTTCTCAATCTTCGTTTGAATGGCCTTGCCTTCATGAACTCTGGAAATCCTCTATGTTGTCACCAAGGTTGGTACTGCCATTCTTATTCTCTTTAATCCAGACCTCATTCCTTAACTACTGGACCATTAAGTCATTCTAAAAATAAGTCTAAGCACCCATGGCCTCATCCAGAAGTGTACCATATTCTTCCACTACTACTGCTACACTATTAGTGGTTTCCTTGCCTTTGATTGTGCACTACACTCATAACTCTAATGATGTCTCTAGTTAGAGCTTCATTTGCATCTCGGCTATCTATTGTTCAAATTCAACAGGGACGGTTTGGATCTCTATGCGTGATGCTTTGAGTGTGATGATCAAGCTTTCTAGCTTTGTTGTTAGCATGACTAAGGAAGGGACAGTGACCTCTAGTAGGTCACCACACAAACAATAAATCATGGTTTCTAACGCAGTGAATTGATCCTCAACTACTCGACGAGCCTCCTCTACAATCTATTTCTCTTTCTGGAGCATTGTTGCTTGTTGTTGAGATTCGGTGACCACTTGGAAGGCATGGGCCTTGCAGTACTCCAACTCATCCACAATCATGGTGTGGATAGTGTGGATATTTCCACCAAGTATCATCGCTTGGTCGACGTTAAGCTCTACACAAGATTTCACATGAGTGCACAAGGTTGGAGACTCAACCATAATGGCAAGTCTGATAATCTGAATCATTTTTCTGTCCAAGGGGGATGGCGGCACCATCCCGATTGGTTGAATGCTTGTTTTTCCAAGGCTGGATGCCAACATGCTCACTTACTACAGGCTCTCTTGCTTCACGCTCTCTTGAATCATGCTTGCTTACATTTTGAGTTCCTGAAGGCCCGACTACATAACCTAAAGAATTGATTTGTATTGCACTTCCATATCACTCCAAAGATCCTCAATGACATACTTGACTATTTTCTCAATTTCTTTGAAGTCATATTCAGTGAGGATGAGGTCCTTTGTTCCTACCAGCTTGGAACCATTCCTCTTTTTGCACAACCCCGCAGAGGCCTCAGAAGTTTTCTTAGTTCCTTTACATGTCTGTGTTGTAGGGGCCTTAGTACCTTCACCATATTTCTCTTCCACTTCCTTCTCTAGATCAATCATTTCTACCATCATGGTAGGCTCAGGCTCTATCTCTCTATCCTTTCCCTTCTATTGAGTGTCCCTATTTTTGCGCAACTTGGTAGGAGTCTTCAGTACAGACGAAGAGGCACCCCTAATGGTGCATGATTCTAACCATGCCAACGACCATTATTTTGTGATACACACCAGATCGTCCTTCGTGACTAGGTATGGTAGGTCATACCATATTCCTTCTACAGTTCCCTTCACACGGATGTGTATGTTATGAAATGTGGCTTTAAAATATGCAACCTGCTTGTATACGGTCAACGATAACCATGGCTTTGACTGAATCGCCTAGAATAATATGGAGTCAAACAACACCAAAAAAATATTGTTCTCCATGATTCTAGAGGGGATCTTAGATTTCCATAAGGTTGTCTAGCAAGTGGCTTTCCACAGATCTAGCTCAATATTAGGGAACTGGGTATCCTACGACGTCTTCCACCCGATTAGTGCGATGAGGATCAACAACCAAGCATAATAGAAATTTTTTCATTCTTCTTGGAATTCATGCACATTGGCCAAAAAAATTCAATGGAAAGGTACTAGGACCAGTTAAATTGCATGCCCTTCTCACATTTCCCCGCCAGCGCAATGACATGGGCTAATACTTCCTTTGGCTAGCACTTCCACATCACATTACAGGCAAGGATTAGCGTGCCAATATGGACTGTAGGATCATTAATTTCATGAACCAGGAAACCCCAGGTATTGTGTGAGACCTTGAACTTCTCCTTGACTTCCTTAGTAGCTTTGCGCTCTTAGCTCTTACCTCCAAAAGTCGTCGCAGGGTCCTCCCCCTAGTCGAGTTAGTTGGTGATATGATTTATCAGTGCAACATCAATTGGAACAGGCACTCCTAGCCACAGGTAGTCATCGTGTACAAGTTTGAGAAGTTGGCATACACATATGTCATTGATTGGGCTGCACCCGAAGTGAGGGATGTGCAAGAGGTTTAGCAACCTCGATTTCTTCAAGCCTAGTGCCTAGAACTTTGGCTCAACCCTTACCACCCCACCATCATATGGGATCTTCTCCAAGTACATGGAGGCCGCAAGCTCAAAGAATGTTTCCTGGTCTACCAGGTCCCAGTCTTCCATATTCAATAGTGGGATCTTTGCGAACATATCCCCTTCGATAGGCATGTATTCTAAGATAAACTACATTTTGATATATGACCACACCTTATCTAAATACTTTGGGAAATTCATTGATGATTTTCACAAAGAAACATGCGTAGACAACCACAAGATGGGATCAACTATCTCCACAACATCCTCTTCCATGATTGTTTTGGATAATTCATCCATAGGTTTCTTCTGGCGCTCTACAGTGGTTGGTCGAGGTTTCAGGGTCTTCTTGCATGGCGTGAAAACTTGCTTTCATATATCAAAACCATATCCTCTTATTTAAATACCTTATTTCTAAAGATCGTATCATGCCAAGCCTTTTCGTGTGCCTTTTGTACATGCTAATGGAAACCTACAATGAAATTGTCTTCTTCCAGTGCGACCAACTGTGACAATCATTTTCCATAATATCCTGCTATGCCATATTAGTGAACGCTGCAATGCGCAAACTTGGGAATATATAGTCCACAAGCATAATACCTTCCTTCCCATACACCATTCTGAACGGTGTCTTTCCTTTCAAATTCTTACACATGGTTTTATATTCCCAAATAATCGCAAGTATGCGCACATTCAAATCATTTTAATTATCCTTAGTGAGTTTGGTCTCCAATATAATATTAAAAGCTTCCACCGAACCATTTTCTTGTCTACCCCAATGGCCCATAAAAATCTTAGGGACCCCAAACTAAGTCAAGATGTTCTAAAAAATGAAGCGCGCAGTTGTTTCTACACTACAATCCTTCCATGTTTAGCCTCAGCCCATCTATTCACATAGTATGTTGCACTGATTATGTAGTGCACCCACGTCTTCTTTCCTAGAGGGTCGATAGGTCCAAAACAATAAATGGCCCATTTGTCAAAATCTTGCGAAGTCATTTGTGGGTGCAATGGCATCTCATCTTTGTGCGACAGTCTCCCCATCCTTTGACATACATCACAAGCATGACAATACTCATGTGTGTCACTGTGCACCATATGGGCCACCATAATCAAGCTTGTAAAATCTTCTACACAGTTTCTTTATCTGCATAGTGACCTCCTCCAACCCCTCCATGAGCCTCAACTAATATATCTCGCCTCTTGAATTCCAGCAAATATCTTCTTAGGACTTCATCTGGACCCAGATTGTATAGATGACCATCAATCAATGTAAAGTCAGTTGCGCGGCTGACCAAAATTTTTTTTTTTTCAGCATATATTCTATGGGCGTGCTTCCATTGGTAAAAAAATGAATGATATATGCAAAGTGATCATCAAATACTTTTATGGAAAATAGTTGTGTGTCTATTAAACCATCCTCCAGGTTAGTTTTCCATTCTCCACTTTCAATGCATGATAGAAGGTCAGGCCCAACATTCAATCTCCCAGGTTTCACAATGACTTCAAATTCATATTCCTGAAATAACAACAACCATATGCAATTCTTCCTCCCTAAAACTGGCTTGTTGACTGGGTATTTTAGAGCATGGTGGTTAGTGAACATCTTAAAATGGCCTCCCAACATATAGTGGTATAGCTTCTATAGTGTGTATACCATAACCAATCCTTCCCTCTCCATGGTCGAGTAGTTACGCTCCACACTTGAAAACTTTAGACTAGAAAATGCAATAGGATGGTCAATCTCCGCATCTCTTGGCTGTGCTAAGACAACTCCTAGCACGATGCAGGAGGCATCGAAATGCACATGGAATTCCTTTATTTAGTATAGAAAGACCAATATGGGCACAACGACCATTTTCTCCTTAATCAATTCAAAGCTCTTCTAGCAATCTACAACCCAACAAAATGATGCATCCTTCTTTAACAACTTTTCCATGGTTACAGTGATCAGCGCGCAGCCTTGAATAAACTTCCAGTAATACCCTATATGACCCAAAATTGAGCGCAGTTGTTTCACATTTGTGGGAACTTCAAGGTTAATAATAAAATTGATCTTTGTTGGATCCACCATCAATCCTTGTTAATAAAAAAAAGTACCTAGAAAGATCCCAAATGGGACGCAGAATATACACGTTTTCATATTGAGTGAGATATGATACTTCCAGCAAGTATCTAGCATCACGCACAAAATTGACAGATGTTTCTTTAATAATCCAAAGATAGTCTAGTCATCAAAGTATACTTATAATAATTTATGGATGTATTATTTGAAGGAATCTATCACCACACACGAGAAGATAGCTGGTGCATTGTTCAGACCAAATGGCATGATGGTGTGCTGAAAGGATCTCCATTCTGTCACGAAGTATGTCTTCCTTCTGTCCTCCAGTGTAGTTCTAATTTGGTGGTATCCTAAGAAACCATCCATAAATGAATAGGCCACCTACCCTCCCACGTTTTCTAGTATTTCATCAAAAAATGGGGTTGGGAATGCATCATGTATGCAAGCGTCATTCAATTTACGCAGAACCACAAAAATCATTATTTCTCACTTGGTTTTCTTGTCCTGCACCACCATAGGTCTTACCCAATAATATTCTCCCACTGGTTATATGATCCTTGTAGCAACCATTTTCTCCAATTCCTTTTTTACTTTCTACTTATATTTGGGATTCAGCCTATACAGGTGCTGCTTTACTTGTCTCACATCTGGTTTCAAGGTGATCTTCATTACCCCGAGATCTACTTTATTCCCTTCAACTCAAATTTTTTTAGATGAAATAGCTCCTAATATTCAGTCAATAGCTTAGCGAACTTACCTATTGTATCATCATCCCATTAGTCCCCTATATTTTCTAATTTCAACTATTCCTCTGAACCAATATTGACTTGTTGAATATTCAAAGGCTTAGTTACATCTAGTGACACAATTGTAGGCCCAACAACTCTACATTGTCCTTTAGATTTATGGATCGTAATGTTCCTTGGGTCTTCCTTGTTATCTTCAACTAAAAAATTTCAAGAGTTAACGATGTTCTTCATCTACGCGTCTCATGTTGGCAATCAGTTTAGAGGTGTCAAAGATGGCTTCTTGAATACCCTCTAGTGCTTCATCCAAGAATTTGAACCCAGTTTCAAAACTAAAAGTTAGGATAAAAATTTCCATCACTATAGTCCATTCATTGGTTCCTCATCGTAGCTCAGTTTTGAGGTACTATTTTATAGGTACCTTCCCCAAAGTGTGGATTAATATATGCACCCATTCTAGCTTTGGTTCTTCACCCCAAGCTTTCGTCCATCTAGCCAAATGTTTGTGTATATTGCCTTCTCTAGAATAGGTTTCTCCCATTCTGGTATTTATATGCTCAAATCGTAGACGAATCATGTGGGTACATTCTCCCTAGTTAGCCAAGTTTCCATTGTGTGTCTCCCACCAGTGTGCTGGGGTTGAGCGCAATGCTATATCAAGTGCATGGAAACTTTGTGCTTCTAGAACTACTTTTTCAAGTTCTAAAAATAGGTTAAATGATTAGTCAGACTGTCATAATAATGAAATTCTCATACCTTTAAGGATATGCACCGAAGAGATTTTTTCACCTAGTTGCATTACAATGCAGAGACTTCAGGTAGCCAATTCTGTCAGTTCTCGAGTTCTTGATGTAAGTCTGAAAAGCAGGAGCTATCCTTCTCCCAGTTGAGTCTTCTATCAAATTTCGGGTTGATCCAGTCTTCATCCTGCGCAGTAAATGTATAGATATTATCGACATCATCATATGTATGCACTGGCTCTATATATGTAATATTCTAAAATTGAAAAGACAGGAATATAGAACATATGAAAAATTCCAACTACGGTAAAATAAGAATTAAACATGTATAACTAGAAAACATCATAAATATGGGAAGAAAACAATTGAACCATATCATTAATGATCAACAACAAGGTAAGTACAAAATGCTCCAAAAGGAATGCACTCAAGCCATAAGATGTCTAAAATACACTAAAGAAAACTAGCACTAGAAATGTTGTGCTGCCACTACGGCTATTGCTAGAAATTATTGCTACTATGAAGAAGCACCATATGTTGGAGGCTGCTGTAGTGGTTAGAAAGATATAGTATTTTAACCATGGAATCGACTCCAAAAACCCATAAAAACCCAAAAATGGTTTGGTCAGATTTTAACTTTAGATTTTCAGCCCTTTTTGGGTGGCACACTGCACCCCTGCTGGCTGAGTTATGCACTCCCTGGAGACAAATTCTGATATGGGGCTGAAATAATTATCTATTAGCTGTTATATCACCCAATCATCTCACTAAATAAAGGGTTGATCCCTTCTCCTGATCTCCAAGCTAGAAGCTTGAGATCTAGCTCCTCCTTTCTCTGCTCAAGTTGCAGCTGCAAACTACACAAATACTGGATTAGATTGCAGTCAAGGAGGCTGGAGTTGTATCCTACTGCTAGATGATGAAATAATTCTCACAACTCATGTAAATTATCTCTCCAAAGTGAGGGGAAGACCTCTCATAATATTTCAAGCTGAAATACTTGGAACTTCCTTCCTCCCTTAGATCTTCTTGGTTGGACTGCGCAATTCCTAAAGGAACTTCTACTGCATGGAGGTGTAATATGATTTCCTAATGTTTAATATCACAATGCTGATATTGGAAGACTGAAATAGAAGCTCGAGGTGAAAGGATGAATCCTCCACTAGTTTCCTAACTGAAAATATAGAAACTACCTTCCTCCTCTCAAACCCTAAGACAAGATTGCGTAATTCCTGAAGTTGTATATGCAGAAGAGAGGGGCTGAATGTGGCACCAATGTTGGATTATGAATAGGTGCTCAAAATAACCTCCCTGGAGTAGGCACGTGAAGTCCCATGTGGGTAAGGGTGGGATTCCCGCTTGGGAACACCCATGTGATAAACATCACAACAGACCTAGCTAAACAACTAAAGCATGCAAGAAATGACAAAAGAGAATAAAATATAAAATTCCAGACTCTTTTGCCTTGCTTCCCTCATCTTCCTTATATGGTTTTGAGCCTTCCCTAGCCTTGGACCACCTCATAACTACGTTGCACATGTGGCCACTAGTCTCCATGAAGACTTCGCTGTCTCTCCATGATCTCCATCATCTCTCCATTTTATTTCCACTCCTCCATCATGTGTGCATTTAATGCACAACTTCCTCCATCACTGTATCATTAATGTTCTATGATCATACTTTTATTCCTCCACTATCTCCATCATCTTCTTTATTATTCTCCATGATCTCCACTCTTCCTCCATTAATAATCTGCTCCACTACTCCATAATGTTGATCGACTATCTAATTAACCCACATTCACACAAAAAAAGTGGGTTTTATTCATCTATGGGATTTATGGGTCCCTCCACCCTTTTATTTACTTACTAAGAAAGAAAAGTAATAACTCTAATATTCCAATTAGCTGATGGAAAATTGGGAATATTATAGTCCTCCCTGCCAAAATGTTGCTTGTACTCAAGTAACTGCAAAAGTGAATGCTACAACAATCCTCCTCCCTCCAAATGGAATCCTCATATGGAAGGTCCATCTGCTCCACTATGTAATGAATGCCCAGCTCCATAGTTGCCTCTCTATAATGACTTCAAAATTTATAGATATATGCCTCGCCTCATCAATGCACCTCAAAGTGGCAACCATCCACTGTTCTAGAGCCTCTTCTCTACATGAGACATATAGAGATGTACCTCTCCATGATCCAACCCATACTACATGGAGTAGGATGTACCTCTCCATGCTCCCAAAATTGGCCCTATTGGACCTTCTTGCTCCAAGCATCATCTCAACAATGTGAAAAATATGAAACAGAGACATATGGGTTGACATGTGAAATTTTTAACCATACTCTTTCAATAACATCCACCGCAACAACGCATCTTTCTTCCATACCACCCCATCATCATAATAGGTATGGTGGCCATACTATCCTAACAGAAGCCAATGCAGTAAGGCAACCTGTTGCCATCCTCCCTCCTCATCATGCAAGGTATGGGAGAAAGTCATCCCATACTCTCCCAAGAGCAACCAAAGCAGTAATGACTCTTGTTTCCACCTCACATCATCACCATGCAATCCATGGAACAATAACACACTGATTGACATGTAGAATGTCACATCAACCCAACATAACCAAACTCCCTGCTACCACATCATGTCAGTGCCATGTAATGTCCCAAAAAAAGATACATCCATTGACATAGGATATGTCATGTGATGGCCAAACTCTCTCAAGAGTAACCAATGCAACCATGCCTTATGCTGCTGCATCAAAACAGTGTTATGCAAGGCATGGATCATTCATATGTGAAATCCTTGGTAGTAACCATACTCACCCAAAAGCAACCAATGCAGCCATGATTCTTGCTTCCATGTATCATATATCTGCAAGTAGCCTTTCAGCCACTTTCTCATCATCCTCACCCATCCATCCAACTATGGGTGATGACTCCTATCATGCTCCAACTTGGTATCGACCCAATAGAGAATACCATCCTCCTCAATCTAATGATAATCTTTGCACTCCATGATATGTTTAAGTGGAACCTTCTAGAAGTATCTCCGTGAGAACCTTATATCGATGACCTAGTATAATCTATGAGGTTCTAAATATGTTGTAGGAAAAAACTTCTCTTTGAGCCGTGAGGTGATCATCAAGAAAGATCTATCATAATAATGGGATATGTTATCCATCATAATAGGTCTATCATCTACCATCGGCCCATCCAATGCTTCATGAGTGAAGCGGTCATTGAAATGCTTGAAGAATAATTGGGCCCCCAACTCATCATTTCTCCTCAGTGACAGTGCTGCTGATATACATGATTGTGCATGTATTGTCTGATGGCCATACACAATGATAAACTCATAGCCCAACATTGTACTGATTAGGACTATGCTCATCCCATCCTCTAAAAATCCATGCTTCAACACAAAGTATTGTGTGTAGCTCAATACTGAACAACTGGGATGGCTATAAATCTCCTCCTTGAACAATTCAAGGTTCCTCTGCATAGTGATAGTTTGCTGCTCCAAATCAGCAAGGTGCTCTAATCCTTGGTTATGCGATTTCCCTGATGGCATGATATCACAAATTTCAAGCTGAGGTGATAAAATAATATGGGATGGAAATTTTTGCAAACCTTGGATCAACCTAAAATCAGTAACATATTGCAAAGCTAAAAGAGTTCCTCCAACCGATGCAATGGCTTCTCCAACTGCTGGTAATGGTGATGGTTGCTCCTTGTCTATTGTACCAGCACTATTATCTGCTTCCTCTTCCTCATGCATCTCCTGAATCATGCATAGGACCTAATGTCAAGAGATCAAAGTAATGTTGCAAATATGCAATTCCTCCTTCTCCTAATGCAATTACTTCTTTAGTTGGTGGTGGTGGTAGTTGTTCCTCTTCCAGAATGATAAGGCTGACATCTTCCCTTTGGTCCTCACATACTTTCTCCTCGGTGTGGTAAAATGTCTCAATGGAAAGTGTCTCTGGTTTTCTTCTACCAAACTTCTTTTACACCCTTTGAGTGAAGTCTTCATAAGCAGTCACTCTTGCATGTTTCATATGGCCAAACCACCAATCCCTTGCTTCACCCTCAAGGTGTAGTGTTGCAATCTCAACAGCCTCTCTTTCCACTACTGGATGTAGGAAGAAGAATTAATATAACTTCTTCCTCCAAGCCTTTTTTGTGCTTGTGGATGACCCATCAAATGTAGGAAAGAAGAATCTATTATGTATGTGCCTCTTTCTTCTATTGCTACTATGGGATCTTTGTTCTTCCTTGAGCTGGAAAAACTGTTGGAGAGTTAGATTCTCCTTGAATGATCTTGTTTGAGATTTTTACTATGTAAGATGATTACTCAGAGTCTAATGACCTAAGTATCCTCCATCTCCATGCCATTCATCTCCTTCAGCAAGGAAAGTGGAAAGATAAAAGTGTTGTGGAGATCTTTGCATTGCCGATTGTTTATGATATTGATAGAAAGTGCTTGGACCTTCCTCATTTTGAAACTCTCTTGAGTTTTCTCTTTGCCTTCCCCTTCTCATTTGTTTAATATTTGTGGAGAGATCCTACATAGATCCAAAAAAAAGTGTGTAAAAACTTAATCCTTCTGCCATTGAAGACTTATTCTCTTTCTGCTTCTTATTCTTATTATCCTGATGCCATGAAGTGCCCAAAATCTGAGCCAAATATCATGCTCTGATTCCACTGTAATATTTCAAAATGGAAAAGACATGAATATAGAACATATGCTCAATTCCAACTATGGTAAAATAAGAATTAAACATGTAGAATTGGAAAAATGTCGGAATACATCAAAACATCATACATCTGGGAAGAAAACAACTAAACCATATCATTAAGGATCAACAACAAGGTAAGTACACAGTGCTCCAAAAGGAATGCACTCAAGCCACAAGATTGGTGAAATACACTAAAGAAAACTAGCACTGAATATGTCATGTTGCTACTGCTGTTGCTGCTGGAAACTATTTCTACTGTGAAGAAGAACCATGTGTGGGATGTTGTTGGAGTGCTAAAAAATATTTGAGATTTTAACCACAGACTCTACTAAAAAAACCCAGAAAACCTGGAAATGGTTTGGCCAGATTTTAACTTTGGATTTTCGGCCCCTTTTGGGTGGCACACTACACCACTATTGGCTGAGTTACGCACTCCATGGAGACAAATACTAATATGGGGCTTAAAGAATTATCTATCAGCTACAATAGCACCCACTCATCTCACTAACTTAAGTGTTGATTCCTTCTCTTGATCTCCAAGCTAGAAGCTTGAGATCTAGCTCCTCCTTTCTCTGCTCAAGTTGCAGTTGAAAACTGCACAACTGCTAGACTAAATTGTAGTGTCAAGGAGGCTGGAGTTGTAGCCTACTACTGGATGATGAAAGAATTCTCACAAATCATGTAAATTATCTCTCCAAAGTGAGGGAAAGACCACTCATAGGGTTCCAAGCTAAAATACTTGGAACTTCCTTCCTCCCTTAGATCTGCCTGGCTAGACTACGTAATTCCTGAAGGAACTGTTGTTGCATGGAGGTGTAATATGATGGCCTAATGCTGGATATCATAGTGCTACTCCTAGAAGACTAAAATGGAAGCTCAAGGTGAAAGGATGAATCCTCCACCAGTTTCCTACCTGAAATTCTAGAAAATACCTTCCTCCTCTCAAACCCTAAGACAAGAATGCGTAATTCTTGAAGTTGTATATGCAGAAGAGAGGGGTTGAATGTGGCACCAATTCTAGATGATGAATAGTTGCTCAAAATAACCTCCCCATAGTAGGCACTCGAAGTCCTCATGGGCAAGGGTGGGATTCCCGCTTGGGAACACCCGTGTGATAAACAACACAACAGACTTAGCTAAACAGCTGAAGCATGCAAAGAAATGTCAAAACAAAACACAATATCAAATTCCAGACTCCTTCACTTTGATGACCTCATATTCCTTATATAGTTGTGAGCCTTCCCTATCTTTGGCCCACCTCATAACTGCATTGCACATGTGGCCACTAGTCTCCATGAATACTATGTTGTCTCTCCATGATCTCCATGATCTCTCCATTTTATTTCCACTCCTCCATCATGTGTGCATTTAATGCACCACTTCCTCCATCACTGCATCATTAATGTTCTATGATCTTAATTTTATTCCTTTGCTATCTCCATCATCTTCTTCATTATTATCCATGATCTCCACTCTTCCTCCATTAATAATCTGCTCCACTACTCCATAATGTTGATCTACTATCTAATTAACCAACATTCACACAACAAAAGTGGATTTTATTCATTTATGGGGTTTATGGGTCCCTCCACCCTTTTATTTACTTACTAAGAAAAAAAGGTAAGAACTCTAATATTCCAATTAAATGATGGAAAATTGGGAATATCACAGTATATCTTTATCCTTCTACAAGTTCTAGGGGGACCACAACCCTGGTTCCATTACTTTCAAATATCATACTTATGTGCTTAAGATTGATGGTGCCACCCATATCGATAGCCCAATATAACCCAACAACATAGGATAAGGGTCAGTACCATCAAAAATATGTATAACTTCAAAGTTTGTGATCACACTTACTCCTTTGATATCAACTACTTCTTGCAAGAGCCTTCCAAATGGGATAATATTTTTCTAATTTTTCATGCACAGCTAGATAGTGGACCATTCCGACTTAGTTTCTCCCACTCGTTTCCAAGTCTTCTTTGGTAAAACATTCACATCAGATCCCAGATCTAGAATGACCTGATCCATCTAAAATACACCAATATTAGCAGTCAAGCGCATTTCCAAGCAAGTTATTCTTTTATTCTTATAGATCTTATTAACAACCTTTTTCTCCATGTTGGAACGGGGTCCCCTAGCTGCATTTTATATATATTTTTGTAGTAATTAGTCTAGCGCAGGGGCTTTGGGGTGGGTCAAAGCCCCCAATGTATTGTAATGGGTCAAAGGGTAGACCTAGAGTTTGCAAACCACGGTTTGCGAACCACAGGATAGCGCAGGCTATGATGATATAAATAGATAGATAGTTTGAGTCCATAGGTAAGCAAGATTGATGCTAAGTACGAACTATTGAGATCAGTTTTTGGTAGTATTGGGTAAGGAATAATATTGGCTGTGTGCACAGAGATCCTTAGTCCTGTTGTGTGCGGACCCCACTGGCTATGTGCATGGGCTATCATTTGGGTTTGTAACTGGGTTTTGGACGTTAATGAACAAGGAATCTATTGAAGTATCTCTATGTTATCTGAACTGGTTACATTTACCATTGAAGTACCTCTCCTTTATTTGAATAAGCTGTGATTGTGTTTGTGATATCTGAATTAGTTGCGATTGTGTTATTCTGTGATGATAATTACTGATGCGTACATGGATGCGAAGGTGTTGCTAAGATTTTCTTAATAATAGTAGCTTTGTTCATTTTTACCTGCGGGTTATACTATTAAAGGCTTGGTAATAAGCTTGTTTCTGTGCGAAACTGATAGATCTACCTTAATTACCCACTTTCTCCTAGGGTGCAGAAACCTGGTTCCAGCACCCAACCATACTACTTTGGGTGAGACCTTGGCTTGCGAAAGTAGGTAATTGCCGAAAGGGCCAGTAGTATAGGGGTTTGTTGGCAAAAATTAATTCTGAACCTGGATCAGGACCCTTCAAGCCAACAAATGGTTCTGTTGCCAACCCTAGAGTGCGCATGGGTACCCTACTGCTGGCTTGTAAAATGATGCGCAAGTGCCAGGGCATGACTGTCCCTGCCTATGTAATTCAGTTATATGGCCGCTGCGAAAAGGGGGTCTGCTTTAACTATTCATAGTTCCTCTACAAGGAGTTTTTGGAAAAAGTGCATGAGGCCGAGGATCATAGGAAGGTGTTCTGTTACTCCTGGATGTTGCTCCTAATTGCATTGGTCGCATGGGAAGCCCCTGAAGGATCAGTCCTCCCTGAGCTTGAACTGGACATGTGTGAAGGGGCGCGATACGAAAACTATGGGATTCAAAGGACACGTAGCGTATTAAGGAAAACAAAGTATTTTGGGTACTGTTCTAGGACACGCTCGCAACAATCACTCTGAATCCACCCGACTTATGTGCGCAAGTATATGCCTATGCCGAAGTACATCTAGACTTGGCCTGTCTTCCGAGAGAGCCGCTGCAAGCTCTCCACACTTCCCTTTTTTAGGAAATCTAGCATAGAGGCTACCGGGTGCAGCAACAGCTAAGTACAACCAAGTAGAAAATTGTAGAAAAAACTATCGAGGCATCCTAGGCACAAGCCGCATGCATCCTTGTTGCCGCACAGTAGGTCGAGTTGGAGTGTCTGATCAGCAGAATCTGTGTAGATGTGACTGAAGACATTCTGGCCTCTTCCGCCCCACAGGCTAAGATTGAGGGACTCGTCGCAGCCCTGAAAGCTTCTCGGACCGAGATCTAGAATGTTAAGACCCAGATGAAGCAGCAAATTGCTGCGTTGCAAGCTAAGTTGCAGCCGTAAACTCCTCCTAAGGTACGCGCCTAGAGATCTGTGCTGGTCACAGAAGCTACGAGCACCATTACAACTTAGATTTCTTAGGGCACTGAATTACTTGAGATAACTATGCAACTGTTGTCTAAGGTGTAGTGCAACCCTCTCCTGCGTGAATTTACCCAAGAGCTGCACTAGAAGGAAGAATAATTCGAGCAAATGGAGGCTAAAATTCCCACTCTGATCCCAGCTCAACACCTAGCACGTCTGCGAGCCAACCATGCTTTCAGAGATGACCTGGAAGGGATTCACCACAAGAAGAAGGTTCTGAGTGACCACAACAAGCCATGCGTCGATGAAGCCCTCAAGATATCTCAGGACTTAGATGTTGCTATCAAACAACTGAATTAGACCATGGAGAGTGTCACTACTACCACTAAAGGCCCAACTTCACAGAAGTTGGTGGAAATTGTGTAGAACGCTGCCGTGTAGAGTGTAGGAGTGTTTCCCCCTCTGGTCGATGCAATCAAGCAGCTCCAGGAAAAGATGCAAACCCCACGACCACTGTGACTGGAGAAGAGTCACAAGATTGTGTTGGGGGCCTGTTGGAATAGGGTCCCTTAATTTATTTTTTGATATATTTTTGTAGTAATTATTCTAGCGTAGGGGCTTTGGGGTGGGTCAAAGCCCCCATTGTATTATAATGGGTCAAAGGGTAGACCTAGAGTCCACAAACCAGATTTTGTGGACCACGGGATAGCACAAGATATGATGATATAAATAGATAGATATTTTGAGTCCAGAGGTAAGTAAGATTGATGCTAAGTACGAACTATTGAGATCTATTTTGGGTAGTATTGAGTAAGGACTCCTGCTAATTGTGTGCGTGTAGATCCTCAGTCCTGTTGTGTGCGGACCCTGCTGCCTGTGTGCGCGGGCTATGATTTAGGTTTTTAATTTGGTTTTGGATGTTAATTAATATGAAATCTATTGAAGTATCTCTATGTTATCTGAACTGGTTGCGTTTACTATTGAAGTACCTCTGTGTTATTTGAATAAGCTGCAATTGTGTATGTGATATGTGAATTAGTTTCGATTGTCTTATTTTGTGATGATAATTACTGATGCGCACGTGGATGCGAAGGTGTTGCTAAGATCTACTTAATAATAGTAGATTTTTTCATGTTTACCTACTGGTTATACTTTTAAAGGCTCGGTAATAATCTTGTTTCTATGCGAACCTGTTAGATCTGCCTTAATTACCCACTTTCTCCCAGGGTGCAGAAAACTGGTTCCAACACCCACCCATACTAATTGGAGTGAGACCTTGGCCTACAAAAGTAGGTCATTATCGAAAGGGCTAGTAGTATAGGGTTTTGTTGGCAAACCTTAATTTCGAACCTGGGTCAGTATCCTTCAAGCCAACACTCCATCTAGGGTTGTTCTTTCTCTGTGCAGTTGTCTATTAACACTTCGAGGTTCTCGACTACCTTCTTATTGTGCAATAATTTAATACAAGCCTGCAAGAAGGGATTTATCTCTTCACCTCCTTCAACTACATCTATAGGTTTGCTTGATGTTGAGGCGCCCACTTTTTTGAAACCCTTATGTGCTTCTACAAAGGTTTCCTTTCCACTCTGTGAATTGAAACCTTCACTTTTTTTACGTGCTTTTCAGATCCAGAAATCAGTCTCAGGCTCTGTCTGTTTGTCTTCACCGGCGGCTGCATCACTCCTAGTGATGATATTCACACTCGGTTATTCTTTGTGCAGCTCAGATCTTACCATATGGATATTTTGAGTGGGAGTATGTTGTTTCTTTTCCTACATTTTTGCAATAAAAATAGGAAAATATTCAATAACATTATAAAATTGTCTACAGTACCCGTAAGAATGTTGTGCTCGATTCAGACATTCACGCGCATAATGACCCACAATTGCACAATTATAACAGATGAACTTCCCCCTTCCTTGACCAGCTCCTCCTCCTCTTTCTCATCCTCTACTTTGGAATTTGTTAGCGTTCTGTAATTTACTAGAGATTGTGAGAACTAATCACATAGGCCAACATCAAACCAACTTTGGAAACTGGAATCTAGCCATGCCAGTTTCAGAGAGGGCTCTCTCTTTAAGATTTAACTTTGTTACAATAATTTTTTAGGCTAGTTATGACTTTACTTGGGTTTTGAGTTTTGTTTTGGATTTTGGAAAATTGATTGTATTCAATTGATTAATGTCTATTGGGCAATGGAGTCAAAATATAACTAGATAGTTGCATCAAATTTTCGTAGAGTAAACACAGGGCAAGCTAGGAGTATTTACTGGATCTTTCAAATTTATAAATGGATTATGTCAGAAATATGAAGATATTCAACAGAACTAAAGAGAAATTAAGAATTCTTTAGTTTCGACTTTAGTGGAAAACATTATGATTGTAAATGTAGCTAGAATAAGGTACTCAAAAGTAAATCCTATTCATCTTCTTTCTGCTTTACAATTGGAATTCAGATTATTACAATGGAAGATAACAATGAACCATAATAATAGAAGGAAAAAATCACCAGTATTTAGGCCACAAGAATCCTATGAATGGTCTAATTTTTATTGATGCTCCAGTGCTTTGAAAAATATTACAGTACTTCAATAGAAAAAAATAGTTATGATCTCAATCAATCCACCGTTGATACTTCCAAAACTGAAGTATTTATATAAAAATAGAAACCAATTAAAATCAATGCCTGTGTGACAAGGAAATCTATGATTTCTCAAAATGAAATGAAAGGAAATAAAGTGATCTAAAAGGAGTGCATCTGAATTTCTGGCCATGTTCTGTTGAAAGACTGTTGCTGAGTCACCACCTTTTAGTATTGTGTTGGCAAAATGAGTGTTGTGCTGGAGAAATCTATTGTATGAACTCCCTTTTCCTATCTTGACCCATGGTGTCTATTTGCTACCTGAGTCCTTTCTGCCATGTTTAACCCTTTTTCTTCATAAAATGGTGCTCAAACCTCATACACCCAGACTTGAAATCATTTAGTTTTAATCTTGGAGCCACATCGCATCCGTGCCAACATCACACTTAGCATTTTATTGTTTTTAACTTTTCTTTAACACTTAACCTTTAAAACTTGTGATGTGTGATTGCGATCGGGTCCCATTGTCATCGCATATCGTACTTCGGTGATTTTAACACTTACCTCTTGTGCTTATCCTTTCAAACTTGTGATGCGCGATTGCGATCACATCACAACTTTAAAAAATTAACTTGCGGGCGCTTAAATGGTAAGTTATAAAATGTGTGAAGTGAGAAATGCGACATGCTAAACGCTGGAAAGTGTGAAAAGGAGAAAGGTAAGAAAAATGTGAAATACAAAGGTTTGCATGTGGATTTGGTAATGTGTAAAGGTTGGATGGGTCCCACCAAATCACATCGATGGAGTTTTATGTTTCGGCGATGAATTAAGAAGAGAAGGTTAAAACTTGTGGGGTGTGAAGTGTGGGAAAGAGGTAATTATATAGTTTTTAGTGGGTGGGTGGAGCATTATGGTGGGGCCAACTGCATCAAAAATCGCAATCAGTACCGGATAGGTTTTTGGAATATGGTTAAACTTTAAATTTTTTGAAAGGCAATGAGTGAAAAGTTAAGATATGTGCGATGCGATACGTATTGCACATCGGCAATCGCAAATTTTAATGGTTGGAAAAATTGAATAAGTTATTTTTGATGATATGTGATGTGGTATATTTTGTGATGTGCGATGGATGGTGGGGGAAAGGGTGATGTGGCAGGGAGAAATGGCCCCACTATCATCGCATATCAAGGAATCAGGAAGGCAGAAGTAAGTGGAAACAATGATATAGAGATGTGAAAAAGGTAAAGTAGAAAGATAAAGCGGAGAGGCGGAAAAGGGTAAGGTTTATTTGCGTGTAGTGGCTGAATGGGTCCCACTATAATCACATATCGCATTTCAGAAGGCTTGTAGGAGACAGAAATTAAAGGATTTTTCGATTTGGACGATGCGAAAATAAATTTGAGTGTGCGGTAATGAAAATAAAAAGGGAATGACTTAGGGAAAATGAAAATGAAAAGGGATAAATGATGGGGTGATTTTTGTTTTTTATATTGTATTAAAACTTGGACTATGGGAAAAAATTCTTAGGATAGTGTTTTTAAACCATATAAATCAATCTTCTTTACTGGGCGCATTTAGACTAGCAGCCAATGAAATTTTTAAAACATAAATGAAGCCTTCCTTTTCTTTTTTTCTTCCCTAACATTTTATTTCATTTGTCTTCTTTATTTAGGGCAGCTAACACCTATCATTTTGTTGATATGGATGTCAATAAAAAAATCAAATTTTCCTAACATTTTTAAAATTTTCATTCTTTTGCATCAATATCCTAACTTAACATTTTAACAATTTTTTCTTTCATCTGAGTGCATTTAGACTAGCAACTCAACATTTTTCTTTTTAACAACTAATCTACTTCTATGACTTATTCCTTCCTTGGTTCATATTAAATTATTGAACTAATTTTTATTTTCTACCTAGCTATTGATATGTCAAGATCAAATAGTTTGACAAATCATTTTTCACTACTTAAAAACAAGAAATTTAAACCTAATTCAATCATGCTTAAAATGTATGATTGAATTCTATTGAACTTTTGTGGCATTTTAAACAAGATGCACACAATTTATTTTCAGAAATAAGCTAAACTACGAGTAGTGGCATTTGGGGGTGCAACACTTTCAAAATTTATTGTTTTTTCTTTTTTATGGGGTTCATATTCTATTTTTATTTTATTTAACATATACCCTCTTTTGATTTTTTATGTTATCTCCTTCTTTTACTTTAAAAATTATTTACAGATTAGAAATAATTTTACAAAGTAAATTTGACAGATAGATTAAACTCAGTCACCTTGAGATCCTATGAAATATAGGACCCTAACAGAATCCACCACACCCAGATGGGTATGCTGGTGAGGTTGGTTTAGCATGCATCTTATATAGGCCAGCTCTGTCAATCATCAAATCGAAGCTGCGACAATGCTGCTTGTCATGTCCCACCGATGAGAAAATTTTTCTAAAAGGTTTTTTAAGACCACGGATATATTTACCAATCCTCAGGAAAAAATTTGTCGTGTGCATACCCATTTCTTGACAAGTTTCCCACCATAACATAGGATTCCCACTTCTTCCTGCCATGCTCTTTAGTCGGCTTGATCCTCCAACTGATAGATAGTCATTGAATAGAGGGCATTGATCCTTGTGATGCTCGACAAATTTGCAGTGTATAGAAGATACATATTTTCATGCCTAATTTCCCTTATCCTTGTGCAAACTCTGTATTTCTAAGTGCATTGCCTCCAACTGGTTTTGGATCTGCTGGGCCCCAATCTGCACAGCTGGTACCAACGAATATTCTAGCTTCATTGAGATCTCTACAACTTCAGCCTGTGTGGAAATCTTATGGTGACTTAGGGGTTGGCGTAGATGTGGTAGAAACATGGAAATGAACCAAGCCTTTTGATGTGTGTCATAAATATTAAATCCTCCATATATGATTGTGCACTTAAGCCATCGATCTGCTTCTCATACGGATTCGTTCAATTCTTGGAGAATCTCCTTCAACTCAGTTACACATTGGGAAAATGATTTGGCTTCTTGAATTGTTCCTTTAACGCGGCCTTCATATTATCAATAGTTGCATCAGCGTTTTTTGCCACATACCTTATGTACCAATCCAGTGCATGGTCTTGAAAAGAAGTGCCCAGTTGTGCTTTCTTAACATCCTCATTATTCATTTGTGGCGTTGTCCATACACTACTTGTAACAAACCAGAATTGGTCTATGTCTTCATTCTCGATACCACGGAAATTATTTAACTTCATAGAGTCATCCATCTCAATGTCTATTGTTGGAGGTGGAGGTGGAGTAGATGGCTTGTTAGAGTGAGGTGAGTTTGGGAGAGGAGTGGATATGATCTGAACTATAGCTAATGACCCAAGACTACCCTAATCTTACAATTCCTCTGCTTCCGAGTGCTCAGATTCACCAGAGCTACTAATTTAAGACTCTTCCTCACTATCACATTTACCTTTGAGAGGACTATAAAAAAAACCTTCTTATAGATCTACTCTGTAAGTTCTTCCATTGCGCTTAGTTGGACCTCTATGGGAAATTCACTCAATATGACTACACAGAGTACCATGTTCACACAATAGAATTTTAATCCACAGTTTCAGAGAGTGCAGCTTCTTACCTCTAAGGCCCTTGAAAAAACTTCGTTTAGCTTTAGAATATGATAAAAATTGATCAATAGAGAATTCAATCACAAATCCTTCCAGAACACTATTGATCCAAGGATCTACCATGTGAGTGATGTTGTTGCTAGTTTTCTCTAATTTTTTGTAATATTCCCAAATGGGAAAACTAGGAATATAGTGCAAAATGTTGGAACAATATTGCAGATCATCATTTATAAAGTAAGAGGCCAATATGGAGACCTTTCATATGTTATTAAATTAGCAAAATATACATAATAAATGGACAATAAGATGCATAATAGGAAATACAAGCCTCCAATGAACAAAATCTCTTAATATGAGGTGTTGCAACAATATATAAAAGTTGGAAAACCCTTATAGTGTTATTTTGTTAGATCTGAAATAGCAGTTTATTATACATCGAATCTAGAGTTGATATGTGCCTCAAAATTTAGATCTATATCAGATCCATGCACTATACAAGCTCCTCTAAAGAACCCCTCAAGGGTTTTTAGCAAAAAGCCAAGTACAAGATGTAGATCTGAGATCTAAGACTGCATATCTACTAAAAAATACAGATAAGGAAAATGTGGCTAATGTGATATGATGAATAAAATAGCCTCCTCCAATAGATCCTCAAATTGAAAGGCAGATCCCCATCACTTGAAAATCAGCTCTCCAAATGGTGTGCTAAACCACCCTACAACTCCTATAGAAATAACAGAGATGTGGAAGTAAAATGTGCTGTAGGGATCAAAATAAGGTTGGCATGATGCCAAGATCTGAAAATAAGCCCAAATCCCTTCAATAATTTCTTCCTAATGAAGTATAAAACTCCTCCCCTGAAAATGAGCACTGAAATGGCCTAGATCTAGAGATCTAGTCTCCACTTGCGGCAACTTGCAAAAAAAACCAAACCCTCAACAGGATCTGCACTATAGTTGAAAGAAGAAGCTTTGCCTTAAGCCAGATAGTGGAAAATGTAGTGCAATACTCCTCCAAGAGCTCCTGAATGGAAGAGGTGGGATTCCCGATTAGGAACACCCTATGCTAAACAACACTCTATCTCAGCTAAATAACAAGAGAAAGATATATGCCTAAACAGACCATATATTCAAAAATATCATATACATAAACTACTTTCATATGGCTACCATCCTCTTCCTTAAATATAATATGAGCTTGAAAACCCTAAGCCCATCCAAAAAGATCACTACATCCACACAATGCATCTCCATCTGAAACTGTGTTGTCCCTCATTGATGGCCACTCCTCCATGACAGCGCTATTGATTTGGTCAAGGTTGACCCAGTCAAAGTGATCCAGCCCCTTTCACACCTAGGGTGCTTCAATTAAGCTACCAATGTTTATCTCTTTCACATTTGGCATTGATTTATTCATTATTAAGGAGAAATATGGACCTCTTTTTCCCTCTTATTCTTTGAACAAAGAAAAAAAACAAAATTGAATATTCCAATTAGCTCATGACTAATTAGGAATATTACATTGTTGTACCAACTTAGCGGTCCACTGAGTGATCGTGTCTTCCTTTGCACAGGTCTAGAATTGAGCCAGCTGAGACAACCACTCGTGAAACTCAATTTCAAAGGAAGAATATAAAATTTTGTGGACCTCTATGTAGATATACATTTGTGCCCAATCTTCGGTAGACAATTTAGAGTTTCTATTTTCTTGGATTGCAAATTCATGTATCTTATTATCAAGCCAATATTTTAGTTCGTTCTTTGTTAAGTGCTAATACATCAAATCTCCCTCATAATGATCCTAGTCCCAGGAACAAAACCATTTTCTCGCTTGAGGGGTCTTGACCCAGCTTTAGAGTTATTGCACAACCAACAAAACCCTCCAACTACTGGCCCTTTCAGCAGTGATTTGCTTGCGCATATCAAAGTCTCACCCGAAGTAGTATGGGGGGGTGTTGGAACCATGTTTCTGCACCCTGAGGGTTCTTTTGATGTGGTAGATCTACTCAGACTTACTGTAGATAATATAACAGATTTTGGCACGCATAGTCAATGGTAAAAAAATTTAACCCTTCCGCAGATTGTTACATATTACTTCAATATATTATGCACACAATAGCTAATTTTACTTCATTCATATCTACCTATATAACGTATACTAATACTTTTGCATAGATGCAATTAACCATTTACAGAATTAAATACAAACAATAGAATAGATTCAGATCGACAACAAATAACAGATAATCTACACAGTAAATCACATAAGAATCTAGGTTCAAAAAAATGCCTTCTTTATTAAGATATTTACAATTCAGTACAATCTGTACTTTTGTGCACACAACAAAAAATTCCGCACACAGCTCAAGACTTAGGTCTCCACACACACATCCAACAGGATCCTTTCTACCAAAATAAAAACCCAAAGTAACAAAGATACACAAAACTAACACAAGATATAATTCATCCATTCTTTCATGTCATATCAATCCTTGCTCGACTCTTACATATTTATATTACTAAAACACGCACATACCATGGCCTCGAACCATGATTTGAGACTCAGTTTTTTCCCTTTAACCCTTTAAAATAATTAAGGGACTTTGACCCACCCAAAATCCATTTTTACCATCTTCACACCACGAGTACAAAAAAAATTAAACAAAATTATCCCAAAAAAGTACCCCAGGGGGTCGTGCTCCAAAAACTTCACTTCCCAGTGGTCAGTTGCACTCAATGAATTCAATTATCACAGAAAAATTAGAGTATTTATAATATTATTCATCGCACGCTACTATAGAAGAGAAAAAGTGGGATGAATTATTATATCAGGGCCAGAATATAGTTGAGCAAGCCCGGGATGTCGCAAAGAGTCAGCGCACGTAATTGGAGACACTTATAGATAGGGTATGCTCTAAGATTCTAGATTTTCGGATACCAACTAACATCGAAATCACCATCAAGCTCAAGACTCTTGCAACCACACTGAAAGTTTCAAAAATAGATATCGAGAAAGTGTGTGCACATTTGGAACAAAATATTGCAAACCTACAAATGAAGCTAGAAATGGAGACACTACCAAAGGTCTGGGCACAATGACTTGCAGTTTTTTCAGAAAGCCATGAAAATCATTACTCCCACAGTGAATGAATGTAGTAATATGTTTGAAGATGCCATGGGAATATGGTTATCCATCCAAGAAGACCTGATACTTCAGGAGCTGAGGACATACATTCATGACAAACAACAACAATTTTATGAGATTCGGATTGTTGTGAAGACCTTAGTTCCTACACAATGATTAGCCTGACTGCAAGAGGGAAGACACCTTTACGATGATATGGGTGTGTTATGCTGCAAGGAGCATCTCTTGGAAGAAAGGAACCAACCTTGGGCTAACGAAGTGCTGCACCTATCGCAAAACATTGAAGGTGCTCTCAAAGGACTTTTCCAGACTCTATTAGATCCTTGTAATTTGCAAGATTGGAAAAGTAAACTACAGAGAGAAAACTATTTCAACCACTTTTGGATTCTAGGATCTAGCCCTCCTGAATCCAGAGAGGGATCTCTCCAATAAGCACAATGATGGATTTTATCTTTAAAGCTTTTGGGTAATGATATTAGGCTATTTATGAAGTCTGAGGGTTTTTGTTTGTTTTGGATGGTTGAGCATGATTATTATTTGAGTGGAAAGTCCAAAATGGAAAGAGTTTCAAAGATGTGAAGTTGCAAGCAATCAGAACAAGATTTGGCTAAAAAGATAGATATAATGCTGGTTTTTAGTCCATTGGGCTATGGATTCATAACAGGGCTTTAATTGAGCAACAACTTCAAGAGTGATCCAAGGGGAAATTCATCTATATCACAAGATCATTGAGATTACAATGATAGAATGGAGACAATAAAGTGTCGGAGGGGTGGAAACTGATAATAATTTCAACAAGGATTTATAGTCAGTCCAAACAAGAAAAGCCTCTTAAGTAACTGTTTAAAACCAACCAAGAACAGGGCTCACCATAAATTTATTGGGAAAATTCGTATTAAAGCAACTCAATAGACAAACAATCCAGTAATTTGCATAATTACCTTCATAAAGTAAGAGAACACATAAGAGAAACAAATTGCAACTTAAGATCAGATAAGGTACTTTGAAACCTAGTCTTCTTTCAACAAACACTTAAGGAAACTTTCAGAATTTACCTTTGGAGAATAGAAGCTAGAAAACAGGGCTCACCATCACTTTTCTAGTCTAACTTTGATAATAAAATAATGAAAATAACATTCAAGAATAATGTTTAAATCAAACAGTAGGATGAGGGAACGCCAGCATTCCTAACTGCTTAAACTATATTGAATCACTCTTAAATAAACAATTTAGAAGAAAACATTGAGATAAAGATTATCAATAAGAGAAGGGTATTGTAAACAGTAAATCCTAACTCTATCCTTGCTGTTCCTTATCAGAGAATAATGGACAATATGGCATACACAAAAGGAAAAACAATTACAAAGAAAGAAGCACTTCACCAGTGATATAGACCAGGATCCCAAGAAACAACTTGTTATTGATGTAAAACCAGTTACAGTCTTCAGGTCCAATGTTTCAATTCAATAATAATCTTCAGTACTCAGCCTAACTGTTCTATCACAAGCAGAGCTTCAAGAGCCTTTGAACACTATTTATTGTTGAACCCTTGGTTAAACTGAGAGGGAGGCTGAATCAGTTTAACACATTCATGGTATTTTAAAAATTTTCATTAAAAACTAATTTACACCTTCATTTCATGTTCAACTGAATATGTGAGTAATCTTAGAATGTGAGCAGCAAGTATAATATAATGTAACAACAGACTTAATATGAGAGCAGCAAGTATTAAGAAAATGAGATGAACCATATCAACACATAAACAGCATGCACTGAGACACCAGATATAAGTGGAAACCCATAAAGGGAGAAAAACACATCTTATTATTGTTGTGATGCAAAGGCAAGCTCCAAATCCCTCTCACCACTGATTTTCTGTAGGCACCAACCTACAAGACGCTCCAACCTCAGTCAGCTACAACTGACATTATATCAAGCTACAACTTGATGTGGAAGAACCGACTTCCTTACTCTTTCAAAAGAAAACACTTGCTGATTTACCTTGGATATCAACTCTGTTCTTGTACCATCTTCTCTGCTATTCATCAGTTCTCATATTTTCTTTGCATCATCTCTACATCTTCTGAGATTCCTTATCAGCTCCTCCTTCTTCTCTGCCTCACTGCTTCATATCTGCATTCTGTAACTTATTTATGCATATCAATGTGATATCATTTATAGAGTTCATCACATGACTGTTTGTATTCCACAGGGAATTCAAAGTGAACAGCCATGACTCTTTGACTTCTAACTTCTCATTTGTTTATCCAACTCATTCCAAAAAATATAACAATATGTACAAATTTCAATATTACAGTGGGATATTTCTTTTCCTCCGAAGACTTGCCAATACATCACAAACAATATAAAAACATTTACATTCACATTTTCAGTTACAATAAAACAATTTCACTCAGCCCTTTTTCCAGCCCTTGGCTTGCTATGCATTTGTCTTCTCTATTGTTGTCATGTAACTGTTCTAAATACCTCTATTTTTCATGCATGTAAAATTCCCTGTGTCTTTTTCAGTTTCTGCATACTCTCCTACTTTTTGTGTATGTACACCTGTCAAGCCCACATTTTCATTTCTGTGCATGTACACCTGTTCACTGCAATTGTGTATCTGCTATATATCTATAACTGATTTTCCAAGTTTAGTCCCAAATAAATCTCAAAGTCTTGTGCATATAAAAATTCCTCTCCATTTTCTTTCCCTGCGCTAGAAATTTGAATAAATGTATGCAGAAGCTTTTCCATCCACGGTTAACATCTCTACTTTTAAAAACTCACAATAAGCCTCATGTGTGGAAGTTAAATTCCTGTGTTTAATCACTATGGTAAGAACCCACATATTACAAGCATACACGAGAGCTTTTCTTTTCTTTAACACCCTGCAGTTATAACTCATAAAATGGAAACTAATTGTGGAAGTTTCTTATTTCAGAATCTATGGTTATGAAACCATATTTTAAAACCCATCTGATGATCTTTAATTGTTATTCAAAAAGACATTTAAAACCAAAGTAATGGATTTCGGACTCACCCTCATGGGAGCTCTAATTAATATTCATCTTTATTAGAACCTCATATAAGGGTCCCAGCATATCAATCACCAATTTCAAAGTTCATTGACCCAAATTACAACTTGGTTCTCATGCCAGCTCACTTTAATTTCGCCCTTGGCTTTTATCACAACTCAATATAATAATGATCCCAGCTTATCGTTCTCACATATATTCACAGATTTATTGTTACATGCCAACCATAATTTATATCAACTTATATCAAAATTTCCTTAAATAAAATGTTTTAAACCCTTAATAAGCCTTGGACTTAATAGTAAGACCCCAGCAAATATAAAAATTCGTTTGGGTCCCACGGAAACTCATAACACTTAACTTGTGTTAACTTTCATACATCACGCAAAGTGGCCATCGTTGGATCTTGAGCGCTGATGATCGGACGAATATCGCGCTTGTTTCACCCCCAGATCTTATCTCATCAAAAACACGCGATATAAGTGATATTTGAAAACCACTACAAGGTGACGTGTCGGACGCAGACCTTCATCTCGTTAAAAATGAATAAACTTCTTACCATTTTGAATGCCACGTGATACCACCGGTTTAATCTCATCAAACTACCTCAGTGTTCCATCAATCACAGTTCCAACTTGAAGGATTTTATTTTAAGGTTGTGCATCACACTTTTCCACTGAGCATCTGCATTCTGTGGTTTAACCAAACCTTTGATTTTCTTCGATTCCATGCAGATGACCTCATTGCTATCAATTGCATCGCCTTGATGCGATTTCAGCCCCTTCATTCCTCATTCTACTGGCTCATAGTTCTACTGTGTTTGATCTCGAATTGAACCAGTTTAACTTCCACATCATTACTGTATGATGGTTTTAACCACAACTCAGATCCTTTCAAATTTTGTCTTCTCTGCTTTGATTACTGTGAATAGATTCATTCATGGTTTCAAATAGATCAACATACAGTTCGATTATGTTCTTAACCATTTCTTGAGCAACCCATATCTATTTTGCAGTCATTGCTTCAAGGGCTAGATAGGGTTTAAAAGCCTAAGCCTTTGCTCTTATTGTTTGGTTGGCATTCTTGCTTCATCGCTCGGCTGACATAGATTACTCTACGGTTTTGATTTCAACGGAACTCATAAGACCTCAATACACCATTCTGGAACTAGAAGCCCTTCTAGTCCCAACCTCTTTCCCTTCTCAATTTCATTAACGTTGAGTCTATATTATCCCTAACCGGACCTTACTATACTGCAATTTTCACAAACAATTACATATTTTTTCGCGAAAACAAAGTCAACTCCATTTCGCATTTCATTGGACCAGTTACACTTCAATTAATAGTTCAAACAACCATTTATTAACATTGCCCACTATGATCTATACAATTTATCCAATGAATACAATTCAAAAAGGCTCAATTAAATGAGTATGTACTCTCAGATCCACAATCAGGTCTTTCCATAGTAACCAGAATATCACTACATTCCTATTGTAGGGTTTTATTCACACACAGTTCGGTGAGCTTCAACATTCAACCAATGCAATTCACTTGGTTTCAAGGAATCACTCAGGCCTCAGGAGATTGATACTGCATAAAATTCGACATTCAAACAGGGTTATACAAGCCAATTCAGTTAACCAACGTATGGTGATTTATGCCTCTACGTCTTCAATGTTGTACCCTTAATCACCAGAATCGTATCGATTCTTGCTAATAAACTAATTCAATTTAACTCTAGTAACAATGTTTCAATATGAACCATGCCCAATCATCTGATGCATACATCGTTGGCATTGTTCATCCAAAAGGCTAAAACACAGTTACTTTATGGAGCTCTTCTCACAAAATAAATACACAGGAAATTATTACCCAGAATGTAATGCAAATGCTTCTCTGTTGTATATAAATCAATAAAATGAGTCGATTCTATTGATTCTAATAAAGGAAACAAGTTTGGTCCTTTTATATAGAGTTAATATGCTTAATAAATAGAAATTTCCACTGCTTTTCTTACCGAACAGAATCGCCCTCCTTTGAGTTTATATACAAAAAACCATTCATTTCGGAATGCCCCCAAATGATTATGCCTCAATGCATACAATTCACACCTGTGCACCATAACTCAGGAATGGGTATAGCTCAGAAATTAAACCGCCGTCCTAAAATAGTATTTACATGGAAAATTTCCCTTCAGGCATGATTTTCAATTTGATGGCCTTTCTACATCACCACTCTGCCTTTCTAGATCTGCAACCCTTTTTATGCCTCTGCTTCATGTCTCATGTTCTCTTTTCCTTGTTGCTGTTTCAAGTGCTCCCCCTTTGCCATCTCCTTTGGCATCAATGACAACATTTCGAACAGTATCCTCCTTTGGAATTGATGGAAATACACTTCCTCTACTTCTCTCTGTTACTTTCTTTTCCTCCCACTTTGACATCAATGGCAAAGGGTTGCACATCTCCTAGTGTGCTTTGTATCTCTTAATTTCCTCTCTCTAAGATGTGTTTCAGCTTTCTTCTTCTGAATTTGTACCCTGCTGCTCCAAACTGATGGACATGAGTTGTTGAGAGAACACTTTTGAGAATATTTGAAATTTTCTATACATAGGTGATGACAACCACATATAATCAGACTTGTATAATCAGGGATGCATCATTTTATCAATACTTAAGGATTGTGAATGCTCCATGTGACATATCTAGCTTTCTTCAACTATACTTCTGTCTATATTATAATCTTCATCTGAAATCCATATCTGTTGAGGAAGTTGTAGCTGGAGTATGTCTTCTTCTGCAATACACATCTGCAGTACCACACCTGTTCAATTATGATAATGATGCCAATATATCTTTTATACCTGTGATTCACTTTTTCTTTCCTATTGGTGATGATATAAGCTAGGATGCTGATAATGATATTACAGTTAATAGTTGAAAGGTCCTTTTTGCTGTTGTGAACAATGAATCAAACCAAAGTTTACAACTTATTATGAGATTAGGTGATCTTTTAATTTAAGAGACCAAATACCAACTTTACTGCTTGCACACTGCACTTTCAAGAACAAGCCCTTGAGGTTAGACACATTCAATGTATTAGTCAAACTCACTTATCAATCATGTAATTTTCTTCATGACATAAGGAGGTATGTATGTCAATGTTCAATTTCTCTTGACTGGTCAACTAGTCCTTCATACTTCATATGTTTGAACTGTTCTATCATGATGATCTTCCGTACAACTTAAAGTTGTCTGATTGAAGTCTCAGTAACCAGACTTCACATAGTTTATGAATATTCCTAAGTCAGAGGCCTTAAAGATATATATAAGTGTTGACTTAAGGAAGGCATTCAATTATATATAGAAAATGATACTGCTTATATGCTCAATATACTACTTCGGGTATAAACAAGATACTGATCATTTTTCCTTTTCAATGACCCTTTTATGCTGGTTGTACTCTTGCCATAATCCTTTGATCCTAAGGACCTATACCTTACTGCTGATCCATGATAACACTTGATATTCTGTTGATAGGCATGTTTTTTATACCAAGTACTAGTTAATACTACTTTCAATTCAACTTGCCTATGAACCCAATGTTAAGAAAACTTTCATAGTTTCTATTTTTTTTTTCCGCTCTCCACTGTTCTCAACAACCACCATCAATGTACTGAATCTGATCTTGGCATTATTGAAATTTTTCTTAGACTATCATTCTAGTTTAAAGGATTGTTCCTGCATTTTCCTTTCTTGGACTGCTCCAGAATCATTGCTGCTTTAAAAGTCAATTCAACAGTTCTAATATAAAGATCTTTGGGAAGGCATCTTCAATTCCTTTTCTATGAATCTTCATGGGCTGATTTCTCAAGATTTTATTACTCACTTTATTGCATTCCTCCAAGGAGACTTTTCATAGATGAAAGATGTACTGAAATAATGATGATAGGATCTTCTCTTATTCCTCCTTCTTAATGTGGTTCACTTGTTCATTTTGGTTGTATGATGCACATTGTGTTCATCACTTATGTGCTGGTGTCTTCTTTGCTTCCATGTTCATGGCTGAAGTTCTCTCTACTACCATGGTTGCTTGCTGCCTTCTCTTTTTCCATCACTTTGTCAGCTATTGAATGCTTCAGATCATCTTCTTCCTCACTAGATCTCTGTTAGAGATATTTTCCTTTTTCTTCCTGATCTCATAGATGTTCTAATTACATGGAGTTCTTCTTCAATTAATCTCATGGGGACTATTTATGAACTGCTCTCCCCCTGTGATGTTGCTTCATATTTGTCACTAGATGGATTTTTGCTTTGCCTCCTAGAGCAGCTCCCCCTGAGACTATGATGGATTCATTATGTTATTGAGATAATAGGCTCCCCCTTTCTCTTTTCCTTCCATACTTTATTGGGGTTCTTCATAATGTCTGCTCTTATTTTTGATTCATAGTTTTGATTGATATGTTTTGATTCCATCCTCTGTCTAGAGTTATTTAATGTATATGGCATATTACAGTCTTTTGTTTTCTGACCAAGCTTGAGGTATACATAAAATTTTATTTTTCCAGGGTATGTTTGAGCCGATGCATAATATTTTATTCCCCTTTTTTAATACAATTTACAATCAACAAATTTATGTCCAAAATTATTGCATGCATAGCAGTAGCCATGGAAATGATTTGAGTACCTGGTGAAAGATTTTCCTTTCCATTTTCTTGCTTGAGGGGTTCTTCTCTTTTGCTGCATCCTTTGTTGGTTGGACTGGATTTTTTTCTTTCTTGGAATATGCCACAATATGTCCTAGTTTTTTACAAGAAAAACATGTGATATTTTTCATGGGAGGAAAGAACCTCCTTTGACATCTTCCAAATTTATTCACTTCATAGTCAAGAGTGTATGAGCCTTTTCCAGCTGACTGTTTCATCCTTTCCTTCTCTGTCCTACCATGTTGCTGCTTGATTCTATTTGTTTCTTCACAAATCCTGTTCTTGCTGGCTTCTATTTTTGTAGGAATTTGCTGAGCTGCTTCACTATCCTTTACTGATTTTACAAAAATGACATTCCTGTTATCTTCAAGCTTGGACTTGCTGGTTTCTCCTTCATATCCTATCCTAGCCTTTATGTGAGGTGGCCCTTGAGCATTGAGAATTTGTTCCAACTATCTAGAGCTTTCCATTAGAGGTGTATTCATTAATAGTTCTCTTTGGGATTTTTCTAAGTTCTTTCTTAGGCTCACTACTTCTTCTTCCAATTTTTCACATTCCAGACTTTTCTCTCTCATTTGTTGCAGAAGAGTGTCTTCTACTTTCTTTGCTTCTTCAAGCTATGTTTTCAGGACAATAATTTCTTTCTTATCTTCATATTCTTTCTCATCACATATTTGGATCAATGTCTTCAGGTCTTTGTTTTCATTTTTCAATATTTCTATTTCAGTCAGGGCTGTGTCAGGTTTGGATTTTTCCTTGGCTTCAATTTCTTCATGGTTCTCACTACCATTCACACTAGCAGGTACCTCATTTGACTGAACATTTTCCTTTTGACATGAAGTTTTCTTCTTCTTAATTCTCTTCTCCTTCTTGAAAATGCAATCCTCAGTGTCTACTCCATGCATAAGATGTAATATGTCCCAAATTTCTTTTGTAGAGGTTAAATCCATTATTAATTCAAAATCCTTGTTACGAATATTATTATATATCACACATTTTTCCTTGGCATTCCTGTGTTGTTCTTTCACCGTGGGAGAGTCTGTGCAGTAACCATCACATACAAGCTTCCATACCTCAGGTTCATAAGCCAATAATGTTGTTTTAACTTTATCTCTCCATTCAGGAAAGTTTGTTGTATTTAACAAAAATACATTTTAAAATTCCATGAATCAACTAGATCTCCTTCAAGCTGTTAGGCTTGCACCAAAGGAACCTACTATGATACCAATTGTTGAACGCTTGGTTAAACTGAGAGGGGGGGGGGGGCGTGTGAATCAGTTTAACACATTCATGGTATTTTAAAACTTTTCATTAAAAACTAATTTACACCTTCATTTCATTTTCAACTGAATATGTGAGTAATCTTAGAATGTGAGCAACAAGTATAATATAATGTAACAACAGAATTAATATGAGAGAAGAAAGTATTAAGCAAATGAGATGAACCATATCAACACATAAACACATAAACATCATGCACTGAGACACCAGATATAAGTGGAAACCCATAAAGGGAGAAAACCACATCTTATTATTGTTGTGATGCAAAGGCAAGCTCCAACTCCCTCTCACCACTGATTTTCTGTAGGCACCAACCTACAGGAGGCTCCAACCTCAGTCAGCTACAACTGAAATTATATCAAGCTACAACTTGATGTGGAAGCACCAACTTCCTTACTCTTTCAAAAGAAAGCACTTGCTAATTTACCCTGGATATCAGCTCTATTCTTGTACCATCTTCTCTGTTGTTCATCAGTTCTCATATTTTCTTTGCATCATCTTTGCATCTTCTCATATTCCCTATCATCTCCTCCTTCTTCTCTACCTCACTGCTTCATATCTGCATTCTATAACTTCTTTATGCATATAAATGTGATATCATTTATAGAGTTCATCACATTAATGTTTGTATTCCACAGGGAATTCAAAGTGAACAACCATGACTCTTTGACTTCTGCCTTATCATTTCTTTATCCAGCTCATTCAGAAAAATATAATAATATGTAAAAATTTCAATATTACAGTGGGATATTTATTTTCCTCCGGAGACTTGCCAATGCATCACAAACAATATAAAAACATTTACATTCACATTTTCAGTTACAATAAAACAATTTCACTCAACCCTTTTTCCGGCCCTTGGCTTGCTGTGCATTTGTCTTCTCTGCTGCTGTCATGTAACTGTTCTGCATACCCCTATTTTTCATGCATGTAAAATTCCCTATGTCTTTTTCAGTTTCTACATACTCTCCTGCTCTCTGTGTATGTGCACTTGTCAAGCCCACATTTTCATTTCTGTGCATGTACACCTGTTCACTGCAATTGTGTATCTACTGTATATCTATAACTTCTTTTCCAAGTTTAGTCCCAAATAAATCTCAAAGTTTTGTGCATATAAAAATGCCTCTCCATTTTCTTTCCCTGTGCTAGAAATTTCAATAAATATATGCAGTAGCTTTTCCATCCACAGTTAACATCTCTGCTTTTAAAAACTCACAATAAACCTCATGTGCGGAAGTTAAATTCCTGTGTTTAATCACTATGGTAGGAACCCACATATTACAAGCATACACGGGAGATTTTATTTTCTTTAACACCCTATGGTTATAACTCATAAAATGGCAACTAATTGTGGAAGTTTCTTATTTCAGAATCTATGGTTATGAAACCATATTTTAAAACCCATCTGATGATATTTAATTGTTATTCAAAAAGACATTTAAAACCAAAGTAATGGACTTTAGCCTCGCCCTCATGGGAGCTCTAATTAATATTCATCTTTATTAAAACCTCATATAAGGGTCCCAACATATCAACCACCAGTTTCAAAGTTCATTGACCCAAATTACAACTTGGTTCTCACACCGGCTCACTTTAATTTTGCCATTGGCTTTTATCACAACTCAATATAATAATGATCCCAGCTTATTGTTCTCACATATATTCATGGCTTTATTGTTACATGCCAACCATAATATATATCAAAATATATCGACATTTCCTCAAATCAAATGTTTTAAACCCTTAATAAGCCTTGGACTTAATAGTAAGACCCCAGCAAATATAAAAATTCGTTTGGGTCCCACGGAAACTCATAACACTTACCTTGTGTTAACTTTCATACATCGCGCAAAGTGACCATCGTTGGATCTTGAGCGTTGATGATCGAATGAATATCGTGCTTGATTCACCCTCGAATCTTATCTCATCAAAAACACGCAATATAGGTGGTATTTGAATACCACTACAAGGTGATGTGTCAGACGCAGACCTTCATCGCGTTAAAAATGAATAAATTGCTTACCATTTCGAATGCCACGTGATACCACCGATTTACTCTCATCAAACTACCTCAGCGTTCCATCAATCACAGTTCCAACTCGAAGGATTTTCTTTTAAGGTTGTGCATCAGATTTTTCCACTGAGCATCCGCATTCTGTGGTTTAACCAAACCTTTGATTTGCTTCGATTCCACGCAGATGACCTCATTGCTATCAGCTACATCACCTTGATGTGATTTCAGCCCCTTCATTCCTCATTCTACTCGCTCATAGTTCTACTATGTTTGATCTCGAATTGAACCAGTTTAACTTCCACATCATTACTGTATGATGGCTTTAACCACAGCTCGGATCCTTTCAAATTCCGTCTTCTCTTCTTTGATTACTGTGAATTGATTCATTCATGGTTTCAAATAGATCAACACACAGTTTGATTCTATTCTTCACCATTTCTTGAGCGACCCATATCTATTTTACATTCATTGCTTCAAGGGCTAGATAGGGTTTAAAAGCCTCGACCTTTGCTCCTATTGTTTAGTCGACATTCTTGCTTCATCGCCCGGTTGACACAGATTAATCTACGGTTATGATTTCAATGGAACTCATAAAACCTCAATACACCATTCCGGAACTAGAAGCCCTTCTAGTCCCAACCTCTTTCCCTTCTCAATTTCATTAACGCTGAGTCTATATGGTCCCTAACCGGACCTTACTATACTGCAATTTTCACAAAAAATTACGTATTTGTTCCCAAAAACAAAGTGAGCTCCATTTTGCATTTCATTAGACCAGTTATACTTCAATTAATAGTTCAAACAGTCCACTTATTAACATCGCCCACTATGATCTATACAATTTATCCAATGAATACAATTCAAAAAGGCTCAATTAAATGAGTATGTACTCTCAGATCCACAATCAGGTCTTTCCATAGTAACCAGAATATCACTACATTCCTGTTGCAGGGTTTTATTCACACACAGTTTGCTGACCTTCAACATTCAACCAACGCAATTCACTTGGTTTCAAGGAATCACTCAGGCCTCAGGAGACCGATACCACATCAAATTTTACATTCGAATAGGGTTAAACAAGCCAATTCAGTTAACCAACTTATGGTGATTTCTACCTCTACGTCTTCAATGTTGTTCCTTTAATCACCAGAATCGTATCGATTCTTGCAAATCAACTAATTCAATTTAACTATAGTAACAATTTTTCAATACAAACCATGCCCAATCATATGATGCATACATCGTTGGCATTGTTCATCCAAAAGGCTAAAAACACAGTTACTTTATGGAGCTCTTCTCACAAAATAAATACACAGGCAATTATTACCCAGAACGTAATGCAAACACTTCTCTGTTGTATATAAATCAATAAAATGAGTCGATTCTATCGATTCTAATAAAGGAAACAAGTTTGGTCCTTCTATATGGAATTAATATGCTTAATAAACAGAAATTGCCACTGCTTTTCTTACCGAATAGAATCACCCTCCTTTGAGTTTCTATACAGAAAACAATTCATTTTGGAATGCCCCCAACTGATTATGCCTCAATGCATAAAATTCACACCAGTACCCCATAACTCAGGAATGGGTATAACTCAGAAATTAAACCTCTGTCCTAAAATAGTATTTACACGGAAAATTTCCCTTCAGGCCTAATTTTCAATTCGATGGCCTTTGTACATCACCACTCTGCCTTTCCAGATCTGCAGCCCTTTTTCTGCCCTTGCTTCATGTCTCATGCTCTCTTTGCCTTGTTTTTGTTTCAAGTGCTCCTCCTTTGCCATCTCCTTTGCCATTGATGACAACATTTCCAACATTTACAAGTAGAATTTTCAAGCCCAAGTATATTTCAAAGTTCTGCAACTAATGTTTATAATGAACTTCTCAATAAGATTTTATATAAGGATGAGGAGGTCGAAAGAGAAAAGATCTATGGGTTCAATTAATACAGTTAATGCTTCTCGGCCTTTGAGGGGCTCAATGGAGAATTTTATAAATATTTTGCTGTATTAATTGGTTTACATTAAGTATTTAAGCTCATTGGGATGATTTTGTTGACCTTTAAGGCTCTGTGTCATCTCTGTAGTAACTCTATTGATATTTTATATTAGCTTCTTTGATTTGAAATAACTATTTAGCTGTATTGGGGCAGATAGGCTCTGTTTTGGTCATTACTTGGCCGCCTATCAAATTCTTGGAGGCTACAGCTGGCAATTTGGTAGCTGAGAGGAATTAATTAGCCTCTGATGTGGTAGTGGAGGCATCCTATGTCTGATAAACATTATTCATTTTTCCTTAAATATGTTTAACTTAATGGATTAGGCTTTTAACAGTCAATTTTTAGCCGTAATCCATTAAACTGTGGAATTAATCTTTAATTCTTCATCTCTAGTTCGATTAGGTCTTCAATATTAATACTCTTTGTTTCAATTATGCTTCGTTGTGTCTTGTCGATGTGCAAGTGGGACAGGGGCTTCTTACGGAGCTGCCAGCGTTCATGAGACACCGGCAAAACATGGTGTTGAACCTTGTAGATGGCTTCTCTTTTATGAATAAAGGCGTGGGGATCGTCATCCTCGGCCTTTGGATTTTCTTCAATATAATGGAAAAACCATTAAAACCTACATAAAACAATAAAAGTTAATAAATCCTGCATTTATTTAGGTAAGACTACTTACAAGTCTACAATTAAGTCGCGACCATTGGATGAAAGCATCTAATGGTGGAGATTTGTTTGTGGGGATCAGAAGGAGGAGATTTGGAAGAATGGAGCATAGGATTGAATCTGGGCCGTAGATTTGATTTGATTGATGGTCGAGACCAATCGAGACAATAATAATGTGAAGAGGTCACATATACTATGTTATGGAGGAAAATGTGAAGAAATACAAAGGAAAAGGGGAAAAAATCCCTTGGTGGAAGAAAAGCATTGAATTGCAATTTGGGGTTTCGGGATGATCGTGGTCCGTCAGATGAGATCTAGCCCCAAGATCAATGGCGAATATCGCCCGTTGAAAACATTTGGATTATGGTGGAGGGCGATAGTGTAATGAGAGATTAAACATGATCTGTTGATCTGTAGATATCAACGGTGGAGGAAGAACGTGATAGATCATAGTGCAAAAGGGGAAGGGTGGTTTCGGGAGAGAAAACCGACAATATCGCGCGACGAAAAAACGGGTAGGCGGTATTGCCTTTTCAAACGCAATATGCATTCCTGTCCGACATGTGGCATTTCAAAAAATCTTATATCGCATAATTTTGGGGAATTAACACCCGTGCTTAAAGTAATGCGAAAATTCATATCAGCCTTAAGATCTAGGTCATCAAATCAAACGGCGGGGAGTGAGCACGATACCGATTAGATGTGCAGTGGATAGGAGACAGGGTGGTTTTATTATAGACCGTCCGATCAGAGGATCGATGGCACAAATCAGATCTAGAGGGAGGTTGGACCCACTGGGGTCAGGCCTGTCGGGGTTAATATGGGTCGTTAGATGTAAAGGATCAATGGTCAGGATTTGAAAATGGGGTTAAATGAAATAATACACAAGGCGGAGAAAGGTTTAATATGAGTCGTTGATCCAAAGAGATCAACGGCTGAGATCTGCTTGGAAAAAATTATAAAGCGGGGGTGTATTTTTTTAACCAAGGTTGGGAGATGCAATCTGGACCATCCGATTTGGACAAGTGGACGGCCCAGATGCAATCGGAGATTCGCGATTGGAGGAGGTAATGGATAGAGGAGCGCCGTTGCGATTGACTTTAGACCGTTAATCTGCAGATCAGATCAATGGTGGAGAATGAATCAGAGGGGTTCAAGGTGAAGGAAAAGGCTTATGATCGGAGAAAATAAGGGCTATCGGATCGGAGATGTGGCGGATAGATCCATCAATAGAGGATCCATCGGGGGTAGTCAATCAGAAGGGGGAATAAAATGCGCCTGATAAAACCTGTGATGCGATATTGTGCCGATCTTTGATCGGCTTTAGATCAACGGTCGGGAATGGGTTTAACCAATGAACAACGGGACCCCTTTACAATATTTAAAAACCAAAAATTTATGAAATACAAAGGTTTTAATGGCTCGGGGCGGGTTATGTATAAGGATTGGCGCTCGGCTGCGACACCTGGATATATGGAAAAGCAAAGGCCTACGGCTTATATGTATAAGGGCCAATCGCACTAGAAGGAAAGGTCGGGCTTTTCAATCTACCCATTCAACTAATCTCTGATGTGAGATTATATGGATCATTGATCGAGGAAACAAAATCAATGGTCTTTTTTCGTTAGAAAACATTGCACCGACGCGTTTAGTTAAAAACTTAGGATAATGGGTTTTTATTCATTTACAAAGGAAAAATTTGATTGGGATGGGTTTAGTAACAAATTTTAGGACCCAATTGCGGGTCTTGCAGTTATATGAAACAACAATAAGATCGAGGGTTTATAAACAAAGGGCTAATCGCATCAGAGGCTTCACCATAAGAAATAGACTTGTGCACTTTGTTTTCTCTGATGCGATTAGCGCCGAAAGGGTTTAGCACTTGGTTCTAGTGCCACGGCACATGTGGGGAAGTGGTTAGAAAATAGCTTAAAGGGACTTAAGCCTTTATACAAAATGGTGTATTTTTTTATGAAAATTTCATGGTTTTCTAATGGATTTCGGGGTTTCGACAAAGTTTTAAAATGAGTTTTAAACTTTGTAAAAGGATTTTTATGAAGGGGAAAGGGGAATAAATGAAAAATAGAGTAATTTTGTGGGGAATAAAGGGGTAAAAATGGAGGTTAACTTGAAGTGATAAGAAGGTTAAAATGAGGAAAAATGGGGATTTTTGCAGCAGTTTTTCTTATGAAAATAGCATATTTTCATCATTTCCAGAGGGAAACAACAGTAAATATTAAAAAAAGGGCATGATGTCTTCATTAGTCTTCAAGAGATAACATTTTTAGCAATAAAACCTATTTCTTGAAGGCTCCAAAAATGATTTAGTCACCTTTTGATATAACAAATTTTATAGGTGGCTAACAGGCTCAACGTAGCATCAGCCTAGTAGCAGAGGGTCTAACTACAAAAAAGTTGGTTGAAGAAGCACATAGAATTGCCATGGAGAGTACTAAGGCCATCCAACCTCTGCAAGAATATATATAAGAATTGAAAGCCAAGATGTGGGAATCCACTTCAGAGTGACTTGAGGATGACTCACGAGTTTGTGTTCGGAGCCTGTTGGGCTAGAGTCCCCTAGGGTCATAGTTGAGTCAAATTTGTCTATTTTGTTAAACCGCAATGCACAAGTCAAGGGGATTTGGAGTGGGTCAAATATCCTTCTTTTTATAATGCATAAAAGGGTAAAACATGGGGCTCAAAGAATGGTTTGAGTCGATGGTTTTAGCACATCTAAGTTGCATAAAAAGGCATGTAAGAGTGAAGTGAGTTAACAAAGTATGAATGAATGAATGAATGATATTTTTCCATTATTTGGGAAAGTTTTTTTGATAAGTCTGAGTAGAGATAGGCTCATGCAGGCATGTGAATAAAGACCTAAGTCCTGGGATGTGTGCGATGACTCTATAACTGTGCGCACAAGAGACAAAATTATAATCATTGAAGATATGCTAATAAAGAGAATTTTTGGCAAAATAATTGTTTTACTTGCATAATATCTATGTGTTGATGCATTGATTTACTTATAGATAGGATGAAATTTACATTATTAATGCGTATTTTAATGGATTGATTCTATAATTTCTCAAGATTTGTATTTTTTCCTATTAAGGGTTTCTGTGAAATAATATCTGGGGAAAATAGATCTCTTTGTTTGCGCAAGTATGCTTCTATTTTATTAATGTTAGATCTGAATCTGGTTAAAAGGCACTTTTGGAGAACAATAGTAGCTAGATAAGATTATAAGGGTTAGATCCACAACATAGTTCTCCCTCAGGGTGTGGAAACCTAGTTCCAGCACCCCCCCATACTACTTGGGGTGAGACTTTGGTATGCGCAAGAAGATCACTATAGAAAGGGCTAGTAGTTGGAGGGTTTTTTTGGTTGTGCAGAACACACTGAACCTGGTTTAGGACCATGTAAGCTAACAATGCATATCCCCTCTATTCACAACCTTTGATTTCTCTACACCTCTCTTGTTTGGTGTAATTATCTTCGGCGTCTCCAAATTTCCCACAACTTCTTTTCCTACCACTCGTCAGCTATCTACGCTCTTATTTTTTATGTTAAGTCTTGATCCCTATGTGACTCATCTTCATCCATCGCAAAATACCTTCATCCTCTACAACTGATTAACGTCTTTCCTATAAACCCTACCCCAGTATCTAGGGTTTTAATATGGCATATTAGTTTCTTGAAATGGAAGTATCTTTTCTTCTACCATCAGAACCTTAATCAATAGGGGGATTTCCTTCAAAAATATTTGTCGCAACCCATATGTTATCACTCCATAATTTGTAATATTGGCATGAGAAAATGACAGAGGATAGCATCAAACCACTTGGAGACTAGGACCTAGCCTTACTAGACTTAGAGAGGGCTCTCTCTATCTCTGATTTGAATTTATCTTTAATATCATGAAGGCTGATATTAGGCTAGTTATAGTGATGGTAGTATTGGTTGTTTTTTATTGATTTGGTGGTTGGATGAGCAGGTATACATGGACTAATCCATTGAGCTATGGAGTCAAAGGCTGGATTGGCACATCAACATTCAAGAGCATCACAGGGCAAGCTAACTGTGCTAAATGGATCTTTAGAGCTGTATGAATTATGAGGTGAAAGAAATAGTAAGGTTCAATAATGACTAAAGAGAAGTTAAGAATTATTTAATCAGAATTTAGCGAAAAACATTAAGATTGTAAATGTAAATAGACTTAAGGTGCTCCGACAACAAATCTTAATCTAAAATTTCTGATTTACAATCAGATGAACAGATGCACGATAGGGAAGAAAACATAAACATTTAGAACAGAGAAGTAACACATCACCATTTTAACACAACTCAAGAATTTTGAAAAAAATCTTTGATTATTGATGTCCAGCTCCAAAAGTACAGTGCTGCAATATAATATTTCTTACAATGCAGGGGCTAAAAATATCCAACCCTTCATAATGGAAATTCAAGCAGTATTTAACTAAAACTTGAGTCAGTTTCCCTAATATACTTTGGTGAACTTGATTAATTACAAAAAACATAAAATTAGAAAAGTGTGGCCATGCAAGGCATGAGCAAAGAAAATCTCTAACAAAAGTAGCTCTTCAAGAATGCAGAACTTAGGCGGCTCTTCGTCAGATCAAAAGTAGGGTTGAAGGTGGCATGTGATGGTCACGAAGAGGCAACGAATGATGGCTCTGACATCTGGACCTAATTTTCAATAAATCGGAATTGGGTAATTAAATTTGGTGTAGTGCTTGCCCCTTTTCATTGAATAGTGACTAGGCGGATGAGTTTGCTGCCTTTTTCCATTTTTGCCATTATAACATAATAGTTCTGTAAAAACGTCTTGCCCGACTCAACCCTTACTACTCGTGCCCCCTTTTTTGAATGAATATTTAATCTTGGCAGCTTCAGCAGTTTTTTAAAACATAAACCCTTTATTCCTTTAACGATTGGCAGAAATTTCCTTCTCTCAGGTAAATGGTGGAAAACCCTTTAAACGAGTGGGCGAGTCTTGCTGTCATGCTTAGCCCCTTTTCTTCACAAAACAACGTAGAAACCAAAAACCACCCAGACTTGAAAATATTTAGGCCTTTTCTCTAAAATACATCACATCCTCACCAACATCGTACTTCAGATGACATAAGACTTAACTTTTCCTTAGCACTTAAACTTTAAAACTTGTGATGCGCAATTTTTGATTGAGCCCCACCACATCGCACATCACACTTCGACGAATTTAACATTTACCTTTGCAACTAACTTATAAAACTTGTGATGTGTGGTATGTGGGCTAGGGCCACATCACCTGCCATGTCAGCTTACCACGTCACCTTTCCACATCAACATAAATCAACCCCAATCTGTGGGGTCAGGGCCATGTCACTGTCATGTCAAATGCCATGTCATCTGCCACATCAGCTTCATATCACACTTCAGTGATTTTAACTCTTGCCTCCACACTTATTCTTTAAGAATTGTGATTTTTCGATTGTGATCGGGTCCCACCATCGTCGCATATCACACTTCGCTGACTTTAACATTTACCATTGCACCCATCCTGAAAAAATTTCAATCTGCAATTGGGATTGGGAGATGGATACCATTAGTAGCTTCTCCAAGTGTACAAGTGAAATTTAGTTAAGAAATGGTAAAAATCCACCCAAACCATAATATGAAGGATTTAAAATCATCGAGGTGTATACGAGGGCAATATGGATCCCTTCCAGTCCCGCATATCGTACTTTGGTGACTATAACATTTACCCTTGGGTGCCTATCCTTTGAATCTTGTGATTTGGGCCCACGTGACTGAACTTCAACTGTTTTTTTTGGTTTCTAATGCCTTTGTGTTCAAATCATCCAGATTTTGGAGGGGTACTTCAACAATGAGTGGTATTATGAAGAGGGGGTGTGAATAATGTGTGAAGGTGAGCGGGGTTGGTTAACGCAGATGGGTCGGGACAAGTGATGTTTGGTGGAGTCAGGGTATGAGAGTTGAGGGAGTAAAAATGAAACTTAGGATAAGAGGAATAACAAAGGGGCAGAGTTAAAGGATATGCAATGTGGTCGGGGACTTAGGAAAAAACCATAGCATAAGGTCCCAACTTTGGCAAAAATCATCCCTTTTCAGACATTTAGAGAAAAGTTTGAACTCTTCAGTTTGATTTCTCTTCAGTTTGATTACAGGAAACAATAAGGCAGTTTTCTAGGCTACATATTTATAGCATGAACTTCTCATTTCTCCTTTCTCAACAAATCTACCTACCCAATTTACAATTCCTAAAAAAATTTCTCCTTTTAGGATGCATTTAGACTTGTAGACCCTGACATCATTTTTCTTTTGGATTTCGAACCTATCACCTATCCCTTATTTCTCCTCTTGGTTCATATTAAGTTGCTGAACCAATGTCATTTTCTACCTACCTACTGATAAGCCAAGATTAAACAGTTTTACAAATCCTCATTCTCTAACCTATCACCAAAAAATTCAAATTTGTACAATCAAGCTTAAGTTGTATGGTTTAACAAACCTTTCTAAAAATTAGTGGCATTTTGATTTGCAACACTTTCAAAAATATTTAATTTTTGTGCGGGGCTTTATTTTTCCTTTTTTTTTTAATGCCCTCTTTTCTTCTTCTTTTGTTTCTTTTTATCTTTGTTTGGAAAAAAAATTTGAATATTGAAATCTATGTACAATATGAAATTTTTGCAAAGAGGAAATACATAGTCACCTTGTGATACTATAAATTAAATGACTCTAACAATGGCTCCAGTTGGGAATGGAAACTTCTGTTTAGGGAAGTGTTAAGAACACCAAGACCAATAGCCTTTTATACTTCTCCTCTGCAACACTTTGACTAATCTCTTCCTTCCTTTTTTTATATATTTTCTTATCAAACTAGGCTAATAGCCTTCACTTTGGGCTTCAACCATGTCCAATGGATTATTGAAAATTTTAAGGCTATGGTATTTACAATGATGAAATTTTAATATGAGCTTCTAACAAAAATAGTGTTTTAGCATCCTGCCATTGACAGGACCTCCAAACAGCTCTGTTCCATCCATCTCTTGTAAGAAAAATGCATTATCTCCTATGAAAGAATGAATAATGTATGGGCCTTTCCACAAGTTGTCAAACTTGCCATTCTTACCTTTATCTTCTCTTCTAGAATCCCATTTCAACACTTTATCTCAAAAAATGAAATTATTTTCTTTTGTTCTTTTGTCAACAATCTTCTTCATTTTTTCCTACACCACCTGAGTTCTGTTGTACACCTCTTCTCTGGACTGTTGCAGTTGAATAGTCTAGCCTATTCTCCTTTGTACATCATTTTCTTTAGCCTGCACCTCTTGAATGAGTTTCATGGCTGGAACTCCTAAGGATGTTGGGAAAATTGCATCCATTCCATAGACTAACTGGTATAGTGACATGCCAATTGATTTCTTATTTGTCAGTCTGTCATCCCACAATGCATGCACCAATTTTTTATGATAGGATTTCTTGTTGTCTTCCAAAAACTTCTTGATGATGTTGACCAGGCTCTTGTTGGAGGACTCAGCTAGTCCATTCCCTTGAAGGTTATTAGTTGTTGAATTCCCCAAATAGATGTGATATCTATGGCAAAAATACACCATCTTCTTAGACTTAAAAGCAGCAAAATTATCTGTAATGATTTTCCTAGGACAACCAAATCAGTATAGGATGTTGGCTTCAAGGAATTTGATAATCACTAAGTTAGTAGTAGTTCTAGAAGGAATGGACTCTATCCATTTGGTAAAATAGTCTGTAGTAGTAAGGATCCATTTATGATGGGCAAAGGAGGAAGGGTGGATTTCTCCAATGAAGTCTAAACCCCACTGTTGGAAAGGAGCTTCAACATAGATTGGTTGTAAAGGCAGAGGCAACAGATTTCTTTTTCTCTCAAAAATTTGGCACTTACGACAGGTAGCTACCATTTTGTGGATGTCTGGGAAAAGAGTAGGCCAATAGAACCCAACGCTAAGGACCTTGTTAGTGATGGTTTTCTAGTAGAGATGGCCTCCACAATCCCCCTTCATGAAATTCATCCATAACCCTATGTGCATATTCTTGAAGAAAAAATTTAAGAAATATGCCCCTAGAATCTTTCCAGTACAAAACATTTTCTAGGATGCAGAATTTTACAGTTTTCAATTTCAAGAATCTAGATTTTTTTTTGGACAAAACAGGAGGAGCATTTAAATAAAATAGAACATATAGTATATCTGCATACCAGGGGAATTTAGGAATGCTTCCTCAATATGTGGAGTCTCCATCTCCTCTTGTTCATACAGTGAATGAATCATGTTAATATCTAGTGCTTGAAAATTTATTTCAGCCATCAATTTAGCTAATCCTTGTCCCTTGATAAGTTTGGTGGGTCTGATCTCTAAATCATACTCTAAGATAACAACAATCCACTTGCCTCTTTTTCCATCAGGATCCTGCGTTAGGATGTCTTTGATAACTATATTGGGCACAAATGCAATGATGTGGGAATGGAGAATGTAAACTTTGAAATCCTTTAGTGCTTTGATCAAGGCAAAAGCATGATTTTCCATGATATTGTAATTCAAAGGTGCATCTCTTAAAGCCTGGATGAAAAATTCTATGGGCTGCTCTTGTCCCTCTATTTTTCTACAGCAACACAACAAAAATTGCATGCAACGATGCAAAGGAAAAAATTATGAAATCCTTAGTGAATTCAAGTTTGATCAGAACCGGTACTTTAGTGAGTGCCTGTTTTACCAGGTCAAAGGACTGTTTAGCCTCCTTGGTCCACTTCACTCCTGAATCTCTTTTGAGAATGTTAGTGATATTCCTTAGGAGTTCTACAAGGTTTGGTATAAGCCTCCTCAAAAAATTATCTTTCCAATGAAGGATTGCAGCTGCTTGATGTTTTTGGGAGGACTTATTTGCAGTATGTGCTAAATCCTGCTAGGGTCAATCTTGATCCCTTCTTCAGATATGATGTGGCCTAGAAGCTTTCCTTCTTCAAGACCAAATAATGATTTCATAGGATTCAAATATAGACCAAACCTTCTACACTTTTCAAAAACTCTTCTCAAATGGGCCAAATGTTTTTTTATCAATTTTTGAATATATTTTAATATCATCAAGATATATCACAATGAAAAGACTGATTTATTCTGAAAATGAAATATCCATTACTCTTTGAAAAGTGGCACCAGAATTTATTAATCCAAAGGGAATTAATCCAAAGGGAATTTTTACATACATAAAGGTTCCCCAAGGAGTAGTAAAAGTTGTTTTGTGTTGATCATCTGGATGCACTAACAGTTGATTGTATCATGAAAAGCCATCTAGAAAAGATATTCTTTTGGAACCCACTACCTTTTGCAATATGTGATCCATCTTTGGTAAGGGATAGTTGCCCTTAAGTGATGCCTTTTTCATATTACTGAAGTCAATGCAGAGCTTGATCTCACCTGTCTTCTTTCTTACAGGTACAATATTGGAAACCCATTCGGAGTATCTGATTGGGACTATTATCTTGGCATCATACATTTTCTTGATCTCTTTCTCAACCAGAGGCATTTGGAAATGATTTATCCTGCACAGTTTCTATTTGAAATGATTCCGGTTCTCCTTGACTGGAAGTTTGTGCTAGATAATATCAGTATCATAAGATTTTAGGTCTTCATAACTCCATACAAACACATCAAAAATATCTTTGAAAAAAGCAATGTATTTCTGCTTTATGGGTGCTGGGAGTGTATTTGATAACTTTACCATCGTGGGTTCCTGCTCATTTCCCATATTGCACTCCTCGATTTTCGCATCTGTAGATTCCATTTTTTGCTTCCTAGCTACTTCATTGAAATCGAATAGTTCCTCTAGAGGGACAAGTCCTCTAGGTAGGGTGTTGTCTCTGAATTGTAGTACTTCAAATTATTCCTTTTCTAGATATTCATGCATCTATGTCCTATGTAGATATTTATTTGCTGAAAAAATTAATATCAAAATTATGGGGAGGTTCCTCCATGCACATTTGATCTTTAATGGAGCAGTATTCTTCACAGTATAGGTCCAAATTTGAATCTTCAAAATCACCGTTATATTGAAATAAATCCTCAATCTATTTGTCATCTCCAAAGACTTTCCAATATCTCATATTGTCAGGAACTGTTGGGTGGCGTTTAACGTGCACTGTATACTATTTGTTAGGATGAAGTAATTGACTAGTGTTGGCTGAAAATGCTAACCCATTAGCCAAGATATTTTGATTTCTTGGAAATACAACAAGGATGTATTCTTCAAATTTTTTTAGGAGGTCAAGGGTAGGGTTCCTATATTCTCTCAATCTAGGATGCTTGGCTGAGATTTTTTTGGCTCCTAATTTCTTCAATATTTGTAAACCCAAAAGGAGTGCCTCATATTCTTCTATGTTGTTGGTACACTGAAACTTTAGTTTGTAAGAATTCTCTTCTGCATGGTTATATTTAGTATTGCATACACACATCCCTTCTCCTGAGACAAATTTTCCACAAGAACCATCAAAACTCATGTTCCAAAAAGGTTCAGGTTCAGACTTGTGTTTCACAATTTCCATTTGGTCTAATTGTTCTCTCTTACAGTCTTCTTCTTATCCAGGTATTTTTTCTTTAATATTTTAATTATTGTAAAGAATAAATGAATCAAGGTCAGAATAAATAGAGTACAGGGGGTATTTATAAGGCTTTTCTTGACTTCTCACCATGTATTTCATTAGAGTCTCCCTATACAATCTCCTTTGTTGGCCAAAAAATGGTATGGTAGAATAAGTCATATCCATTTGGAGGATGCCTTGAAGCTTGAATCCCCATGAGAGTGATAAAAGCATACCATATCTACGAGGGATGTCAACCACCACTATGTCCATCACTAGACTCTTGGCTGGTATCTAGGATAAAGTAATACAAAGATCTTTAATGAGGCCTAGACATTTAACTTTGCTGGATTCAAATGAGTATAGGTCTTTGTAGGGTCTAGCTATCTCTAGGCCTAGTCTCTCCATAATTTCATTTCGCATGAGATTATGAGATGCACCTGATTCTATCATGGCATTACGGAGGATTTTATCATGAACATTCAAACTAATATAAAATGGGGGAACACCTCCCTCCTAGAATTCACCATCTACTTCTGGCCCAAAAAAAATTTCAGGTTTGTCATCATTTATATTGATAGTGATAGTAATTTCTCCTATGTTCAGTGCTTTTAGGACTTGGGACCTATATATATACAAGTTCACCAATTCAGTGAGAGGTACAAAGATTTTTATTTTTGGAATTTCATTCTCAATACTAAATGGTGTTTATGTTTTTTGGCATATTTTAATCATTCTTATCAGGCACTATTTTTGCAGCAACTTCAGATTGTTGAATTGTATTAGGGATATCATTTGGAGCTATTTTTTTGGGGCTGACCACTGGTCTACTAGTGTTTCTTTCTATATGATTATTTCCAGGTATTTTAGTACTTTTCTTTGAACTCTATATTGTTTTCTTGGGATCAACTTCAAGGGCCTTTATAGCAGTTTTTTCAGAATTCTTTATCTTGGGAATATCTAAAATTTCTTGTTTCGGAGGTTATATTGTCTATGCACCTCCATGATGGCATTCTCAAACCCTTGTTTATAATCTTTGGACTCTTCAAAATCTACTTCAATTTGAGTCAAATAAAATAAATATTGTTCTTCTTTGGTGAGGAAAACAATATATTCATTATTAATTCCCATTAGATTAATTTGACTTTCTTCTAGGTATTCAACTACCCCCTCATCTTTATCAACATAATTTCCTTGGAATGGAGGCCTAATTTGCTGGTTAGGTCCTATTTGTTGTCTATGTATTATTTGAGGGGGGTTTCTTCTAAAGTTTTGGTTCCTATTTTGAGGAGCTGGTTGATTTTACCTTGGGATAGCTCTCTCATTCAAGTTGATCATGTCCATGGTTCTACCTAGGCTATCAATCTTAGCATCAGATGGGGAGGCTGTAGGCTCTTCCCTGGTAGTAAATCTCTTCTCATTTCTCATTCTAGCCCTTTTTGCAATCAAATTTGATTCCACACTTACTGCACCCCTCTGCATGTCTTCTAATGTAGGAGGATCTCTTTCTCTTAGCTGATAAGAGATCTTTGGGTCGAAACCATCTGGAAATTTCATTAGGGCTAAGCTTTGTGGGGGTTTCATGTGAGAAGGGAGGGAATTTTATACACTATTGAACCTGGTACAATAATCTAGGACAATCTCTCCAACATTTCTCTTGATGTTCTCATATTCTGACAAGATTTGGTGAGGATTTTTCTTGACTTCCCATTTATTGAGGAACAACTAATGAAGGGCAGGGAGGTCATGTACACTATTGGGGGTCAAGCCTTTAAACCAATTTCTTACTTATCCCCCCAATATTTGGGAAAAAATACTCAACTTAATAGTTTCATCATCTATCTCTTGACAGTCAACATAGTCATTCATTTTATCCACATGTTGTTGAGCAGTTGCAAGACCATTTTCATCTAACAGGGGAATTTTGGACTGATAATCCTATATAAAAGGCGCCAAAGGTTACTATAGAACCAATGGAGCATACCAAGCTACCATGATTAGTGGTGGGGGAACCCAAAGGGGGTTAATAAGAGGAGGGTTGACCAAGAGAGGTGGAGGGTTAAGTGGAGGAAGATGGACAGTGAGTGTATGAGTGGATGTTTGGGCACTCTAGTGGGAAAGGTTCAGGGAAATGGTACGAGTTGTAGATACACTTGAGAAATTTGACTGAGAATGAGGAGACTTGGAAATAATAGAAGGAGCTGTTGTAGTCAGAGAAGATAATTCTACAGACTACTGAAGATCAACATAATCAATAGCTGAGGTGAGCTCTATAGCCAGACCTTGAAGGGATTCAAAGTGTTTGGAGAAGATGAAAGTCAGTTTGAGTGGACATAGAGGCTTCCCCAATAGGACTCTGTTGTAAGATGGATGCGTCAAACACTATCTGGTCTATCCAATTGTGAGATTTGGTCTTGAACAAGCTTTGCTCAAAGTGTAAGTTGAACTAGATATCTTGCAAGGTTGCAAAGTTTTCAGGGAGGGAACTTGCTTTGTGAAGAGGCTTGCTAATAGTTAAACTCTCAGATTTGGGATTTTTTCTTAGGATTTTATCTGGACTGTCAAATATTGCAAGAGGATTTGGGTTAGGATGGGATCTGGTAAATATTCTTTTGGAAGCCAGAATTCAGACCCAAGGCACAAACAGGCTGAATATTTTTACAAAAACCAATCTGTAGAAAATACATAAATCACACAGTATTTCGATTGGGGTTTCTGAGTTTGGATGAATGATGAGATTTTCAATAAATCCCCAGTATGGTCGCCATTATGTTATCACTCTGTAATTTGTAAGATTGACAAGAAAAAATGATTGAAGACAACATCAAACCACTTGGCGTCCAAGACCTATCCTTCCTAGACTCAGAAAGGGCTCTCTATCTCTGATTGATTTTATCTTTAATGTAGTGAAGGATGATATTAGGCTAGTTATAGTGATGGTAGTGTTGGTCGTTTTTTATTGATTTTGTGGTTGGATGAGCAGGTCTGTAGGGACTAATCCATTTGGCTATGGATTCAAAGGTTGGATTGGCACGTCAACATTCAAAAGCATCATAGGGCAAGCTAACTATGCTAAATGGATCTTTAGAGGTGTATGAATTATGATGTGAAAGAAATATTAAGTTTTAGTAGTGACTAAAGAGCAGTTAAGGATTCTTTAATCAGACTTCAGTAGAAAACATTAAGATTGTAAATGCAGATAGACTTAAGGTGATCTGATAGCAAATCTTAATCTAAAATATATGACCTACAGTTAGATGAACAGATGCACAGTAGGGAAAATAAAGGAAACATTTAGAACAAATAAGTAACACATAACCATTTTAACACAACTCAAGAATCCTGAAAATGGCCTTTGATTATTGATGTCCAACTCCAAAATTACAGTGCTCCAATACATCAGTTCTTACAATGCAGGGGATAACAATATCGAACCCTTCATAATGGAAATTCAAGCTGTATTTAACTAAAACTTGAGTCAGTTGCCCTAATTTGCTTTGGTGAAATTCATTAATTACAAACAAACTGAAATTAGACAAGTGTGGCCATGCAAGGCCCGAGCAAAGAAAATCTTTGAAAAACACCACCTGCATAATTAATTTTCGTAGCTCTTCAAGAATACAAAAATCATGCGGCTCTTCGTAAGATCAAAAGTAGGCTTGAAGGTGGCATGTGATGGTCATGAAGAGGCGATGAATGATGGCTCTGACATCTGGCCCTGATTTTCAAGAAATCAGCGTTGGGTAATTAAATATGGTGCAGTGCTTGCTCCTTTTCATTGAATAGTGATTGGACCAATGATTTTGCTGCCTTTTTACATTTTTGTTGTTATAACAGAACAATTTTGTAAAAATGCCTTGCTTGACTCGACCCTTATTACTCGTGCCCCCTTTTTTGAATGAATCTTTAATCTTGGAAACTTCGGCAGTTTTTTAAAACATAAACCCTCATTTCCTTTAACGATTGACAAAAATTTCCTTCTCTCTGGTAAATGGTGTAAAACCCTTTGAACAGGTGGCCGAGTCTTGTTGTCATGCTTAGCCCCTTTTCTTCACAAAATAGTGCACAAACAGAAACCGCCCAAACTTGAAAATATTTAGGCCTTTGCTCTCAAATACATTTCATTCACACCAACATCGCACTTCATACATTGCAAGACTTAACTTTTCCTTAGCACTTAAACTTTAAAACTTGCGATGCGTGATTTGCGATCGGGCCCCACCACATCGCACATCGCACTTCGATGAATTTAACATTTACCTTTGAAACTAACTTGTAAAACTTGTGATGTGCGATATGCAGGCCAGGGCCACATCATCTGCCACATCACCTACCATGTCAGCTTACCACGTCACCTTGCCATGTCATCATAAATCAACTATGATCTTTAGGGTCAGGGCCATGTCACTTCCACTTTACCTCCCACGTCATCTTCCATGTCAGCTTCATATCACACTTTGTCGATTTTAACTCTTCCCTCCATGCTTATTCTTTAAACATTGTGATTTTTCAATTGCGATCGGGTCCCACCATCGGCGGATATCGTACTTCGCTGACTTTAACATTTACCATTGCACCCATCATGAAAAACTTGTGATCTGCATTTGAGATTAGGAGATGGACCCCATTACAAGCTTCTCCAAGCAGACAAGTGAAATTTAGTTAAGAAATGGTAAAAAGCCTCCTGAATCATAATATGATGGATTTCAAGGCATCAAGGTGTATGCGAGGGAAATATGGGTCCTTCCAGTCTCGCATATCGCACTTCAGTGACTATAGCATTTACCCTTGGACACTTATCCTTTAAATCTTGCAATTTGGGCCCATGCGACCGGAATTAAACTCTTTCTTTTTTTGTTTCTAATTCCTTTGCATTCAAATCATCCAGATTTTGGAGGGGGTACTTCAATAATGAGCGTTATTATGAAGAGGGGGTGCGAAAAATATGTGAAGGTGAGCGGGGATGGTTAACGCAGATGGGTCGGGACAAGTTATGTGAGGTGGAGTTGGGGTATGAGAGTCGAGGGAGTAAAAATGAAACTTAGGATAAGAGGAATAACAAAGGGGTGGTGTAATATTCATAAATTAGCATACATCTAATTTGAATATAATTTTTTTATTTTTCTTCTAAGTTAGAAGAATAAGAGGGTATGGAGACCCATAAATCTCCTTTGTAGGAATAAAATCACTCCTAATGTGAATCGAGATCATCTTAGTGCTTGGTTAAGCACCCTTGTGTGTGAAAAGGGGTTGGAGCATGTAGACTAGGTAAACTTTGACCAAATCAAACAATGCTTTTATGGAAGGAGTGGCATTCATTGAGGGATGACGCAGTTTTGGAGGGAGACTCCATGCATGGAAGTAGTGGCTTTAATGAGTGGGGCCCAAGGACAGGAAGCTCACCAATCATATAAGGAAGGGGATGGAAGCCATAAAAGGCATGATTGGATTATTATTTTGTTTATGGTCCGTATGACTTGTTTCTCTCTTCAGCTGTTTAGCTAAGATTGCGGTGTTGTTTAACACAAGGGTGTTCTCGAGCGGGAATCCCAGATTCATCCTTGGGGGAGTTCGAGTGCCCACTCAGGAGAAGTATTTGGACTACATTTCCACATTCCATCATCAGGCCAAGCTCCATATTTCTTATACAATGTTGTTTCTGTAGAGGTTTTTGTTGTGTTGCAGGGTGCAGTAGTGGAGTTTTGATTTGGGTGATTTATGAACTAGTTTTTAGTGGAGGAAGGTTTCATTCCATTGGGAGGCCAAAAAAGAAGCCCCTTGAGAATTATTGCTACATTTGGAACCATTCCAAGGTGTTTTTATCCCCTACAGCGTAGTTTTAGTATTGATCTGTGTTATTTTAGGGAGGAGTTGTAGGGGTGGTTGCAGTGCATGATTTGGGGTGTGATTTCTTCAATGGAGGGGCCAACGTTTAATCTGGAGGATCTATTGGAGAAGAGCTACTTATTTCTATATCAACTTCAGCCATATATTCTCATTTATATTGTTGCAGCCATCCTTCAAACCTAAGGCTGCATCTCACATTGTATTTTGGGCGTATTTTCCGAAAACCCTCATGGGTTGTCATGGAAATTTGATATAGGGCCTTGATATTCTTGTATAGTATATTTTGAGGCATATATTAGTATTTTAGTATCATTTTATGATCTCCATATGTAGCTATGGTCACTATTACTCCACTGTAGCAGCTCTTCGGCATTTTGTATAGTAGCAGTAGTTCACTTTTTAAAGTGTTTGTTCATGGGAGGCTTGTTTCCTCATGCCTCACTATTTTGTATTGATTTGCTGCTGATATTCATCATATAATGGCTCCATATTGGTCTCATATGTTTATGCATTGATTTACACTGCTAATTTCCTTTTTTGTGTTCAAATATTGTTGCTTCCCTATTTGGGAATATTACAGTGGTATTAGATCATAATCTTGGCTCAGCCTCTAGATCTCAGCCATTATGTTATCAAGAGAGTAAGAAGGAGAAGAAAGAGATCAGAAATGATGGAAGGAATGAGTTTTGCCTCATCACTTTTCAGATCTATGAAGGAACTCTCCAAGGAGATAAAGAAAAGGAGAATGGAGAAATGCAATGAGACCTCTAGAGGGTTTCAAGATGAGGAAGGTCCATGTAATTCCTATCAGCAGAAGAGAAAACCGGTATTTCATAGAGCTCCAAAGCGATATTCTATGTCCACTTTATTTGAAGAGGAAGGTGAAAGACATGGAGATGGAGGAAACTTAGATCATGAGATTCTAAATGAGTATATTGAAGAATATAAGTCTTAATCAAGATCTTTTAAGGAGAATCTAACTCTCCAACAGTTTATCCAAATCAAAGACGAAAGGAGACCTTGCAGCAATGGAAGAAGGAAACAAAATAGATTCCTATTATGTAATTTTGATGGGTTATCCACATGTACAACAAAGGCTTGGAGGAGAAAGTTAGATACATTATTCCTGCTACATATAGTAGTAGAAAGAGAATTTGTTGAGATTGCAGCACTGCACCTTGAGGGTGAAGCAAACATTTGGTGGTTCAACCATTTGAGTCATGCCAGAGTGACCACTTATTTAGATTTTACTCAAAGGTTTATTAAGAATTTTGACAATAAAAATCCAGAATAAAAGAAACTTCCACCACAACTTGTTGCAGGGATACTTACATCAGGACAATGAACACTTACACCTTTGCAAAGTGGTCTTGATCTCTTAAAATTTAGAGTCCCATGCATTATTCAGGAGATGCATGAGGAGGAGGAGACTTATACCAGCACTGGTGCAGAAGTAGAGGAGAAGCCATCATCATCACCAGTAGTTAATGAGGTCATTACAAAAGTGGGAGAAACCCTTGTAGCAATACAATATGTTCCCATGTTAAACCAAGGTATGAAAATGTTTCCACTTTCTATTATTTCAGCACATCATATGGAAGGTTGTGGGGACATGCCATTAATGACATATGGTCAAGCCACACTACTTATTTGGAGCAATATACTATCATTGTGCAGAGGACCCTTGATAGGTTCAAGGAGGAGATATACATTCATCCTAGTATGTCATTGTTGAGCTGCACAAAATTATTGAGATTGGAGTGTATATTTTTAGATGATAGGATGAGTATTGTCCTAAACAATCCAATGCAAAAATATATGTTCGGCATTGAGCATGATCATGAGATAGCAGATGCACCATCAAGGAGATCAGAAGCACTGTCATTGAGAAGTAGTGATGAGTTGGGGGCCCAACCATTAATGGATCATTCCAATGACCATTCTGCATGTGTAGCAGGGGATAGGCATATGGTTGATGAGATGCATATTATTCCCCATTACTATGATGGATCATTCTTGATGATAACTTCATAGCTCAATGAGAAGACTTTGCCTTCAGCATACTTGGATCCTTATGGGTTCAATATGGTCATTGATGAGTGGTATTCATATGGATATCTCTAGGAGGATGCACTTCAACATCCCATGAAGTGTAGAGATAGTGATTTGGTTTGGGAGGATGGTATTATCCATTGGAGGAATACCCATTTGGAGCATGACAGTAGAAAATCATCATTGGTTGGATGGATGATGTTGATAAGAAAGAGGCTGGTGAACCACTTGCAGATCTATGAAACAGTTCAACAGGAGGCAAGGCTGCATTGGCTACTCTTGAAATATTTTGGTCATCATATGACATATGCTATTTCAAAGCATATGTTGTTGGTTGGGACTTGGCATGACACTTGCATCATGTGGAAAAAAGGAGTTTGGTTGCATTGGGGTGATGTGATGTTTTTCATGCCAATCATAATTTTTTCAATCCATGGCCTATATGATGGAGATGTGAGGAGGCTGCAAGAGCTATTTTTCTCTGGTTACTCTTGGGAGAGTATGGGCTGATTTTCTCCCATATAATTCACTATGATTAAAAAGTGATGGGTGGAGGCATCTACTACCAAGATATGATCTTCTTGACTTGGACCTCCAAGCACAAGAAGAAGGATTGGCATACAACACATGGGGATTTTCTCTCTAGTCACACTGATTGCATGAGGACATATCGTACTATCATGGAGAGATTCACTTGGGAAGGAATAAAAGAGGAGATGCACCATCACATGAGGAGATGCATGGATTTTTTGGAGGAGGGACATAACTCTTTGATAGAGTTAACACAACCACTTCCTTCCTCATTAGGGATGAGAAGAGTTTCATCTATGAGCCATGCCACCAACTTGGTCAAGGCACATGGTAAGGATTGTGTTTATGTGCATCATGATTCACTTACTATGTGCTTGTATTTATTTGCCATCCATGTACAAGTCATTTCTCCAAGATGGGACATTATTTATTATAAACATCATGATCCACTTGGGGACATGAGCAGTGATGGTGATGGCCACTCCCTAGGACATGTTGCAGAGATGATATATTTTTCAGAGTGTGTTCAATGTGCACCTTACATCATACACCTTCTCCAAGCATGTGAGAGGATTTGGGCAGCAAGAAAGTGGTTGGGGAACCACTCATCATATCCTATTCTGAAGCAGTTAGGAGTAAAACTGCATTGGCTGCACTTGATGGATAATTATCCTTCTCCAGTATTATATATGGCAACCAGTATGACTCTAATTATGATCCCATATGTTGATGATGTCCTTATCATTGTTGTGGGCATGATTGGAGAGATGACACATGGATTGGATATTCCTATTAGAGATGAGATTCTCCACATTCCTTATGTTTCATACTTCGGGGAGAACATTGGACCATCCATGTTTACTCCATTAGACCTCTTGTTTCCTTATTGGATGAGCCATTTGGGTAACTTGAGCACTCGGGATATGCCTCTCATGAGCATTTGGGAGGGGTTTTTATATGAATTACCACTCTAGAGGGTAATTCATTTTGTATGGATGATAGGTTGGAGACTGGAGCTCCACATGGGAATGAAGGTCCCCTAAAATTTTCAATTCTATCGTTGCATTTACTTGGGGACAAGCAACATTTGGGAGGGGAGGATTGTAATATTCCTAAATTAGCATACAACTAATTAGAATTAGAATTTTTTATTTTTCTTCTTAGTTAGAATAATAAGAGGGTATGGAGACCAATAAATCTCCTTAGTAGGAATAAAAAAAATCCTAATGTGAATGGAGATCATCTTAGTGGCTTGCTTAAGCACCTTGTGTGTGAAAAGGGGCTGGAGTATGTAGACTAGGTCAACTTTGACGAAATCAAATAGTGTTGGTATGGAAGGAGTGGCATTCATTGAGGGACAACACAGTTTTGCAGGGAGACTCCATGCATGGAAATAGTGGCTTTAATGAGTGGGATCCAAGGTGAGGAAGATAAATAATCATATAAGGAAGGGTATGGTAGTCAAAGAAGGCATTATTGGATTATTATTTTGTTTATGGTTTGTATGAATTGTTGCTCTCTTTAGCTGTTTAGCTAAGATTGCAGTGTTGTTTAGCACAAGGGTGTTCCCGAGCGGGAATCCCACCTTCATCCTCGGGGAATTTGAGTGCCCACTCAGGAGAATTATTTGGACTACATTTACACATTCTAGCATCAAGCCAAGCTCCATATTTCTTCTACAGTACAGTTTCTGCTGAGGGTTGTGCTGTGTTGCTGGGTGCAGTAGTGGAGGTTTGATTTGGGTGATTTCTGAGCTAGCTTTCAGTGGAGGAAGGTTTCCTTCCATTGGGAGGCTAGATAAGAAGGCCCTTGAGAATTATTTCTACATTTGGCACTAGGCCAAGGTTCTTTATCCCCTACAATGCAGTTTCAGTCTTGATCTGTGTTATTTTAGGGAGGAGTTGCAGTGGTGGTTGCAATGCATGATTTGGGGAGTGATTTCTTCAGTGGAGGGGTCAGACTTTCATCTAGAGGATATATTGGAGAAGAGTTTCTTATTTCTATATCATCTTCAGCCATATCTTCTCATTTATCTTGTTGCAGCAAACCTTCAGCCCTAGGGCTACAGCTCACAATGTATTTTGGGTGTATTTTCCGGAAACCCTCATGGGTTGTCTTGGAAAGTTGATATAGGGCCTTGATATTCTTGTATAGTATATTTTTAGGCATATATCAGTATTTTCGTATCATTATATGATCTACAGCTGTAGCTATGTTCACTATGATTATGCTGTAGCACCTCTCCGACATTTTTTATAGTAGCAATAGTTCACTTTTTAGAGTGTTTGTTCATGGGAGGCTTGTTTCCTCATATCATATGATTTGTGCCTCACTATTTTGTATTTATTTGATGTTGATATTCATCATATAATGGCTCCAGGTGGGGTTAGAGGATATGCAATGTGGTCGAGGACTTAGGACAAAACCATAGCAAAAGTTCCCAACTTTGGAAACAATCATTCCTTTTCAGACCTTTAGAGAAAAATTTGAACTTTTCAGTTTGATTACAGGAAACAATTAGGCAATTTTTTGGGCTCCATATTTATAACATGAACTTTTCATTTCTCCTTTCTCAAAAAATCTACCTACCCAATTTATAATTCATAACATTTTTCACCTTTTAGGGTGCATTTAGACTTTCAGATCCTGACATCATTTTTCTTTTGGATTTCTAACCTATCACCTATCCCTTATTTATCCTATTATTTCAGATTAAGCTGTTGAACCAATGTCATTTTCTACCTACCTACTGATAATCCAAGATTAAACAGTTTGGAAAATCCTCATTCTCTAACCTATTAACAAAAAATTTAAAATTTTACAATCATGCTTAAGTTGTATGATTGAACAAACCTTTCAAAAAAGTAGTGGAATTTTGATTTGCAGCACTTTCAGAAATATTTGTTTTTTGTGTGGCCCATTATTTTTTTATTTTTATTTTAAGTGCCCTCTTTTCTTCTTATTTTGTTTCTTTTTATCTTTCTTCGGAAAATAATTTTGAATATTGAAATCAATGCATAATATGAGATTTTTTTCAAAGAGGAAATACACAGTTGCCTTGTGATACTGTAAATTACAGGACTCTAACACCATACTTGAATACTACTTCAACTTTAGAGGAGGATTAGTGATATTCTACATTGAATTCAATGATATAACTTTCTAAGGTTTCCTGCACCCAAAATTCGACAAATGTGGTTAGTTGAGTGTTAGTTCCCTGTAATCAGCAAGATTGGAAAAAGTACGACTGTAGGGAGAACATCGTTTCAACCACTTTTGGATTCTAGGATCTAGCCCTCATGAATCTGGAGAGGGATCTCTCCAATAAGTGCAAAGATGGATTTGTCTTTGAAGCTTATGGTAATAATGTTAGGCTAGTTATGAAGGTCGAGGGTTTTATTTGTTTTTGGATGGTTAAGCATGATTACTGTTTAGGTGGAAATTTATAAATGCAAAGAGTTTCAAAGGTGAGAAGTTGCAAGCAATTAGAGTAATCTTTGGCCAGGAAGATAGATAATTGCAGGTTTTAGTCCATTGGGCTATAGAGTCATAATAGGGTTTAATTGAAACAATCAGGTTCAAGAGTGGTCCATGGGGCAAGTCATCTATGTCTAAGGATCTCTTCAAATTTTTATTTATGGAATGAAATGAGACAAAAAGAAGGGGATTTAAACAGATAAAGGACAAAGAGCAGTCTAAGATCTGGTAAGTACTACTAAACTAGCCTGCTTTTGACATACACTTAAGAAAGACATAAAATTAATCTAAGATCAGGTACGTACTTCTAAAATAGCCTTCTTTTGATGCACTTTCAATAGAAAAAATTTAAACATAAGGGAAACAAAAATGATAACAAAGAATGGCCTAAGATCTAGTAAGTAATTTTAAACTAACCAACTTTTAACACATTCCAAGGGAAACTTTTAGTCAGTATTTGGGGATAAAATTAGGACCAGGGCACACCATATCTTCCTTAGTTCATCTCTACTTAACATGAAATGAAAGTAACATCCAAGAAAAATATTCAGCTAAGACAATAAGACGAGGGAACAACAACATTCCTATGCTTAAACTGAATTAAATCATTCCTAAATAACACAGATTTGGAAGAAAACATGAAGATAAAGATTTTCAGTCAGAGAAGCGTACTGATATACAGTAGGTCCTAACTCTATGCATGTTTTTCTTTATAAGAGAAGATGAACACAGTGAAAACAAGAATAAAATAACAAGTTACAATGAGAAAAAAATCATCGTCGACATAGACCAGGATCCCATAAATCAACTTGTATTGATGCTCCAAACCAGTTACACCTTCAAGTCTAATGCTTTAGTTTAGCAATCATCTACACTTCCCAGACTAACTTATCTATTAAAAGCAGAGCTCCAAGAGCCAGTGAACACTATTTACAAGTAGAATTCTCAAGCTCAATTACATTTCAAAGTTCAGCAACTAACTCAACCATCCCCTCTCTCATCTTCTCCAGTAGTATCTATAGAAGAATGAGGAGGTGAGATCTGATAAAAGATCTCCAAAGATAGTTAATACAGACTTAATGGTTACTCGGCCTTTGGGGGGCTCGATGAAGAAGCTTACATAGGTGTCCTCTATATTAAATAATTTACATTAATATTTAAGCTTGGTGGGAGCTCTTTTTGACTTTTGAGGCTCTGTGTTGTGTAATAGTCACTCTGTTGATATTTTTTACATTAATTTCCTTGGCAGAAATAAATATTTGGCCGCGCTTGAGGCAAATATCTGATCTTGATTAATAACTTTAGCCTTTGTTTGAATGCTTTGAGGCACAGGTGGCACTATGGTAGCTGGGACAAATCAATTTGCCTCAGATGTGGCGGTAGAGGCTTTCTGTCTGATGAACCTTTATGATTTACCTTTAAACTGTGTTTTAATAGGGGGATTAGGCTTTTGATAATCCATATTAGCCATAATCCCCACATATCTGTATTCAATCTCATGTTCTAGTGCGTTCCTGTCTTCGACACTGATACTCTTTGATTTGTGATTGATTCACTGTGTTTTTTGGTGTGTAGGGCTTCGCAGGGGTTGTATGGCATCAATGCCTCATGAATCATTGACGAAACGTGGAGTTGAATCATGCGAATGATTCCCTTTGATGAATCGAAGGCGGGAGTATCGTCACCCTCAGCCTTTGAAATTTTCTTCAGCATAACGAAAAAACCATTTAAACCCTGCAAAATATGAACAACATTATAAAAACCTGCATATATAGGTTTGCTGCTTCAGAAGGCACATGGAGAGAGCATGGCCGTTGGATGGCATCATCCAATGGTCAAGATTGATTAGAGGAGGTCAGAGGGAAAATGGAGGAAGAATTAAATCAACACCGTCGATCGCGTAGAGATCGATAGTCGGGAGCGAGGGCGAAAAGTCAAAGTGAATGAGTCGCTCTATTTGAAAAATAAACAAAAAAATAGAGAAAAAGGGGTAAAAAATATTTGTTTTGGAGAAAAATGATTAAAAAATGAGTGGGGAGCTCGGGACGAACGTGGGCCGTTGATCTGTAGATCAGATCGACGGCAGAGATGTTTTTAATAACCGCGTCGTACCACGTTTATCTTACGGGCTTCTTTAGAGCACGATCACTGTCCGATGAGATGGCCTCAGAATGGACAACACACACTAATATCAGGCCGAGCCGATATCCGACCTTTAATGCCCGGGGAAAATGGTATCGCCATACCACCCAAGGCCACGTGTTGGCTGGCGGGGTTTATCACTGCCAAATAGAGAAAACTGCCTCCCTCTCCAAAGTGGTGTGATGAATTCCGCCCGATTTCTTCTTTTTAATATAATGACAATAAAACATTAAAAACCCAAAAATTAAATATACAAAAAGGTTTGTGTCAGGAGGGTTTTATATTCGCGATTTGGCTTGGCGCCCGACTGCGGGGCCTTGGTCTATATGAAAAGCGATATGACTGGGGGACATAATACACAGGGCTAATCGGCATCAGAGATTGGTTTAAACAAAGATAGTGTGCTCGGTGAGTTGCTCTGACGTGATAAGCGCTTAAAGGCTTAGCGCCTGGTTCCAGTGCCAAGGCATGTGTAGTGAAAATGGTTAAGGACTTAGCCCAAGGGGGCTTAAACCTTTATACAAAAATATGTATTTTTTATGAAGTTTTCAATGTTTTTCAAGGGTTTTGAGGGTTTCGATAAGGCAAATAAGGAGTCTTAAACCTTATCACAGGGGTTTCGATGGAGGGGAAAAGGGGAAAAATATGAACATGAAGAATTTTTGGGTAATAAAGGGATAAAAATGAGGTTAGTTTTGGAAGTGGAAGGAAGGGGACAATGGCGTTTGCAACAATATTTTGTCTTTGAAAATAGTAGGATTTATGAGTGAAAAGAGGGCACAGTAGTGAAGATTTTGGACAGAGGCATGAGGCCTTCAAGAGTATTCAAGAGCCAACACTTTTTTGCAATAAAATTTGTTCCTTGAAGGCTCGAAAAATATTTAGCCACCTTTTGGTATAAATTTTTTTATAGGTGGCTAATAGTGGTTCCACTTGGGGATGGTGCCTTCTTGAAGGCATCAAGAACTTCAGACTTGCATTCTCTGGGAGGTTGATCAGTTGCCTCATCCATTGGGCTACCTTTCTTTCTGTGGATGATCTTCTTCTGCTCTAAAACATATCAGCATTTATGGATTAACAATGGAACTTCATCAATGCAACCTTTCTACCTACCCAATCCTACTGATCTAACATTTTTTCTTCTTTAGAGTGCACTTGGATTGGAAAACTCCTTTACAACATTTTATTCTTTTGAAAGTAGGAAATCTAATATATTTCTACTCCTTATTTCTCCATGGACTCAGATTGAACAATTGAGCCCATATGATTCTCTACCTAATCTACCATCTGTTGGGATTAAACTGTCCAACAGATTTTATTCACAAATTTCTAGAACAGAAATTCAAAAGCATACAAGTCAGGATTGAACAATCTAACTTGATGTTGATCTATGGCATGAAAAACAAGCTACACATAGATCTTATTTTGCATAAAGTTAAATAAAAAATGGAAGGCTTAAGATCTGAAATTTCACAGCATTTCTTTCCTCTTTTTTACAACTCTGTTTTGAATTTTGTTTTGAGCTATCTTTTCCTTGTCAACTGGTTCAGATTTTGAGCTAATTGGAACCAGATTTTTACATCTTTTGACTCAGAATTTGAAATAGATTTGAGTCGTTCTCTCACTTGGAAACTTAGGTTCATATTTTGAGCATGTTTGAACCTTTAATTTCTATCCTAAATTATCTACTGATAAGCCAAGATTAAACAATTTGGCAAATCGAATTCACTATACTATCAGCAGAAAATTTAAAAATAATTAGTCAAGATTAGGCTGTTTGACTAAATAGAAGTGTGTTCTTTAGGAGTGGCATTTGAGCTTGCACACTTTCAGATTCGTTCCTCTTTTTGGTATGGGGCTATACCTTTCTTATTTTCACAATCTGCCCTCTTTTCTTTTTTTTCTTTGTTTTTGTATTTCTGATTTTTATAACTTTGAATGCAATGATGGGTGAAGTATCCAAAATGAGAAAAAAGATAAAAAAGGCTTTCAAAACATAACATGGGTCAAGAGAAGTAATGCTTAAGCATCCTGCCATTGACAGGACCCCCAAACAATTCTACTCCATTCAACTCTTGCAAGAAATAGGCATTATTACCAGCAGCTGAATGGATAGAGTAAGGGCCAAGCCATAAGTTGTCAAATTTTCCGTGCTTGCCCTTGTCTTCCCTCCTTGAGTCCCACTTCAAAACTTTGTCCCCAATATTGAAATTGTTGGCCTTTTTTCTTCTGTCAAAAAGCTTTTTAATGCTATCATGCTTCTGTAATGCTTTGTTATAAACCTCCTCCCTGATTTTCTGAAGATGAATGGTCTGATTTATTGTTATGATTATGTGATTATTTTCAGTTTGCAATTTTGAATCAACTTCATTACTGGTACACCAAGGTTGTTTGGAAAAATTGCATCAATACCATACACAAGCTGGAAAGGTGACATGCCAATAGATTTCTTCAAAGACAATCTGTCAGCCCAAAGTGCATGAACTAGATTTGTGTGCCAAGACTTTTTGTTGTCCTCCAACAGTTTCTTGATTATGTTCACTAAACTCTTGTTTGAGGATTCTGCAAGTCCATTAACTTGAAGGTAATAGGCCTTGGAATGCCCCAATGTTATCTGATATCTGTGACAAAATTCAACCATCTTCTTTGATCCAAATGCTACTACATTATCAGTGATGATCTTGGTAGGACAACCAAATTTGGAGAGAATGTTAGTCTCCATGAATTTTATAATAATAGAATCATTGGCCTGCCTACAAGGTATGGCTTCTATCATTTTAGTGAAATAGTCTGTGGTAGTGAGAATCCATCTATGCTAGGAAAAAGATGGTGGATGTATTTCTCCTATGAAGTCAAGTCCCCACTGTTGAAAAGGAGCTTCAACAGTGATTGGATGTAGAGGTAGGGGTAGAAGTTTTCTTTTTCCTTCAAAAAGTTGACATTTTTGACAGGCAATGATCATCTTGTGTATATCAAGAAAGAGAGTAGGCCAATAGAAACCAACCCTCAAAATTTTGTTGGCTGTTGTCTTCCAGTACAAATGACCTCCACACTCTCCTTCATGGAACCTCCACACTCTCCTTCATGGAACTTGTGCTTAACCTTCTCTGCATCACACTCAGGCAAACATTTAAGCAATACACCACTTTTGTTTTTCCAAAAAAGACATCTATCTATAATGCAATAGTTCACAGCTTTTAACTTTAGAAACCTTGCCTTTGTTTTTGTCAAACTAGGAGGTGTATTTAAATTAAGCAAAACATAAATAATATCAGCACATCAAGAGGAATTCATAAAATGGTCTTCAACAATGGGAGTTGAGATTTCCTCTTGTTCATCCAAAGCATTAATCAGATTAATATGAAGAACTTCAAAATTGGATTCAGTCATCAACCTAGCTAGACCTTGGCCTTTGATGAATTTAGTGGGTTTTATCTCTAGATCATATTCAAGGATAGCAACAATCCACTTACCTCTCTTACCATCTGGGTCCTGTGTTAGAATGTCTTTAACAACTGAGTTTGGGACAAAGGAAATGATGTGTGAGTGAAGGATATATACTCTCAAGTCTTTCAAAGCTTTAACCAAAGTGAAAGCTTGCTTCTCCATAATGTTATACTTCAGAGGGGCATCCCTCAATTCCTTGCTAAAGAATGCAATAGGCTGCTCTCGTCCTTGTGGATTTTTCTGTAAAAGGATAGTAGCTATGGTATGATCTGATGCAAATGAAAAAATATAAAAATCTTTTGAAAAATCAAGACTTATTAGAACCAGTGTTTTAGTTAACGCTTGTTTCACCGGCTCAAAGGACTTCTTTGCTTCAAAGGTCCATTTTACCCCTTGCTCATTTTTCAACATGTTTTTGATATTTCTAAGAAGCTCAGCCAAGTTGGGGATGAACCTTCTCAAAAATTTAATCTTTCCAATGAAATATTGCAACTCCTTGATGTTTCGAGGATGAGAGATTTGAAATATAGCCTCAGTCCTTTTGGGATCAATATTAATACCCTCTTCTGAGATAATGTGCCCAAGAAGTTTACCTTCTTGGAGACCGAATAGTGTCTTCTTAGGGTTTAAAGATATCCCAAACTTTCTGAATTTATTGAAAATTTTTCTTAAATGTTCTAAGTGCTTTTCATCTGTTTTTGAAAACATAGTGACACCATCAAGGTATATAATGATGAAGTAGCCTAGTTCTTCCGAGAATGCTATGTCCATGGCTCTCTAAAAAGTTGATCTAGCATTCATTAGACCAAAGGGCATTTTCACATACATGAAAGTGCCCCATGGTGTAGTAAAGGTTGTCTTTAATTGATCAGCAGGGTGAACTAAGATCTGATTGTACCCTGAATAGCCATCCAGCAAAGAAATTATTCTAGACCCTACCACCCTTTGTAGAATATGATCCATCTTAGGTAAATGGTAGCTGTCCTTTAATGAAGCTTTGTTTAAGTATCTAAAGTCTATACAAAGCCTGATTTCTCCATTTTTCTTCCTAACTAACACCAGATTAGACACCCACTCAGAATATCTAATAGGGACAATAATACCAGCATCGTACATTTTCATGATCTCCTTCTGAACCAAGGGCAATTGGACAGGGTTTATTGTGTGCAGTTTCTGTTTGAATGGTTTTTTGGTTTTCTTTGAGAGGAATTTTGTGCTGTATTATTTCAGTGTCATAGGATTTCAGATCTTCGTAACTCCACGCAAAAAAATCATAAAATTCTTTAAACATCTCTATGTATTTGAGTTTAATGTGAGCTGGTAAGGTTTTAGACAGTTTAATCATTTTTGGTTTTTTCTCACTGCCTATGTTGCACTCTTCCACTTCAGTCTCTACAGGTTCCAGTTTTGGTTTCTTGGCCACATTGTTAAAATCGAACAACTCTTCTAAAGGTGCCAGACTGTTTGGCAAACTTTCATCTTTAGAGTGTAGAGTTTCTAATTCCTCCGTTTCTAACTTTGCATTCAATTTTGTTTTGTTTTTAAGTTTTCTAGTCAGAAGATTAATATTGACAAGCTCAAGAGATGACTCTTCTTCACCAAGAAAATTTTCTTCACTGTAGTCTGTATCATAAGCTGAGTCTGAACTATTTAGTTTGAATTCATTTCTGAATTGCATGAAGTCTTCTATTTGTTTGTCTCCGTCAAACACCTGCCAATATTTTTCATTATCAGGAACGGCTGGTCTAAATTTTATTTGAGTTGTGCAGTCTTTGGTTTCATATAGTGTTAAGCATGTTCTAGCTGCAAAGGCTAAGTTGTGGGTGGCAATATTTCTTTTTCTTGGGAAAAAAATCAGTTTTAACTCCTCGAACGCTTTTAAAAGGTCCATGACATCGTTTCGGTAGGCCATAAGTCTAGGATTATTTGCGTTATATTCCCCATTGACTTACCTAATGACTAACTCTGAATCCCCATACACATTGATTATTTTGGCTCCTAACGTTTTTCAACAAACGTAATCCTAAGAGAAGGGATTCATATTTCGCTATGTTGTTAGAACAATGAAAGTTTAATTTGCAAGAAATGTTGTCTGTGTGGTTGTTTTAAGTATTGGAAATCCAGACACCTGCACCAGCATTGTTCCTAGTGCAGGATCCGTCAAAATACATACACCACAGAGGAATGTTTTTGGTTTCATCCTAGTTACTGTGCTCTTCAATTAAAGTGCTTACGGGTTGTTGTGGAATATCAACACTTAGTTGTATTTGTTTCAACTCCTCAGGTTTTTTGCTATGTTGAGGGTTGTTTTCTTGACTGTCGAGGTTTAAGAGCAATGGAAAGATGACTTGTAGCTCAAGACCTGTGTTTTGTTTTCCAGAGTTTACAGGTTCAGCAAACTGTTCAGACACTCCTATGTTATCTTCATCCTCCTCTCTATCTGTCATTAAATCAGACAAGGTCACTTGTTCACTAAAAGTTTCATCATTGAAAAGGATAAATGAATCTAGGCCTGTGTCTACAGAATAAAGGGGAGAGTTCTGTGGTCTATCTTGGCTTGTAACTGTGTATTGCATATGGGACTCCCTGTAAAGTCTTCTAGTCTGATTGAAAACAGGAATAGTCACATAGGTCATGTCCATCTGCATAGTCCTTTATAACTTAGTCCCTCACGATCTTGATAAAAACATTCCATACTTGGGGGGGACATCAGCCACAAAAATATCCATTAATAAGAATTTGGCTAGAATTTGGGCTAAGTTAACGCAGAGATCTTTGATTAATCCTAAACATTTTACTCTACTTGAGTCAAAGGAGTAAAGATCTTTGTAAGGTCTGGTGATTTCTAGACCCAGGCTCTCCATAACAGCTTTTGGCATTAAATTATGAGAAGCTCCTGAGTCATGCATAGCATTATGCAAAATTTTGTCATGAACATTTAAACTTACATAAAAGGGAGGAACATGTCCCTCTTGATATCTACATTTTGTCTTAGGACCAAAAATCAGCTCTGGTTGGTCATCATTAAGATTGATTGTGTCCTCATTTTCCTCTATATTTAAAGCCTTCAAAATTTGGGTCCTATATACATTCTGGGCAGCTAACTCAGTCAGGGGAACAGAGATTTTGATATTTGAAATTTCCTGCTGTAGGCTGAAAGGAATTTGGTTCTTTGAAGAACTTGTTTTAGCCTTACTAGTTGCTAGTCTATCAGCAACATTAGCTTGCTGATTTGTTTTATTTACATTTGAAAAAATTGTTTTCACAGGAGTACTAGCTAAAGTGTTAGTACTACTAAGGTCTGCACTCTGTTTTTCATTGTTTTGAGTGCCTTTCTCTTTTCCATTATCAGAATTCCTAGCTACTGTTTTGTCTTTTTGTTGGACCATTTTAGGCTTGGTTACAGTGTTGTTTTGTGAATATTTGTCAGAGGTTTTGTTGTTGGGGGTTTTTTGACTGTTTTTTCTTCTAAGGTCATATTCTCTTTGAGATCTTATGATGACATTTTCCATGTCTTGATAATAATTTTCATCATCATATCTTCTGTCATCATAAGGTGTGTATAGACCTTGTTTTCTATCATAATGAACTTCAAATTCATCATTATCTACCCCCAACATGTTGATATCATCTTCCTTTGTTATCTCATCTGTTTCCTCAACCTCACTTACATAGTTTTGATGAAAGGGAGGAGTGATCTGTTGATCATCTTCCCTAGGTCTGTTTGGAGGTTGGTTCCTTCTAAAATTTTGATTCTGGTTCTAATTTCTATTTTGAGGAGAAGTTTAGTTTTAACTGGCTTGTGCTCAAGGATGCTCATTTTCTTCATCATCTCCTCCATCATTCTCTCCATCTTTGAGTTGGAAGTAGATGGTGTGTTTTCCTCTCTAAAGGACACTCTCTTCTCATTTTTCATTCTTGCTCTCTTCTCCATCAAGTTGACCTCCACAGCAAGAGCTCCTTTTTTCATCTCTTCAAGAGTTGCAAGATCTCTCTCTCTCAGCTGATAGACCATTTTAGAGTCAAAACCTTTAGGAAACTTGTTTAAAGTTGAGCCTTGTCGAGTTTTTAGATCTGGGGAAATTGCATTATATACACTGTTAAATCTGGTACAATAATCTTGTACACTTTCTCCCATGTTTCTATGGAGGTTCTTGTAATCAAAAAGGACTTGGAGAGGATTCTTCTTTACTTCCCATTTGTTTAGGAATGTCTGATGGAAGGTCTGAAGATCATTGATACTATGGGGGGTTAAGCCTTTAAACCATTTTATTACTTCTCCCCCCAGACTTTGAGTGAATAATCTAAGCTTGACAGAATCATCATCAATTTCATTTCTATCAAAGTAGTCATTCATCTTATCCACATGTTGTGATGTAGTAGTAGCATTACTAGCATCATATAATGGAATCTTGGACTGATATTCCTGTGGAAGATTGACTAATGGTATAGGAAGGACTAAGGGAGCATACCACGCTGCCATGATATGTGGTGGGGGTGGATTTACAAGAGGTGGATTAACAACACGAAAAGTGGACTGAAGTGGAGTGGTTTGGACAGTGGATGTAGGGTGAGCGGAAGTGGATGGACCAAGAGTAGATTACTAAGCTGATCTTGGATGAGAGACAAATAAGTTGTGAAGGAAACGTAAATCAGGAGGTGTTGTTTCTCTGCTACCCGGATGTTCACTTGTTTATGGAGATGAAAGTGCAGACTTAGAATCTAACTGATCTAAATCATCAAGAGACCTAGTCCTAAAGGGATTTACTAAGTCAATTTGTGATTGTTGTAGAGCTGAAATATTTTCAGGAACTGAATTCGCTCTCAAGGGTGATATGAAAACAGTTGATAATTTAATCCCAGGAGACTTCCTAAGGATACTTTCTGGGTTTTCAACTATCTCAGGTGGATCAGGGTCAGGATAGGCTCTAGTGTAAATCTTTCTAGGAGCCACTATGCTATGTTTTTCAGACCCAAGTAAACAAGAAAAGTTCAACCAGGTATGACAGTCTTTAAAAGGTCAACTAATCTGTTTACACAAATTTTAATCCTATAGCCCTCTAATTGAGTTTGAATGATATTATAAGGATAAGGGTTCTTCCCAGTGGAGTCTTAAGGTCTGTTGAGGATTGTGGAGTCGCCAAGTGGAAGTTTTTAGCTCGTAGGGAGGTAAAATATTTTATGGTCCACCACCATGTTTATTGGAATACAAATCTGAAATATTTTTGTCTTTTCTGAGTTATTTTTCAGTTGTGTGGTTTCTAAGAATATCCTAACTCTGTTTCAAAAATTAGCTATGGTCATGAGACAAATACATTCTACTCTTATGGCTAAGCCAGCTGATTTTTCGAGGTTAGACAAAGACTAATAAGAACCCTAGGGTTTGCCTAGCTTGTCACTAATTCAAACAAGTTTTATCATGATTACCATTTCTTGGTAGTGCTTGAAAAGGCTACCTTTTACTCACAAGGTTTTATGAAATTTTTAAGGGAACCTAAGATGAAAACTCAGTTCGTTCCCCAGCGGAGTCGCCAGAAATGTTATTTCCCTGTAATCAGCAAGATTGACAAAAGTTCGACTGTAAGGAGAACATTGTTTCAACCACTTTTGGATTCTAAGATCTAGCCCTCCTGAATCTAGAGAGGGATCTCTCCAATAAGTGCAAAGATGGATTTGTATTTGAATTTTATGGTAATAATGTTAGGCTAGTTATGAAGGCCGAGGGTTTTGTTTGTTTTTGGATGGTTGAGCATGATTACTGTTTGAGGTGGAAAGCTCTAAATTCAAAGAGTTTCAAAGGTGAGAAGTTGCAATCAATCAGAGTAAGCTTTGGCCAAGAATATAGATAATTGCAGGTTTTAGTTCATTGGGCTATGGAGTCATAATAGGGTTAATTGAAACAATCAGGTTCAAGAGTGGTCCATGGGGCAAGTCATCTATGTCTAAGGATCTCTTCAATTTTTTATTTATGGAATGAAATGAGACAAAAATAAGGGGATTTAAATAGACGAAGGACAAAGAGCAGTCTAAGATCAAGTAAGTACTTCTAAACTAGCGTGCTTTTGACATACACTTAAGAAAGACATAAAAGTAATCTAAGATTAGGTAAGTGCTTCTAAACTAGCCTGCTTTTGATGAACTTTCAATAGAAAACATTTAAACACAAGGGAAACACAAATGATAACAAAGAATGGCCTAATATCTAGTAAGTACTTTTAAACAAACCAACTTTTAACACATTCCAAGGCAAACTTTCAGTCAGTCTTTGGGGATAAAACTAGGACTAGGGCACACCATATCTTCCTTATTTCATCTCTAATTAACATGAAATGAAAGTAGCATCCAATAAAAATATTCAACTAAGACAATAAGACGAGGGAACGCCAGCATTCCTATGCTTAAACTGAATTAAATCATTCCTAAATAACACAGATTTGGAAGAAAACATGAAGATAAAGATTTTCAATCAGAGAAGGGTACTGATATACAGTAGGTCCTAACTCTATGCATGTTGTTCTTTATAAGAGAATATGAACACAGTGAAAATAAGAATAAAATAACAAGTTACAATGAGAAAAAAATCACCATTGACATAGACCAGGATCCCATAAATCATCGTGTATTGCTGCTCCAAACCAGTTACAGCTTCAAGTCCAATGCTTCAGTTTAGAAATCATCTACACTTCCCAGAATAACTTATCTATTACAAGTGTTTGGTCAATTTAGTGTGTCCTAAATTGCTACATTAATTTTTCAATCTGGGATTTGTAAGCTGACGAAGTGTGGTGCACTATATGTGCAACATAACCTATCTCTTACTTTTTTTCGTTTTTGGGTTTTTTATTTATCTTGGGGGTTTTTATCTTGGTTGGTTTCCTAATGTGGGATGGAAATTCTAAAAAAAAAGTATGGATATAAATTTTCAAGGCAATGATGTCCTTTATAATGATTTCCCAAACTTCAAACTTCAAAAGGGTTTTAAAACATGCAATGACAAAATTAATTCCTAAAAGAAAATGAAAATGTGCCACTATACTAATCAAACAAACAGTGAACTATTGATCATGAAACCCATTACCCTTGCTGCTGTCTAAATACAAAAGAAACTGTGCTCAAAGAAATCCAAGAATTGCAAGCAAAGTAAAGCTAAAATCAAATTACATCAACTCATATTCTGACCCCTCACCATTAGTCTCGCTATGGCTTTCGGAGGTAATCATAAACAACTTGAGCAATCTGATATCTAATTTGCAGAAAAATAAACTAATATCAAATTACACACTCATACTTCAATCCCTCACCATTAGTCTCGCTATGGCTTTCGGAGGTAACTGATAATGACATGAGAAATTTAATATCTAACTTGCAGAAAAATAAACTAATATAAAACTACACACTCATACTTCAATCCCTCACCATTAGTCTCGCTATGGTTTTCGGAGGTAACTGATAATGACATGAGTAATTTAATATCTAATCTAACTAATAAAGAAAATGTACAAAACTAAAATAAATAAAACAGTGCTGGAATTAAAAGCTAAGAAAAATAAATCAGCAGAAGGACAAGACTGATTCCATGTCATTAGTCATTGTAAAACTATGTACAAATGCCCGGGCTACCTACTGTAATCTGGAACAAAGACACTGATCAGTTAACAGTAGTATAAAGCATGAAAAATTATGGACAGAAATAAAACGTTAATACCATAAGAGATGTAATATATACACGTGAATAACTATGGCATAATGAACATAAGGAAATAAAGTATGAAACTATACAGCAATAAACAAAACCTCGGCGTGTGCAGGGGCCCTCTGCACAATCCTCGGGTAACAGCTATCAACCACAAATTATGCTTATGAACAGAGTCTTCTCATGTATTCAAAACGTAGTCATAACAAGGAAATAATGTCACGGCACAATGGGCTTTCTTTACAGCAAAATTACATTACAAAAGCTAGCTACTATGCGTATGAGAACTAATTATTTATAACAGAGGATGACATAACTACTTTCCTACAATCTGCGCTGATAAAAGACACGTGAACAACCACGTTCAGAAATCTAGCATTATGGCTACCGTGAAGATTAAATCTATGGAGGGTGGTCGTTGGATTTGACTTATGGAGCAGTTCACAGGTGTTGATATGTCCCCTGAGATTTAGGAACGGCCACGCAAGTCTTCACGTGGTGAAAAACGGAGTTCTGTCACTGTAGGACTCTTAGGTTGACCACCGCTTGACTACCTTTGACCACGACCTTCTTTGGTGAATTCGACTGAGCCAATAGGACTCGGTCCATATCCATGTCATTTCCAACTTGCCCATGTGGCTTGATTTGCCTGAAGACACCTGCAATATAGACTTTAACAAAATGGCTGCGGAAAGTTGAAGCAGCTGCGGAAAGTGACAAGATTCCGCAGCTCAATAAGCAAAAATCTAATTCAAACAGCAGACACAAAACATAGTTAAAAACCACTTTAAATGTTCTTTTATGATTAATATGCAATGATATTGATGACTTATGAGGTCCAGGTAAATGGAAAAAGTCTAGAAAGGTGTATAGGAAAGATGCAAGTTTGGGACTCAACATACCCCCACTGTGAAGGTGTTGCATGTACCCATGCAACAAAAATTTTGATCATCCTCCTTCAATTCATATGCCCTGATAGCTCTGCCAGTACATCCAGTCCTCTTCTCCTCTTTCTTGGTGCTGCTAACATCCTGGGCTTCTTCATCAAGCATCTGAATTTGATATTAATCAGTGCTCTACTTATCTTCTTGCATTTCTTCTTCAATTTCCTGTTCTTTTTGTGCCACAGTCCTAGATGTAGCATAGTGTTATCATGAATGATCTTGTCCAATCTGATTTTCTCCTTTAATGCTTCATTTTCATTTTTAATATGTCTATTTAAAACCTCCAACTCAAAGACTTCTTGTTTCAACGATTGGACTAGAGCTTCTTGTGCTGTGTGAGGCTGAGTGGATGAAGTGCTAGGACCCGTGGTTGTTCTTTCTAAGGATTCTATGTAATCATACACCTCTTGTTGCTTTGGATCTATCTCGGGTGGCATTTTCCTTAGGCTATCCCCAAAATGCTGTGGAGGAGAATTGATTTCAAAATCTGGCCGAAAAGGACTCATGTCAACATCTTGAGGACTAGTTTCAACGTTTGGCTGAGAATGAGGTGGACTACGGCCAGCTAGAGTTTGTTCAGGTGTTCCTTCTCCCAAATAAATAAAATGGGGTCCTTTTTTTTGTGCTTTCCTCCACTTTCCTTTAAGCCTGGTGCTTCTTCTTACATGCTATGGACTACTGTATTTTTCCTTCTGTTTTTCTTTTCCTTTCTTTTTGGCCATAGCTGACTGTTCCTGAAGGTGAACTAGTCTCTCAGACAATACTTGATGGTCTTCTTCTGAGGAAGGGGTTTGATGCACAGCCTCAATGCTTCTTTTCTCTTTTGATTTTTTGGCTTTTTACCCTCAGTCTTTTCCTTCCTCCTTTTAGAAAGTCTGTATTCTCTACTAGTTCTTTCAACTGTGTTAGTAGGAGTGCTTTGAGTTTTATCACCTGTTCTCTTTCTTCTACTTCTTTTTGATGTACTGCCTTCAGGGGTTTCTTGGGGTTCTTCAAATAAATTTCTAATTAAAAACTACTCCCAGGTGTCCTTTTTCTCTTTTAATTGTTTTTCTATCAAGATTTTCACGAGACCATGGTGATACAAATGTGGTTCTACGTCCCCCAAATGCTTTTGGATGGTTACAGACATCTTTTTCAAAATGTTTAGTAAAAAGTATGGCAGATTGAGGGTCTGGTTGTCTACGAAATTCATCAACAGTCGGGTATGAAACATGTACATTGATCCAAAACGTCCCTCACAGGTGATAAACTTTTGAATAACCAACAGTAAACTGGCCCACTCTTCTTTTAAAGCATGGACAGGAATTCCCTTTTTGAAAATGGTGACATCCATACCTGGGTTACGTAGGATCACTCTCCAGGCTTCCTCGCTAATGCTCTTGTTCTTGAACCAACGTTCACCTTCTTGAGGGAGTTCTGTAGCAGCTGCTATGGATGCCTCAGTCACTGTAAATTTGAGGTCCCCAATTTCCACCTCCAGACCGTTGAAAGACCTCGCAAAAGCTTTTGTTACCTCCTTATTGTAGCCTTTAAACTTTTGAATAAATCGAAGCCATTTTTCCTTTTTCAATATGTCTTTAACTTGCGGGTATCCTTCCATAAATTTGGGTCCCTCTGGTTCTGCCCTCAAAAACCGACCCATCCTTCCTTCTGTTCTTTAAAACTCGTATGCGTGAGGAGGGTTTAGCGGAGGTAAGACGGCTGAATTAGCGGAAATGAACAGGGTTTATGAAGGAGACCAGTGACTGTAAGCGGATATCAAAGAATAGGTACACGGAATGAAGCGGAACAGAGAACAAAATGGGGTGAAGGCTTATGTGAACACGGTGGAAGTGTAGCCGTGAGATCAATAGAACAGTAGGGGGAGTAAAGTGCATCCGAAAGTATTTAAAATTGGGTGGCTACAGAGTAGACGCAAGCACGTTTATGAAACGGCTGCGGATTTTGTGCGGCTGAGAGAAGCCGTAGTCAAATCAACCACGTTCCATAATTACAGGTGGAGTATCAAAGTATATCCGAACACGAGTGAAGACCGGAGGCTTGATTATGAGGCCGTTTTAAAAATGAATGCAAGGATTGTGGGGGAATCGTATAGAGATCGTGGAATGGTTATGGAGTTATCAACGCAATCATTGCATATAATGGAGCTATGGTTTATAACTATGTAAAAATGTGCTTGAATGCCATTTGAAATAAATTTCTACTCATACCTTGGAATTCTTGCCATTTTTCATTAGTCTTTAATTAGTTTCTCCTCGTTGATGCTTTTGAATGCCTCATGTCTTCATAATATGTCCTCATACCTGCATTTGATTTCATGATTGTTGAACTAACATCTGACTGTAAATTTTTGAAAAACATAGTGGTGGCCGCAGAAACTGCTTCTGGCTGCGGAAACTGGTGTCATCTGCGGAAACTAACACAACAATTATTTGGGTGAATGGAGATGGATAGATGATAACTGACTGAATGAAAATGGTCATGAAAGAAAATTTTTATTGGTGAAATGAAATGAAATAGATGAAATGGAATGAAATGAAATGAAGTGGAATGAAATGGAGTGGGTTGTCATAAAACTTGTGAAATGAGAGAGAGGGAATTTTTTGGAAAATATAGGGTGTCAGGTGTTCCTGATTTTCACCCTACATTTTCTGTATAAGACTGCCAATCAGTGATTGGTTTTCAGGCTTATACAATTTTTTTTTATTTTTTTTATTTATTTTTTTTTTTTTTGGAACTAAAAAGAACAAAGGCTAGGCTGGTGGAGAAGAAGGATTCTTCTTCACCAACCTTATTGCAGAATTATCTTGAAGCATTTTGAAAAACTCCTCTTTTGAGAGTGGCTTATGATAGATCTTTAATCTGTGGCCATTCACAATAAGAGGAGTTTGAGATTCATCAATGGTCTTGATACTTACCGCCCCATTGCTAAAGATCTTGTCAATCTCATATGGCCCAAGCCAATGAGTCTGAAATTTTCCTTTAAAATCTTTAAACTTGGAATCAAATAGCAATGCCCAATCTCCTTCTTGAAACTTCTTCTCTTTGATGTATTTTTCATGCCATTTAGCTCTTTGATATTGAACTAGATCAGTTCCTAGAATTTCCTCTTGTCTGATCTCATCTAGCTCATTCAACTGCTCCATTCTATGCTTTTGGGCTTCTGATAGATCCATCCCCAACTGAACTGCCATCTTGAAGGTTTTAACTTGGAACTCAATGGGGAGCAGGACTTCTTTCCCATAAAAAAGTTCATAGGGAGAATGTCCTGTTGTATTTCTCCATGTAGTTCTGTAGGCCCACAAGGCTTCAGGAAGCCTTTCTGCCCAATCTCTTCTATGTAGATGAACAGTTTTGGTGATGATACTTTCAAGAACTTTGTTTGTAGACTCCACTTGACCATTTGCTTGCGGATGGTAAGGAGTAGATCTTCTGTGTTTGATTTTGTATTCTTCCATCAACTTCTCCACCAAGTTGGATGTGAATTGGCTTCCCTGATCTGTCACAATTTCTCTTGGAACACCAAAGCGAGTAAAAATATCCTCATAAAGAAAATTAACAACTCAATTTTCAGTAGCAGACACTAATGCTTTGGCTTCCACCCATTTAGTAACATAATCAGTACAAACCAATATATACTTCTTTTTCTTAGATGGTGGATTAATAGGTCCAATGAAATCTAAAGCCCATTTTTCAAAGGGTTCGATGAGTACCTGTGGTTGCAATGGAATTTCATTTGAAAGGGTAGGTTTCCCTACTCTTTGGCAGCTGTCACACCTTTCGACATATTGTTTTACATCTTTGAAGAGGGAAGGCCAACAATATCCTAAAGAGAGGATTTTATAGGCTGTCCTTTTGTCAGCAAAACGTCCGCCGCATGGTTCATCATGACATGCCTTGAGGATATCAGGTATTTCATCCTCCCTGACACATCTTATGATCACAAGATCTGGCCATGTTTTAAACAATTCATTAGAAATCCATGAATATTTTGAACTTTCCTGAATAATCTTTCTTCTTTCACTTGGAAATAAATGTGGAGGCAGTTTCCCTGTAACAAAATAGTTAGCAATATCTGCATACCAAGGGGTCTTAAGAGAATCTTCTTTAGTATTCTGAATCCTAGACAAGAAATCAGCTATTGTATTTTGTTTCCCTGGTCTATCCAACACAGTAATATTGAATTCCTGCAAAAGTAGGAGCCATCTTGTCACTCTGCCATTAGTAACAGGTTTAAATATCTAATTGCAGAATGGTCAGTATGAATAAAAGTTTCATAGCCTGTTATGTAATGTCTAAACTTATTAATTGCATGAACAACAGCTAAAAACTCTTTTTCAGTCACAGTATAGTTCAACTCGGTGGGAGTCAAATTTTTACTGGTATAATAAATGGCATAAGGAACTAAATCTTTTTGACCCAACACAGCTCCTAGAGCTGTATCTGAAGCATCCGTAGAAATATGGAAAAGGAGTTTCCAATTTGGTCCTCTCAAGATAGGTGCTTCAGATATTCTTGTTTTCAAAGTTTCAAAGGCTGATTGACAATCAGGATCCCATTTGAATTCACAGTCTTTTGTAAGCAGTTTGAAGAGTGGAGATACTATTTTAGTGAAGTTTTCTATAAATCTTCTATAGTATCCAGTAAATCCTAGAAAACTTCTAACATCTCTTTGACAATTTGGAATAGGCAACTTGGAGATGACTTCAACTTTTGATCTATCAACCTTAATCCCATCTCCTGAAATATGATGCCCCAAAACAATACCTTCAATAAACATCATAAAGCATTTTTCATGGCTTAATGAAAGGTTTGTTTCTTTACATCTTATAAGTACTTTTTCCAAATTTTCTAATGCCTCTTCAAATGAATTACCATAAACTGTAAAATCATCCATATAAACCTCTACACAATCATGGATTAGATCAGAAAAAATTCCTAGTATTGCTCTTTGGAATGTTGCGGGTGCATTACATAACCCAAAAGGAAGCACTCGATAGGAAAAAGTCCCCCATGGACAGGTAAATGTGGTCTTATCTTGATCTTCAGGTGCTACCTGAATTTGATTATAGCCACTAAAACCATCCAAAAATGAAAAGTACTTTTTGCCTACTAATGTATCTAATACTTGATCGATAAAGGGCAAAGGAAAGTGATCCTTCAAAGTTGCTTTGTTCAATTCCCTGTAATCAATGCATACCCTCCATTTACCATTCTTTTTAGGTACTATAACCAAAGGAGAAACCCATCGGCTATCGGAAATTGGATAAATGAAGTTTACATTGAGTAGTTTTTGGAGCTCTTCTTTCACTATCTCCCTAAGATTTGGATTCATCCTTCTTTGAGGTTGTCTGATTGGTCTACTGTTTTCCTCAATATAGATATGATGGATGCAAGTCTTGGGATCAATACCTTTCATGTCAGTATACTCCCATGCAAATGCAGTAGAATGTTTTTGCAAGATTTTGGTTAGTTCTTCTTGTTGTGACTTTTCCAAATGTTTGTTGATATTCAATGTTTTTCCTGGAAAAATCTTAATGGTAGAACTACCAAACTCTTCCATAGAGTAAAGAGACATTTGTCTTGATGATAAATATTCTATGTCAGATTCCAACTGAAATTGTGTGGGGTCATATTTTGAAGATGTCTCAAAATTTTCTAATGTGTTTAGAATTTGACTATCCTCACTGATTTCAGAAATGGTAAAGACAGGTTGTATAGTGTCCTCATCATCAACCCATTCATTGTCTCCTACTTCTGTGATTGCTCTTGCTGGAGGATACAAATTGAATTTCTTTTTCGAATTACCATTAGAAATGTACATGTCCCCAGATCTACAACTAATAAAAGCATCAGCTGTGGCTAGCCAAGGTCTTCCTAAGATGAGTGGGTGCCCTCCTAGATTACTCTTGGGAGTCAAAATCATAAAATCTACTGGATATTCCCAAGAATCTAAGGAGACTGAAATATCTTCTAATACACCATCTGGTTTGATAATTGATCGATATGCAAGTTGCAGTAAAGTAGGTGTAAAAAGAATATTAGGAAGTTTTAGTTGTTCCATAGTCTGTCTACTCATAATGTTGATAGCAGCCCCTAAGTCAATCAATGTGTTTGGAATTTCTATCCCATTTATATGTGTCTTGTCAATTGGACTACCTGGATCTACATACTTCTGCATGGTAATTTTTCCCATCATGATATCTGCAATTTTTCCTACCAGGTGGATTCTTCTTGTATCTCTTGGTTTCCTTCCTGGTCTTTTGAGACTCAACTCCTTTATTTTTTTTGCTAGAATAAGAATCTCTCTAATGGCTTCTAGCAAGGGAATCTTGATAGAAACATTCTTTAATTCATCTAGAAAATCATAGTTAGGCAACAAGATTTGTTTTTCCACCCCTTTATCAATTTGTAATCTTTCAGGGAAAGGAGGCGTGGATGAAGATGCAGGTTTCTCAACTATAGGAGTTGTGGGGGTTAAATTTTCTTTCTCTTTTTGAATGTTTGAGTTTTGAAGAGATGCTTCCTTAGAACCCTTATTGACTTTAAGAGAGTCCTCCTTAGAGGTATCTTGTTCTTGGACATCTATAGAAGGTTTTTCTAAAACTCTACCAGACCTGAGTTGTACATCATTGAGAGGAACAATCATATAGGTAGGAAATTGTTGTCCTTCTATCATGTAAGTATTCTGAGAATTTTTATTGTTAGGATTTGGCAATGGCTACGCTAGAATTTGATTTGTCTTTTTTTGGAATGGAAGCATGAGTTGAGGATTTGGATTTTGTTGAGAAGGTTTTTGTTGTGGAAATGGCAATGGAAGTTGTAGATTTGGGTTTGGAAGTTGTGGAGCTTGTTGATTTTGAAAAGATGGAGGATATTGATAAAATTGAGCAAATCTCCCATAAGGATTTTGCATACCTTGTACCCATGATTGATATGAATTTTGAGGTTGGGGCCAAGGTTGTTGCCAAGGATTCCAATTTGGTGGGGGTTGAAAATTCATAGGGTTGTTAAACCCTTGAGTTTTTTTCCCCTGCCAAGGTCTTCTTGCAACAAAACAGAGAGATTCTACTGAATTTGGATCTTCTTGAAAGACAGCTTTGAGTCCAGGAATTGAAAGACAATCCTTGGTCTCATGATTCTCTGAGCAAATCATACATGTTTCTACAACTTTTGCATCCAAGGGACATTCCCTTAAAGCATGTTTCTTCCTACATTTCGGACAAAATATGGCTAGAGCATCAGTTTCTGCTTTCTGCTTGTTTTGAATTTTAAGGGTGTCTAGTTGTTCACTAAGGCTCCCTAAGATATCAGTTTTGAATTCATCAAGCATATTTCCAATATCTGCCCTACTTACTGATCTAGTTGCAGATTTGTTTGCCCTGATAAGAGAAGGATCTCTAGGCCCTTTTCCTGTCTTAGATTTTCCCCTTGAGAGATGGACACATAGTTCTGCTATGTCACGAAGTGGAAGTTGAGAAATGTCTCCTTTCCCCATCATGTTTAAAATATCTATCCATTCATCTCTGATGGATTTTAATGCAAGGGATTTCAAATTTTCCTCATCTAAGTTGCTCATTTTTGCTCTTTTTAAGTTGTATTGAAATCTTTCAAGTAAATCCTCCAAATTTTCATCTTCTTTTTGCACCATTTTGAATACCTCATCCTTGTGATTGGTGGGCATGCAATATTCCAGGTATCTATCCAAAAATGTTTGTTTCATATCATTCCAAGTCCTAATAGATTGGGTGGCTAATCCCATGAACCATTTCAAAGCGGCTCCCTTCAATGTTGAAGGAAACAGTTTGAGTTTTTGAGAGTCTTCCATATAGTCATAAGTTCGACACACGACTTCAAACTCAAACAGAAATGTTTCAGGATCCTCACTTCGCAATCCATAAAAGTTGGGGAGGACAGATGGTGAGATGTTTTTCATCGTTGTATGAGTTTCCTCATCAACTATAGGGAATCCAAATGAGTTGTCTCCTTCCCTATTTCTTCCATTATTACCTCCACCTCCACCATTGTTGCCTCCATTATTTCCTCCTCCTCTACCTCTACCTCTACCTCCGAATCCATCTACTACTTCCTCTGTCATGATAGTTTCTTCAGAGTCCTCAGAGTCCTCTGGCTCTTCTATCAAGGGAGGATGAGAGGGAGTTTATTCCTTTTCTTCTTCAGGTGATTCTACTTCTTTAATTACAATATGCTCTCCTGTAGAAGTAAAGAAAGGGTCTTCTTCTAAATGAGATTTGGTAGATGGTGTAGGAGAATCCTCTAATTCAGTTGCTCCTTGAATTCCAGGAATCTTAAGGCTAGGGGTAGATGGTGGTGAATCTTGTCTATGCCTTGAAGAAGATGGAGTTGTGAAAATAGAACTCTTGGCTCTAGCTATAAACCTTCCCCTAGAATCTCTTGCTCTATGCATGTCATTTTTTTTATTTTTAAGTTGGGCTAATAATTCTCTTTCTGATCTTCCAGGTCACACTGGGTGCAAGAAGAGAGCATACTTAAGAAATTATTGAACCAATAACTCTCTTTTCTGATCCTCCAGATCACACTAGGTGCAAGAGGAGAGCATACTTCAAGAAGTTATCAATTTTCCCTTCTTTTTATTGTTTTTTTTTTTTAAGAAATTGGCTACCTAGTTACACTTCCCCGGCAACGGCGCCAAAATGTTTGGTCAATTTAGTGTGTCCTAAATTGCTACATTAATTTGTCAATCCGGGATTCGTAAGCTGACGAAGTGTGGCGCACTATATGTGCAAGATAACCTATCTCTTACTTTTTTGTCGTTTTTGGGTTTTTTATTTATCTTGGGGGTTTTTATCTTGGTTGGTTTCCTAATGTGAGATGGAAATTCTAAAAGACAAGTATGGATATAAATGTTCAAGGCAATGATGTCCTTTATAATGATTTCCCAAACTTCAAACTTCAAAAGGGTTTTAAAAACATGCAATGACAAAATTAATTCCTAAAAGAAAATGAAAATGTGCCACTATACTAGTCAAACAAACAGTGAACTATTGATCATGAAACCCATTACCCTTGCTGCTGTCTAAATACAAAAGAAATTGTGCTCAAAGAAATCCAAGAATTGCAAGCAAAGTAAAGCTAAAATCAAATTACATCAACTCATATTTTGACCCCTCACCATTAGTCTCGCTATGGCTTTCGGAGGTAATCATAAACAACTTGAGCAATCTGATATCTAATTTGCAGAAAAAATAAACTAATATCAAATTACACACTCATACTTCAATCCCTCACTATTAGTCTCGCTATGGCTTTCGGAGGTAACTGATAATGACATGAGCAATTTAATATCTAACTTGCAGAAAAATAAACTAATATCAAACTACACACTCATACTTCAATCCCTCACCATTAGTCTCGCTATGGCTTTCGGAGGTAATTGATAATGACATGAGTAATTTAATATCTAATCTAACTAATAAAGCAAATGTACAAAACTGAAATAAATAAAACAGTGCTGGAATTAAAAGCTAAGAAAAATAAATCAGCAGAAGGACAAGACTGATTCCATGTCATTAGTCATTGTAAAACTATGTGCAAATGCCCGGGCTGCCTACTGTAATCTGGAACAAAGACACTGATCAGTTAACAACATTATAAAGCATGAAAAATTATGGACAGAAATAAAACGTTAATACCATAAGAGATGTAATATAAACACGTGAATAACTATGGCATAATGAACGTAAGGAAATAAAGTATGAAACTATACAGCAATAAACAAAACCTCGGCATGTGCAGGGGCCTTCTGCACAATCCTCGGGGAACAGCTATCAACCACGAATTATGCTTATGAACAGAGTCTTCTCATGTATTCAAAACGTAGTCATAACAAGGAAACAATGTCACGGCACAGTGGGCTTTCTTTACAGCAAAATTACATTACAAAAGCTAGCTACTATGTGTATGAGAACACATTATTTATAACAGAGGATGACATAACTACTTTCCTACAATCTACGCTGATAAAAGACACGTGAACAACCACGTCCAGAAATCTAGCATTATGGCTGCCGTGAAGATTAAATCTATGGAGGGTGGCCGTTGGATTCGGCTTATGGAGCAGTTCATAGGTGTTGATATGTCCCCTGAGATTTAGGAACGGCCATGCAAGTCTTCACGTGGTGAAAAACGGAGTTCTGTCACCATAGGACTCTTAGGTTGACCACCGCTTGACTGCCTTTGACCACGACCTTCTTTGGTGAATTCGACTGAGCCAATAGGACTCGGTCCATATCCATGTCATTTCCAACTTGCCCATGTGGCTTGATTTTCCTGAAGACACCTACAATATAGACTTTAACAAAATGGCTGCGGAAATTTGAAGCAGCTGCGGAAAGTGACAAGATTCCGCAGCTCAATGAGAAAAAATCTAATTCAAACAGCAGACACAAAACATAGTTAAAAACCACTTTAAATGCTCTTTTATGATTAATATGAAATGATATTGATGACTTAGGAGGTCCAGGTAAATGGAAAAAGTCTAGAAAGGTGTATAGGAAAGATGCAAGTTTGGGACTCAACAACAAGAAGAGCTCCAAGAGCCAGTGAACACTATTTACAAGTAGAAGTCTCAAGCTCAATTACATTCCAAATTTCAACAACTAACTCAACCAACCCCTCTCTCATCTTCTCCAGTAGTATTTATAGAAGAATGAGGAGGTGAGATCTGATAAAAGATCTCCAAAGATAATTAATACAGACTTAATGGTTCCTCGGCCTTTGGGGGGCTTGATGAAGAAGCTTACATAGGTTTCCTCTATATTAAATAATTTACATTAATATTTAAGCTCGGTGGGAGCTCTTTTTGACTTTTGAGGCTCTGTGTTGTGTAATAGTCACTCTGTTGATATTTTTTACATTAAGTTCCTTGGTAGAAATAACTATTTGGCTGCGCTTGAGGAAAATATCTGATCTTGATTAATAACTTCGGCCTCTGTTTGAATGCTTTGAGACACAGGTGGCACTGTGGTAGCTTGGAGGAATCAATTTTCCTCAAATGTGGCAGTAGAGGCTTTCTGTCTAATGAACCTTTATGATATACCTTTAAAATATATTTTAATATGGGGATTGGGCTTTTTATAATCCATCTTAGCCATAATCCCCACAGATATGTCTTCAATCTCATGTTCTGGTGCATTCCTGTCTTCAACACTGATACTCTTTCATTTGTGCTTAATTCACTGTGTTTGTTGGTGTGCAAGGCTGTGCAAGGGTCGTATGGCATCAATGCCTCATGAATCATTGACAAAACATGGAGTTGAATCCTGCGAATGATTCCCTGTGATGAATTGAAGGCAGGAGGATTGTCACCCTCAGCCTTTGAAATTTTCTTCAGCATAGCGGAAAAACCATTTAAACCCTGCAAAATATGAACAACATTATAAAAACCTGCATATATAGGTTTTCTGCTTCAGAAGGCACATGGAGAGAGCATGGCCGCTGGATGGCATCATCCAATGGTCGAGATTGATTAGAGGAGGTCAAAGGGAAAACGGAGGAAGAATTAAATCAGCACCGTCGATCGCACAGAGATCAACAGTCGGGAGCGAGGGCGAAAAGTCAAAGCGAATGAGTCGCTCTATTTGAACAATAAACGAAAAATGGAGAAAAAGGGGTAAAAAACCTTTGTTTTGGAGAAAAATGATTAAAAAATGAGTGGGGAGCTTGGGACGAATGTGGGGCATTGATCTGCAGATCAGCTCGATGGCAGAGATGTTTTTAATAACTGTGACATACCACGTTTATCTTACGGGCTTCTTCAGAGTGCAATCACCGTCGGATGAGCTGGCCTCAGATCGGACGACGCACGCTAATATCGGGCTGAGCCGATATCTGACCTTTAATGCCTGAGGAAAACGGTATCGCCATACCACCAAAGGCCACATGTCGGCTGGCGGGGTTGATCGCTGCCAAACAGAGAAAACTGCCTCCCTCTCAAAAGCGGTGCGATGAATTCCGCCTGGTTTCTTATTTTTAATATAATGAAAATAAAATATTAAAAACCCAAAAATTAAATATACACAAAGGTTTGTGTTGGGAGGGTTTTATATTCGCGATTTGGCTTGGCGCCCGACTGCAGGGCCTTGGTCTATATGAAAAGCGATATGACCCTGGGACATAATACACAGGGCTAATTGGCATCGGAGATTGGTTTAAACAAATATAGTGTTCTCAGTGAGTTGCTCCGATGCGATAAGCGCTTAAAGGCTTAGCGCCTAGTTCCAGTACCAGGGCATGTGTAGTGGAAATGGTTAAGGACTTAGCCCAAGGGGACTTAAAGCTTTATACAAAAATATGTATTTTTTATGAAGTTTTCAATGTTTTTCAAGGGTTTTGAGGGTTTAGATAAGGAAAAGAAGGAGTCTTAAACCTTATCACAGGGGTTTCGATGGAGGGGAAAAGGGGAAAAATATGAACATGAATAATTTTTGGGTAATAAAGGGATAAAATTGAGGTTAGTTTTGGAAGTGGAAGGAAGGGGAAAATGGTGTTTGCAACAATATTTTTTCTTTGAAAACAATAGGATTTCTGAGTGCAAAAAGGGCACAGCAGTGAAGATTTTGGACAGAGGCATGAGGCCTTCAAGAGTCTTCAAGAGCCAACACTTTTTTGCAATAAAATTTGTTCCTTAAAGGCTCAAAAAAGATTTAGCCACCTTTTGGTATAACAAATTTTATAGGTGGCTAACATTGAGTATCCAACTAATGAAACTTAGCTAAATAAATTATATTCTAAGTTTTATGGAGTCTTATACGGTTCCAAACTCCTGATTTAATTTGCAATTTACACAAATATTTATGTATTTCTTCAGGAAATTTGTACCAGAAAATTTCATACTAATCACATGCATGTTCTACATATAAAATATCCTCCTTATCCCACTCTAAATTCTTTTGTCTTAGTTGAGCTTGTTGTAGAATGAATGAGTCAATCTTCTCATACCACCATTCTTGAATATCACCTTTTATAATCCTTGACACCATGATCTAAATCCCCTCGAAATATATAGGTACTAAAAACAGAACTATTTGTTAGCGCAAAATTTGGAATAAAAGAACCATGGTTTGACCACTAGTTGCCAACAAAGGTTTCTGCAGTAGTCTAGCACATCGTCGACATTTTCACTCCTCTATGACAAAGAGGAATCTCACCTGAGGCATGCTAAGACATTAAAAAAAGAAAGGGATCAAAGGATGAAGCCAATGACCTATTACCGATCAAATCATTCATTACTCAAACAACTATATATCATATGTGCAGACATTTAGAACTTGATATTTGATTATGAGAAAAGCCTCTACAAAAAAAATACTAATAAATTCATTATCACATGATAAATTTTTTTTTAAAATAGGTACATAATTCGTATTCATTCCATATAAAATCACACAAATTTTTTCCCATAACACCTTATTTATTAATATAATAGATAGATCATTACATTATAGATAAACAAAAGAGAACACAAACTTTCACTAGATAACATTAGTAGGATCATAATGGAACCAATATACAAAATACAGATAGACACAAGAAATCACTCTTTAATATGAAATAATTTTTCCATGGTACCGATTTATCTCTCTCTCATGCTCAATCTTGGTGGCTTTTATATTTTTCCCTTCAATCTCGCTTGCATGATTCGGTCCACTTCGATCAATTTGATCATGCTCGATCGATTTGGTCTACTTTAACAAAACCTGGTGCTTTTGTCCATATATATTTGATATTTTCAAAATATAGTGCACAAAATCATATTTCACAGATTCTCTAAGTCCCAAAATAACTGCTTTTAACTTTTACTTGTTTTTGTCCCTTTTTTGTTCTTGGCTTTCAGTTCATTTTATAATTTACTTTTCCACTTTCACTGGATATTCCCGTAACATTTTTTATGATCAAAACTTGGTAAAAAATTGTCCAAAAACAAAGGACCAGATAGAATTCATGGGCTAATGGGGGTACCATATGGCATACCATGATGAGGTCATGCCATATAAAGTTGAAATGCACAATTCCTAAAGGTTGAAAATGCTAGGGAAAACCTAGAACCATAGAATTACTATAAATTTCCTATGGAAACATGAGGTGATTGGTCTCATGAGATAGTGATTTACAAGAACTATAAAGACATAAAGGGGGTAAAACACACGCTTCAATAGGATTATGTGAGTTGGAAAATTAATTGGAAAGTTTAGTATTAGAAATCCAAGACTTGACTCAGTCCAAATGTGGCACTTCCATGGATGGGAAAGAAAATTACCCTTGGGTCAATTCATTATTTTCTTTACCAATCTCTACTTTTTCTGAATCGGGAGAATAGAGGCATTAAGAGGCATAACCTCCTTAAATTACCAATAGGATGCATTTCCTCCAAGATGAATTATTAAGAAGTGGACTCATCATCGAGGTAGTCACATGGAATAAGCACAGTGATGGCCCGAGTAGGAATAGGATCTCGATCATATTCCATATGAGAATGGAGTTTCTCACCAAAATCAGGAGGTACTATTAGTACTACCAAAGAGACAATATCTTCCACTAAAGGTGGCATATGATCACCATACTAATCTACTTCCAAAGGAAAAGGAACCACCTAAGGGTTAGGAGATAAATGGGGTCCATAGGTGTAGAAAGAGATCACATGCATAGGGTAAAATCAATAAAAAGAAATTTTGGGTGGGGGTAAAGGAAATATGCATGTAAGTGATTGGATTTTAAAATATCCTGCACCACACTCGCATAAGTGATAGGGTTATCTCCAATGAATAGCATAAAATTTCCCATAATGGTAATATTGGTTGATGGTATGCAATCATCTAACTTATCAATTGTGACAATATTTCCTTCATGAGGAAAGTGAAGCAGATGGAACACTAAAGATATGAAAAAAATCACAGCATAAAACCAAATACAACCAAGGAGCATATTATTGGCTAAGGGAGCATCAACAATTTAAACATCAACATAGGTGGTATTTTCTCCTAGCTCATTGGAAATATCCAAACAATGCCTTGAATCATGAAGTGGTGTATATCATAGGCTTGTGGGGTATTACTTGACTTAGCGGGTGTTATATAACCAATAGCCTTCCAACATGATGCATACATAACACAAGTAGAGGACCCATCATCCAATAGAGCATGGTATATGTCCTTATTAAAGATTCACATCACAATACAAAAAGTGACCTAATGAGAGATTCCTAAATGAGGAGCATCAATGTCAAATGTTATCAAACTCAAATCTCAAGTATCAAATTTTGTGACAGTAGTCAACAAGGAATTATGTTGCATAGGACAACTATACAAAACCTAAAGAGAAAACATAGCACAAGGTGCTTCGACTAATTCCTCAAAAATATTGTAATGTTGGTCAGCTCACACGTTAGGATTGTGTATATTTTTTCCATAGTCTTATCTAGCATGATATGTCTAGTGGATGCAACAAGGGTGGCCAGATCCTTAGAAATAAAACTCGACTCAGGAGTTTCATATGACTTTTCTCTCGTAGAAAATTTGACTTATGATTTTAGCATGAGAACAAGCACATTGTTTGTAGGTGGATAATAAATTCATCCCCATTGCCCACAGGTGAAGGTTGGGGAGCTTGAGTGACCATTTTATATTGTGGTTGAGAAGGGAATGGATGAGTCAAAATTATTAGTTTTTGAGTGGATTCCAGTGTCCCAAAAAAGAAATACAATTCATCTAATCTATATGAGGGCACTTGTGATATAAATATTATTCTTGGAAGATCTTATAAGGAAATTTAACCTTGAAGCTATAGAAAATCCTTGAAACCTTAAAACTACTAATCAGATAAAATTAATCTACAAAAGACATACATTTCAATACCAGAAATTTATGGAAAGAAAACAATGAATAGAAACACAATCACACATAGAAGAAAAAATTTATGTGAGGAAAACAACTGGGAAAACACCCTCTTACTTGTAATGAATCAACTGAGAAATCTAATATGTTACAAAATATTTGCTTCAATCCTGAAGCTCCTTGCAATACTGATCAACTCTACATAAGACTTCCCCAACACTTATGTTTGCTCGAGGGGTCCTGACCCAGGTTCGGAGGTTAAGGTTTTCCAACAAACCCTATACTACTAGCCCTTTTGGCAGTGACTTGCTTTTGTAGGCCAAAGTCTCACCCGAAGCAGTATGGGAGGGTGCTGGAACCAGGTTTTTGCACCCTGAGAGAGATTAGGTAAGTCAAGCAGATTTCCATTCGCAACCTATAGAGTTTTCACTAAACAAATCTATTCGCAAGGCTGTTAATAGTATAATCGCAATATACATATCTAATATCGTGCACAAATCTATTTAATAACTCCGCATCCACATGCGTATCAATAGTAATCATCACATATCATTATAATGCATCATCAACATAGTATAGTTATACCATAACATATACATATTTGCAGCTTAAATAGATAGCCAATAGAATTCATAACAGATCCAATAGTTCGCATAAACAAAAATACCTTAGATCAGATAAGACAAAAGTACTTCAACCATATCCACATATATTAGTATCCAACACTTAATACAATATGACAGAGCCTGCGCAAACATTCAGCAGGGTCCGCACATAGCAGGACTGAGGATCTCTGCGCACACAGCCAGCAGGAGTCCTTACCCTAACGACTAACAATAGTTCTAACAATTCGCACTTAGCATCCAACTTAATTCTTTCCTACCTTAAGACTACAAAAGGTTCATCTATTTATATCGACTTACCCTATGCTTATAATGTTCTTCAAACCATGGTTTGCAGACTCTTGGTCTACCCTTGACCCATTACATTTCATTCGAGGCTTTGACCCACCACAAAACCCCTGTGCTATACTAAATAATATCAAAAATATATAAAATTATACAAAATTCGCAGCTTTTAGGGGACCCTGTTCCAACAGTCCCCCAACACAATCTTGTGACTCGTCCTGAGTCACTATGATGGTGGGGTCTCCACCTGCACCTGCAATAGTTTGACCACCTTGACCAGTGGGGGAAACACTTCTTTGCTCTGAGCAATAGCATTCTACGCAATATCCACTAGCTTCTATGATGTCGGTCCTTTTGTTTCCACGGTGATGCTCTCCAGACTCTGGTTCAATTGTTTAACGACAACATCAATATCCTGTGAGAGCTTGAGGGCCTCATCAGCCCATGGCTTAAGAAGGTCACTTAGGGTCTTCTTCTTCTGGTGGAGTTCATTGATCTCATCTCGAAGGGCATGGCTAGTCCGCAGTCATGCTAATCATTGAGCAGGAACTAGAGTAGGCATCATGGCTTCGATCTACTCGAATGCTTCTTCCTTTTGTCATGGTCCTGGTTGATTTCACGCAAGATCGGGTCATGTTGTACTTTAGTCCATAACTGCATGGTTGTATCTAGTAGTTGTGCACCCTAGGCAATCTATCCGGTAATCACATTTGTGGTTGTGGTAACCAGCGCAACTCGGTGGGCCTACACCTTGGGTGGTTTCTCGGGCTGCAACTAGGCCTGCAAGTCCGCAATCTATTGTTCCATCTGTGTTTTGACTACCTAGATATCTATTCATGAGGCTTTTAGTGCTGCGACCAGCCCCTCAATCTTAGCTTGGGGGGTATCCATGGCTAGAATCTTAGTTGTAACATCTGCCTAGAGTCTACTAATTAAATGTTCCAGCTCTGTCCACTATGCGGTAGCAAGGTTGCATGCAACTTGGGCTTGAGATATTTCAACAAATTTTTCTTCAATCATTTGCTCAGCTATGTTGAGCTGATGGTGCACTTGGTGATCACGACGCTTGATTTATTCAAAGAGCACAGAGTGGAGCAGCTGCAATGACTCATGAGATAGCCAGGCTAGATCTAACTTCACTCTTGCACAAGCATGTAATTGCGCACCTAAGTCAGGGGAAATCATTATGAGGGCTGCATCAAGCAGTAGATAGGGATGAATCTCGGTTGTAACCATAGCTGCGCTACTATTTGCAAGGTGCCACTTCGCCTAGGTCATGCTGGTCTACAAGGTATCTTCTTGGAGTTGCAAAGCCCTCGGATCCCTGCCTGAATTGTATCAACTGTGACCTTCTGCTGCTCCTGGAGAGCTAGCCATTTTTCTTCTGCCGCCAAGGTGACTGCATCTGAAATCTACTCTAGATCATCTTCAGTCTCGTTCGGGCCAGATGGCACACTATTTCTTGCGCGACCCCTTGATAGGCTCACTTGTCCTCTTCATTCCGTGGGGGGAATCAGTACCTCCCACCTCCTACCCTTCGGTCCCAAGGTCCTGCTGCACATCCATATACACTACAGCATCCGCGCCCTTCCCGGTACTCTTACTGGGCTACGAATCCTTCTGTGATGCAGCTTCAACTCCCTTTCCTGTAATCTGACCAGGCTGCGAACCCTTCTGTGATACAGGTCCAATGCCCTTCCCCATGCTCTTGCTTAGTCCTACAGTATCTTTGGTGATGACAAGTAGGATTACTTTCGTTGTGTTTGTTCCTTTGGTGCCCTTCATGCCTGTTTTGAAGAAGATCTTCTAGTTAGGAGGCCATAACACAATTACATTGTCAATTTCATCGTCCGCCACCATATAAGGGAGCGAAACCCATGTAGAATCCTTATGGCCCCAAATTTGGACGTTATGCATAGTCACCTGGAATGTGGCAATTATTTTTTATTTATCGTAGATAGCTAGGGATAGACGTGCTCGAGAGTTGATGGCTACTGCGAGCCCACTGTAATATCCCTTTTTAGGAATTTCTGGAAAATGGTCCTCAAGGAATCTGTATAAGGAAGCCAATGTAAAAATAAGCTGAACCAGGACTTGGATCCATTTTTTAACCCTTCATAAATTACTCTTCTAGAAGATGAGCTCAAATGAATAACCTTAATAAGGTTATTCAGATCCTCCAAACCTGTATATCCCAAACAATGATCAAAGGGAGAGCTACATCAATACATAAACTTTACAAGAAGTAGCAGTGAAATATCAATACATATGGTGCAAGAAGAGTGCATAGCCATTATATTATGTGCAGTATCAAATATATATACAATAACTTGAGGTAAGCCCTCTCAAGTTAGGCCAAATCAGCCCCAAGACAGATGTACATGTAACAATGAAAGTACACAGCTACACAACCCAGCAACAAGCTATGACTGCGTAGTCTATAGTAAGAAATGACTGAAAAATGATATAGATACAATGATATAGCAATAATAGGCTCAAATAAAGTGGGGGAGCAAGTTCTCAACCCCATAAAACAATACTACAATAATCCCCTAAAGGATTGGCCAATAATACACTAAATGGAAAAATGCCGGAGTTGCTGGGTAGTAGCAGCAACTCAATAAAAATAAAAAATGGGAGAAGGATGGAAATGCATAAAATGATGAAGAAACATCCTCCAATGATCTTCCAAGTGAAAGGCTGCTCCCTTCACTGAATATTACACTCTCCAATCCACAGGGTGAACCCCTCCTGCAAGTGCCCACTGGAAATAACGCAATATAGGGAAGAGACTGCACTATGAATGAGATGAAACATATGGCTCAATGCCAAAATCTGAAAATAAGCTCTGAGATCTTCCTCACTAATCTCCCAGAGAAATAATGAGCTCCTCCTCTGCAAAACTAGCTCCGGAAGTGGGTGATAATGAATCCTCACTGCAACCCCCAGCAACTCATTTTTTGTGCCAAGCTAGAAAACGCTGTAGCTGAATATGGTTACCTTGGCCTCAAGCTTGGATGTGAGGAAAATTAAGATCAGGTCCTCCAAAGCTTCCTAATGAAGGAGAGGAAACTTCTAAACATAAATCTCCCTTATGCTAAGCAGCACAAGCTATCCCAGTTTCACAACTGGAGAGAGCAGAGAAAATTTAGATTCTTCAACATGATGAGAAATTGATCTCCTTCCCCCTTTTATGCCAAGAGGACGCTTCCTTTCCATGGACCCCACCCATTAGGGTTTCTCTCATCCAATAATATCCCTCCTATGAAAACTGCACTGTCCCACTAGGTGACTCACTCCCTCCATGCAACATTGTTTGACTTGGTCAAACTGGACCTAGTCTTCTTATATTTTCCTCTTCTCACACTATGAGATGAATAATAAGCCACTTAAGTGACCCCTTTGCACATTTTGAGTGTTTATTATGCTTTTTCATGGGATCCCTTACCCATTTTATTCATTTTATAAAAAGGAAAGCAAAATTAATGTTCCAATTAACTTAATGAAAATTTTGGAACATTACACTCACTCTGAAATAAGACCCAGAAGGCCTGGTTTTCCTCGATGCGCTGCGCATCCTTAGAGTCTCATAAATTCGTGTAGCAAGCCACTTAGCGCATGTCTTAGGTGAGTTCATGGAGGACTGATTCCTCAGGTGCTTCCTAGATGACCAACGCAATGAGGAATAGCAAAAGGCTTGCCCCTACTCCTAGGATTCTCAAACATTAGCTAAAAACTCGTCACACAAGAATTGAGCCCAATTGAAGTAGATCCCTTTCTTGCATTGCCCTGCCAACTAAATCACATATGTGGGGACGGTGGTGACCTGGAATTTTCGCATCATCTTGCATGACAACAACATGGTACCCAACTGTTAGTATGAATCTTAATTCCAAGCGTACGAAAAAATACCACTTTAGATGTGCATAAAAACAGCCCTAACAGCGAAGATGACCACCAATATCCTCAAATCAGTAGTTAGGTGATCAAGATAAATGCTGCAAAAATCTAGATCTATGCATTAGAAGACATTAAGTAGTAGAAAAAACAAGATTTACTCCATGCATCCAATAGACAAGACAAGAATATGTTGAATGAATTTTGTATTAATGGCACCTAGGAGGAAAACACAGGAGGGTGTTCCTAGTTCTCCTCAATGGGATGGGTTCTTGTATGTCCTCAGCACTTCAGATCTAAAATTCCTCTCTCTTTATGGTGTGGAAAACCCAGACAAAAATGGTAGCAAAATATGACTATGATGGTGGATCAATAGTCAGACCAAATGTATAGATCCAGAGTGATCTTTATGCAAAAAAAGGTGGTAAATGAATGGGAAAACCCTTTTATTTATAATGAAATATTGAGTTAGTCTAGATATTGGTGCATAATTAAAATATTATTAACCAAATAAAGATCCAACTTTTATGGAATATTTTATTATATTTGTTGGAGGGAAAAGGAATTTGACTTGGGTCAAATCCCTTTATTTGTAAATAATAAATAAATAAATGATTTATTTATCATTTTAAGGATGTGGTTAAGTAATAATCAAATAAATAATGATTTATTTAATTATTTAAGGGTGATTTAGTCATATTCAACAAAGAATATTATTTAAATAAGGTTTAAATAATTATTCTTAGGAAATAAAAACGTAGATAATGATTTATTTAATTAATTTCCATGTTTTGGGTTAAATATAACCAGGAATATTAATTAAACTGTTGTTTAACTAATTATTCCTTGAGGAAAATGAAGCAAATGTATATTTATTTAATATTTCCTCATGGGGTTTCCTGTTTAGACCATAAACAACTTAATAAAGGTGGTTTACTAAGTTATTTTTCATAGTGAATGCAATTTTACAATTACTTAGGGTAAAATTGGTCTTACATGGTGTACTTGGGTCCATCTAATAACAATAGGTGAGATGACCAAAAAATGGTTTAACAGATTCCCCCTCAGCGTGCGAGCGTTAGGAGCTAATCATATGACCAAAGTACGTTGTAAGAACTCAATCACTAGACACCGAAGGGGAAGTCAAAGAGAGAGAAGTATAAGGTAGACCAAAGTGCTGAAAGGAGTAGACCCTGAGGAGGCGAGACTTATAGGTGCGACAAGTCTCTTTTATGAGTGAGTACCTGTGCTATAGGCAGCAGGGGAGGCATACCTATGCCCGCTGAGACAGAATAAAAAGAATAAGGCATCCAGTAAACAAAGGGGCTGAACAATATAGTACATTCTAGCATAAACATGAGCCAGATAAACACCATGATAATGAATCCCACATACATATTGTGCCCGGGATAACAGCCAGGACTTGTACAATAATATCTGAGTACATGAGATATAAATACAACCCATATGCCCCTGTAAATAGGAAAGGGCTATGAAAATATGACTGATATGTGCAATCAAAAAGGTGTTGCAAGCGGCTGAGGCTGACATCATCAAATCTATGGAGCTGCATCAAAGGCTGTAATGAAGAGTTCATCTAGGCATGTGGGGGGCTACCTGTAGGGCCACCCCCTCATGAGGGTTGAAACATCTCACACACACCCGGGAATCACTGATATCAGCTGCTACATCACTATACCATCAAGTATACAGATCTCGATCATGTTGAAAGGAGCTGGAGCTGAGAAAAAATCAAGTCAAAGGGCAATAAGGAGTCCCTTTGCCTGCTTCGAGGCACCGAACAAGAGTGGAAGTTGGAACTAAGGTACACCACCCTCTAGAACTGTCTTTTGGAATGAATGAGCTGATGTCGACAGAAGGAGGTCCGCAATAGGTGAGGCAATAAGGGATCCTCAACTAAGGCATGACAGAAAATAGTAGAGCAACTGACAGATTGACACCAATGATGATGATGAAATGGGGGGTACTAAGTAGTAGACAGACAACTTCCCTTGTTAGAGCATAAAAGGCATGGATGACCTGACAACGACTGGCACAATATCATGAGGGATAGGGGACAGTGGGACTGAAGGCCATAATGTGTGACATGAGAGAGGGACCAAGCAATGAAGGATGAAGGACTATAGCGGGAGACAAAAGGACTCGGGATAGACTCCATGAATGTAATGATGAATCAACTCAGATGCTCTAAACAAGGGTGACTCGATGTTACTGCCACACAGAAAAGGTCCAATGGGGACCATAAAAACATGAGTAAATGATGGTTACTCATGACGAATATCGACACAAGCATGGAAAAGTATGAAGACACAGGGGTGCTGCCAATTACAAGTGTTGCAGGTGAGGAAATTCGATTTTGAGGAGTGGTGAAGTGACCCTTCTTGGACAAAATGTGTCCCAGTGTAGTATCGAATCATGAAAAAATAACAGATACCCATTTGAGGGCTTGGTGAGAGCTTTCCAATGGTACAAATGGTTTGGAAAATGGAGCTATGGTTTGGCCGCAACAGGCGAAAGAAAAATAAGGGGTTTCTCTTTTAATAAGGCATTTTCCCTCCAAATTCACTTATTTGCATGTGGATCTGTGGTGAATATAGAGACGAGAGAAGGCCCTAAATCTTGCGGTGATCATAGTAGAAAAAATTACCATTGGAATCGAGATTCGTCAGTTGCAGGTAAGAGGCCTAACCCTACTGTATATAGACGACTATCCTTATAGTGGGATGAGTTATTGTGGTGACCCAGATTTTCCACTGCCGCCTGGTCGAATATGGGGGCCTGATGATAAGTGAAAATTGCTAATATTTTATGTGCATGTAAAGGTGTAGAATATTGTATGTGGTACTGATTCTTTCACTTTTGGTATGCAAATACAACACCAGTAAAACTGGCCGAGTATATGGGATGACCTGAAGTATTGGGGACCGTAGGACCTAGTGGACCGAGGGTGCAACAAAATGAGGATGCAACAGCCCTCATGGAGGGCATCCATCATAGATGTGAGAGGCTTCTGACCAGTGTTTCAGAGCGTGGCTGGCAAGACTTAGATGAGCAGTACATAGAGTCATGTATTGGTCTACCCTCTGAGTGGCGAGGGGTCATGCGGCGCATGGTAATGGCCGGACAGGGTATGCGTGATCTACGAGCTACGAGAGTAGAGCCATTGGATCGGGATCCTCCAGATAGTGATTAGTGTGTAGGGGCAGGTGGTGCCCCCAGTTTTGAGTTTTTAAACATGCTATGGGCATGTCATATATATTAGAGTGGATGGACTCTAAAAAAATTTATACGACACATATTATGGATATGAATCATTTTGATATTTTTGTGTTATTGTCTTGTGTTAAATGCATGTGCTAAATGCCAATCTAGAATATGGTTTGCAATGCTATATACATAGTAATTTTTTGCTCTAGGTACATGAATGAATGTAATGCTTTCAAATTCATGCATCAAAAGCTTTACTCATAAATATCTTCTAAAAATCATAGGATTATGCACATGATAGACACCATTCAATTGCATTACAAGAAGTAGGGAATCTAAATGAACATGAAGGCGGAGGATGCGATGTGAAAGAGCATTGGCTAATAAACCTCGCACTGCATCATATTCGGCCTGATTATTGGTGGTAGTACCAATGCATACCCCATTCGAGAGAACAAGGGAGTGCAAGGGGGTAAAAACGGCCCAACCTACCGAGGCTAGATTCTTGGAGTAGCGACTTGCACCATCAAAAAAATCGATATAAGGTGTGGAAGGGAGGTCCATATGAAAGGTGCCACAAGACAATAAATGGGAGGATGATGAACAACACTGGCAGCCTGAGCATAAAGTAGCAATCGAATGCACTTCGCGGGATGGAGTGATCTGGGTAAGATGTCTACTACTCACACGTTGACGGTGAGGTGGAGTGTGGGAGCTACCAGAGGTGTATCTTGTGATGAGATCATGAAAGTCACCATAGGCACGGATGGTGCCATCCTATTTATGGGTGGGAAATATGAAGTCAGGGGTGGACATGGCTTCCATGATGTCATCATCGCAATAGAAGATGGAGTGACTGGAGGAAGGGAGACCACATGACGCGACGAAGCTACCTGACTCATCATCATGAGAAGAAAGGTTCACATGCACATCGTCACGAGGGATGATATAAGAACAAGCAGATAAGGGAACTACTAATGTTGAGCCGAGGGTGATTACTGAAGGGAGGTCAAGAAAAACAATAGGGGAAGATTTGGAGGGAGCTTCCACCAAGGGTCTCATGGATGATGAAAGGTAGAGGATGGTGGCCGCAGGCTCCATCATATCAACATCAGGAGGGGGAATGTCAATGGGAGTGGGTAAATCCTCATTTTGGCCTGCAACATACTGCGCAAGTACGGGAGAGGCAGATTGGTTTTTTTCAATCTCGTACTCCCAAACTACCACTAAAGAGGCGCACTAATGCGTAAGGTGGGGAAAATGGTTGGAATAATGGCCATGGAGATCACACAAAGCACAAGGTTGGTTTGTGTGAATAGATTTATGATTCTTGGCTGCAGTAAAGGAAGAAACAGGGGCTTCGGGGACTATAGACTCAGGGAATGAAACTTTAACCATGGGCTTGATACGGGGCAGTTCAGGAAAATTATGGGTGGCATGGCTGACGAAATCAGACAAGGCACATGGCTTTGTAGGCGGGGGAAGTGCAGGTTTTGTCGGGGCAGCCTTGTCCTTGGAGGCCCTCTTGCGAGCTTTTCCCTTCTTAGCCGAAGTGGTCACAACAGGAGGGGGTTCCTGTTGAGGTGGTTGAGGCACTGTTGCAATGGGAGAAGTCATGGGGACTAGTTGAACCAGGGTCAAAGCAAGATAAGTTTTGGGTTTACCAGGCAGGGTAGTGGTTGGAGGATCAAGGTACCAGACAGGAATCCCAAGGGTCAAGTTAGGAAGAGAAAGGGTGGCCATTACCGGTGCCGTATACACTCCTGGTGGGGGAGCTAGGAATGGTATCTGACCGGAGGGGTAATGGCCAGGCAGGACGGCTCCGAGATGGTTAAGGCCTAGAGGAACTGTTCCAAGAGGGTAAAGACGCTTATGAGTACCAGCTGAAGGGCTAGGGGGAGGAGGTCTAGAAGGCTGAATCGAAGGGATTGGAGTAGGCTACAGAGGGCGAGGAGGTTGTTGACTAACCGAGGTGGGACGCTTGAGGGCAGCTCGATACGATTGCATCATGCAAAAATTTGATGAGTTGAGATCATAGAGAGGAGGAGGAAGACCAGGGAAAGTACCAAGCAATGAGGAATATTTTTATACTTCAGGTGAGACACTGGTCAAAGGATCGACGATTTGCTTATTGGCCACTTAAGAGATGATGGACTCAGGGGAGGTCTGAGAATTTTGGCCAGATAAATTGTTCTTGTGGACAAGACCGATCTCTATAGTGTCAGAAGACAATCTAGCAAAAAACGAACAACTAAGTTTTTCTTTCTCTAAATATATTCGTTTTACAAATAAATGTTATAAGGGTGTTGATCCTACCTGAGATCCAAACACTTATTTGCAGCCGTAGTGCTTCCATCGCATCAAAATCCTTCCGTCGCAACAAGAGTTCTTTCGTCGTAACAATAATATTTCTGTCACAACAAGAGTTCTTTCGTCACAAGAAAGTGTCGTCTTTCGTCGACCTACAATCACAAACAAGCAAATATTAAATAGCACCCGTATAACAAATAATCATAAAACATACCTATCATAGTGATCAAGGAATCTATGAAATAAATGATCAACCGATAGCTTATTGAAATAAACAATCGAACGACAATTTATTGAGAAAAATAGAACTTGATTGTATTAATCTTAAAATAACAGAAGAACGTTACAACCTTAGCCTTGATGTTCGAAAGGACTTCCCGGGGTCCGAAGCAGCAGTCTCCTCTACTTTGATAAGTCTTGCACTCTTCCTCCAAGAGAATAAAGAGGTATGTGATCTTTCCTCTCAAAAGCTCAGTAGCAAGAAGTCTAAATCTCAACAGCACTTCAACTCAATGACACATAAAGCTTGAACTCTAATCCTCAATCTCCAAAATCTCAATCTCCAAAAAAATTCTTAGCCCCAAAATCTTAACCCTTTGAGGCTACCCAATGCCTCCTTTTATAGAGTAGATGAGGAGGTTAGGATTCCACCTTTTAAGGGATAGAATCCTCCTTCAAAGGGATAGACTCCTCACATCAAGGGATTAGTTCCTTAAGGTGAGGGATACATGCACCTTATCAAAGCGTACTCATCCCCAAAAATTCTCATCTAGAACCTTCTAGAATTGACCTCAAACCACTTTTTTTACTTTAATTTCTTGCCTTTTTGACTTTGAGGAGGGTACGCAGGCATTTCAAAGGAAAAATATGTTCTAAAACACAGGTAAGCCATGCATTACCTGCGTACCCAAGACAGGAACGCAGGTAGACTTCATGTTACATGCGTACCCAAAGTTTCAGAGTTTTTTAGGGTTTTTCCTCCTGTTTTAGGGCTTGACATGAGGAGTAAAGGTTGTAAGACTTGCAGAGGAGGCATGTATGAGTGTTAATGAGCTCATACAGTCAGCAGAATGTCAACGTGACAATTTTTAGTGTAACAAATTGCCCCCTAAAGTGCAAAGTCTGGAATAGATGAAACTGAAGTCTGTCATATATGAAGAGTGTAGTACTTTATCATTACAAGGATCATCCCATGGACACCCCAGTTGGAACCTGTAAAAACATTCAATGCAAAATATATATATGTAATCATATCATCGCTGAGGTAGGCATTCCCATACTCAGACCAAAAACTAACGAAACTTGTTCTGATACAGAAATTATTTTAATATTACATCAATAGTGTAGACACAGCATGGGCACAACCATCTGTAATGAATAGTCTACTATATAATAATAAAAATCCTCGCAGCTGGATGGTAGAAACTAGATCCAGGGTCTTGATTTCCGCATCTCAAACTAGTACGATTCTATCCATGCGATTAAATGTATCGAAGTCGAACATGGTAGAAACCACTTGATTACCAGTCAATGATGTAAACTGTTAACAAGTGTGAGAGAAACCACCAGTAATTTCAATGGCTCTCAAAGCACCCAGTACAATCCATGAAATGTGAATGAATGAGATGAAGTCGAACATATCATGGAATCATTAGATCGAAGGTCAATGATGTAACCTGTCGTCGAAGGTGAGAAACCTGCCATTGAGGCATGCAGATTTCAAGGTACTGATGATTTCTGGATCAACTTCCTAGATAATGAGTTGTCGTCGATAGAAAGTGATCTATTGTAAGCAATCCCACAACACGAAATCATAGATCAAGTTTTGAAAATATATTGGCAAGAACTGACTCAGGGATGGTAAAAAATGGATGACAAATATTTTGCAGATGAATGGTTTATTTGAACTGTCCTCTTGAACACATAACGACACTGCAGATGGCTTGGTAACAATTGACCCAAAGCTAATACCCAGAAACCGACTGAAAACTTTCAAATGCGGTTCGATTAACTGTTAGGCAAAGGATTTCCCAACCCAGGTGATTGAAAGTGTCATGTTCAAGAGTGGTTGACTGAATTTCTGAAAAATCAAAATACAACAAACACGTCCATTTTTCTCTCTTTTCCCCCACCATTTCTGGCAAGTACCTCTTTATTTTTGACAAGCTTGAGGAGGATAACATTTGCTTGTTTATAAGCTCATCCTTTGGATGAGACCAACTTAGTTTAAGATTCGAACCCTAAGAAGGAGTGGTTCGTTCCTGTTTAAAATTGAACAAGTCCTTTACTGTTGAATTTTAACAAGTCCAGTATAGGAGAAACTCGGTGTTTTTCAATTTTAGGGAGTCAGAAGAAAAAAATTAAGAAAACTCCATGGGTGTAATTTTTCATAAATTTAGTCTCTCGAGCCCGAAAAAGGATAAAATAATGCGGGAGAGAACTCTATTGACCGTAATTAGTCAACGTATACCTTTTTCGTAAGTAGTCCATTTCAGTTCGTAAAAGGGGTAAACTTATACTGAAGGGACGATTATTCATTTACTTTAACGAGTTCGAACAATCAAGTACTCGACAATATTTTCATGTTTAGAGAGTCTGAAAAGGGCTTAAAAGAGAACTCCAGGGTTTCGCTTTTTCATAATTTTCAAGAGTCTGAAAAAGTGATAAAAGTATACTCCGTAGTTTCGCTTTTCTGTAAATTTTAATGAGTTCGAAAAAGTGATAAAAATGTACTCATATGGCCAACTTTCAATTTAATTTACGAGCAGGAAAAGACAGAAAGAACTCGCCCTTTCAAGTGTTTTACGAGAATGAAAGATAGAAAAATAATCTCTGGATTTTCATGAGTTTAACGAGTCTTGAAAATAACTGAAATTGACTCAAGATAGGTTTCATTTTTACAAAATCTTGAAATAGAGAAAAACTATGCTTCAGAGTGGTTTCATTTTTACACAAGCTTGAAACAGAGATAAAACTGTGCTTGATGCCCCCTAATCATAGCGCTGGGCGCATACTGACTTCATTTCATTCAACTAAGTACACATCTGGTAATTAATAGCTGGATGGAATGAAGGTTCATTTACGAGATCATATGAAAGACCCGACCTAAAACTGTAAGAAAATTATGCAAAAACTAAAATAGTTAACCTAAATATATGACTTAACATTTACGAGATCTAATCAAAGACTTGACACAATTAGGGGAGGATATGTTTCTTTTTTTAACGAGCTTGACACAGGAAAAGAACTATGCTCATGGCAACGTTTTTCATTTTTTAACGAGGTTGACACAGTAAAAGGAACTTTCCTCTCATCTACTCTCTACAATCTACCTACTGATTCATTTTTTAATGAGGTTGACACAAGAAAAGAACTGTACTCATAGACGCTTGTTTCGTTTTTTAAACAAGCTTGACACAAGAAAAGGAACTATGCTCTCGACTAACTGATTCATTTTTTAACGAGGTTGACACAGTAAAAGGAACTTTCCTCACTCTCACTGATTCATTTTTTAACGAGGTTGACACAGGAAAAGGACTGTCCTCATACCTGATTCATTTTTTAACGAGGTTGACTCAATAAAACAAACTATCCTCTGACCAACTGATTCATTTTTTAACGAGGTTGACACAGGAAAAGAACTGTCCTCATACCTGATTCATTTTTTAATGAGGTTGACTCAGTAACAGGAACCATCCTCATAAACTATCTATTTCTAATCTATCAATCTACTCTCTACAATCTACCTACTGATTCATTTTTTAATGAGGTTGACACAGGAAAAGAACTGTCCTCATCGCCGACTGATTCATTTTTTAACGAGGTTGACACAGTAAAAGGAACTCTCCTCAAAGACATGTTTCATTTTTTAAAGAGGTTGACACAGTAACAGGAACTATCCTCAAACTCACTGATTCATTTTTTAACGAGGTTGACACAGTAAAAGGAACTATCCTCGGCAATTGATCATGGCTTCCAACTGGAAGAAACACATGTCAATGGACGCACCTTGATCATGGCTTCCAAGAGGTCTTCATCAGAAGGAAGAATAGTTCTCTGGAAGGAACACATGTCAAGGGACTCAAAAGGGATAATAACATCGCGTTCAAACAATCCCATAGAGTTTTCCATGTCAATTACTGGATCTAAGTCCAAGGAAGACGAGCAAACAGTGAGAGGCTCGCTTTCATCGGTAATTGAAAACATGGGACTAGTTGCCACATAATTAACCCGTGGCGGGGTAGATACCACTTTATAATAAGGAACATTTAGGGGTGTCATATTATTGGTAGTCAAAACAAGACTAGGGAATGAAAGCTGGTCTACAGTCACAATGTTTCCATTGTGAGGGAAAGACATCACGTGAAAGAGTGTCGATACGACAACTTTCATTGCATAAACATAGTCTCGCCCAAGGAGTAAATTGAAATCCAAGGGACCTCGAACTACCATAAGATCAATACATACAGTTTTACCTTCCAAAGTAATAGAAAACTTAGAAAGGATCCCTAAAGGTTCACTAATGGTTCTGTTAAAAGCTTTCAGATTCTGCGTAATAGGCACAAGCTGAGGGGAACCCAAAGCTTTCCAAGCAGTTGAGGATAAAATACTAACAGAAGCACCTTCATCTACTTGTGTGCAGTATATGTCCCTACCACCCAACTTCACAATGATTTGGAAAGGTATAGAGGAAGGAAGACGAGGTTCTGTCAGTCTATTCCAATCAAAGGAAAAGACCTCAGTACTTGGAGGGGGTTCTGTAGAAACAGGTGAAATGCCCCCCGACGTAGAAGAATCTGATGTAACAAGAAGAACCTGAGCGGTATGAAGTTCACTTTCTACAAGGAGAATGGGATCAACCGAATGTGAAATCGAATCGACCACTTGATCAACTAATGGATCATCAATCTGAGTGATATGAGTTTCACTCTCCAATGGAAGAGTGGGATCGACTGTACTTGAAACTAGATCAATCACTCCTTCAGTTAACGGTAGGTTGGGAGAAAGTTTACGGTAACCAGTTGGAAATTCTTGCTGTGAAATAGTAAGGTTTTCCAAAAATTTTGAGGCTTCATCCATGTGAGGTAAAATGTGATTTTGAAGACTCCCTTTTCATAACTTACAAGGAAACCTAACTTTACCCTTTTTCCCAGGAACCTGACTATCACTGGTTGATGGATCAATGGAAGTTGATGAGATTTTTCTGACCATACTTCCAAGACCTTAGGAATACCAGGACAATTGATAAGGAAGTGGTCACCATTACAAAGCCTGCAAGGGTATTTGGGTTTACAATGCATGTTGGAGGTTTCCTCAACACAACTAACACTTACAGCCATGGTTGGTTGGTTGACTTCTTTCTTATCTTGCTTCTTCTTCTTCTTCTTCTTCCCTTTCTTCTTCTTCTTAGCCACCTGGTTACTAGCGTCAAGGCTTTTACCAAGTGAAGAGGAAGAAATGGAAGAAGAAATATTAGGCGAAGAAGGTAAAGGGTCAACAGAAGGTTGGTGATGTTGAGATGGTGAACTCTGTTGAGTTGAAGCATTCGGTTGAGGTGGAACAATTGGAGTGTTCGGGGCCAACGAAGTTGAAAATAGCCATATTGGTAAACCTATTGTAAATCTAGGTAATGATAATGTAGCCATATAAGGAGGATCAACATTTCCAAAGCAAGGAAAAGTACTAGGATTCTCGTTAAGAGGGGTTCCTTGGTTGGTAAATTCCGGAACAATTGCCATTATATTCAACTTCGGTGAATTTTATTAACAATTTAAAACTAAAATTAACAATTAACAATTCACACCTAACAATTAAAATTCACAATTCACACCTATGGTCTCTAAAAGTAAAAATAAACAAATTAACACGCGCTATCAAATCTAGGAGTCAAACCACACACAAATAGTAACTTTCCATACTAAAAACACTAGTTGGTGATGAAATCCAACATCGTAGAATTTAATACAGAAAGGGCGGTTGGAACAGTTACCCCGACAACCTGCTTAATGAAACAGACTGGCACAAGTTTCTTCACCAAACCATCTCGAGTGAAGAGAGCCCCCCAGAGAGTCCAAGTGATTCTAGTCGACGTCTGCTCCAGGTTGTTGGAAATATGATGCAGAGTGTTGTCCTTGATGGCAACCCACTGAATGAAGATGAAGACATGCGACTGTTGACATGTGTTGTCCTTGATGGCAAACCACCTGATGAAGTTATCCTTGGCTTGATGGACTTGGTAAATAATGTAAATCTGATGTGATATAATGTTTGTTGACAATATGATGCTGAGTGTTGTCCTTGAAAGGCAACCCACCTGATGAAGATGATGACAACTTGATGAAGTTGTGCTTGAAAGAATATGTTCCTGATGAAGAAAATATGATGAATCTACAGTGTGTACAAAAGGCAATGAAGAAAATAATTCAGAATGTACTCAAAGTATGATGAAAAGAGTATATCTCTATGTATACGCGGATCTGTCTAAGGGAAGTCGCGTATGCACGCGGAAAAGAACGTGCCAAGTCGCGTATGGGCTAAAGCGTTCAAAAAGTGCAAAACCAAGGGTAACCACCATGGTATTGACCCATTGTATTGGGTAATGATCCGCCTAATTGACCCCGTCCAGGTAGTTTTGGGCTCATGGTATTGTTTTGGCCCATGGTATTGAAAAAGGGGCTCATGGTATTGAAAAGGATAAACCTATATAAGGAGAAGAAATTCATTATGCAAAGGATGAGTGTGGGAGCAAGATGTCTAAACTTGAATGAATACTTCTCTATGAAGTATATCTGTATGGAAAGGGTAAAGGTTTGTTGATAGATCTAAATCTATGATGCACTTATGAAGAAATGATGAAGCGGGACTTCTAGATCTGAAATGTACTTGTATTTGCTAGATCTGTTTATGGAAGGCCTAGATCTGTGATGAGGCGAACATCTAGGCGAACATCTGTCTGAAGTGAAAGGGTAAATCTGAACTGAATATCTGATCTGAAGAAGTATGCTGCTCTGGAATAATTGAAGATCTATACACTACTTCGACGCGGAGGAAGCGCGTATATACGCAGCTTCAGCGAAGAGAAAGCGCGTATGCGCAATAAAATATACACTGAGGTATACGCCGGTTTGTGTGGACGGAAGCGCGTATATACGCGAAATCAGTAAAGTAAAAGAGCGTATGCAAACTAGGGTTTGCTGAAGCAAGGGGTATGAAATATCTGATCTGTTCTGCTGTGTTTCTGCTATCTGATCTGTGTTGATATGTATCTGTTGATGATGTATGTTCGTGCTTAAAAATATGGAAAGGGTTCCAGTATGAAAATATGATGAAATGTGGCCTGCAAGTGGTGTTCTATTGAAGTGGTTGGATCCAGTGTGAAAATTGATGAAACGTGGTCCAAGGTGGTGCTGAAGGTTGTAGCCTTCAGTCAGGGGGTCGTAGCTCCCTTCCAGGTGAGGCTGGTAAACGAGATCGGGGAGTCGTAGCTCCCTTCCAGGAGAGGCTGGTAAACGAGTCAGGGGGTTGGAGCTCCCTTCCAGGAGAGGCTGGTAAACGAGCGCAGGTGGGTGCCTGCGTGATGGTCAAGTCTGTGCCAGCACATATGTTGTAAGATGTTTTCTCTATAATAAAATATTGAAGGCTGAGCAACTGCAGCGGTGGTTTTCTCCCGATTTGGGTTTCCACCTAAAAATCCCGGTGTTCATGTGTGATGCTTTGTGTGATGGCTTATTCTGATCTTACTGCACATGTTTACTGTTTATTGAACATCTGATGAATGAATGATGGAATGAAATAAGCAAAGAACTAATGACATAACTAGATCTTTGTGTATACGCTAGTTGCATGAAAGATATCCGCGTATATACGCTAGTTTACTAAAGGAAAGTAGCGTATGGGTTTTAAGGAATGAAAAGTGAAAAGTTTTGAGTATGCAGTAAATACTGATTCACCCCCCCCTCTCAGTATTTTTCCCAACAATTGGTATCAGAGCAGGTCCTTCTGCAGAAGCTTGATCGCTTGAAGGAGATCCGTCGCAATGGGAAGTCAAGAAGGAATAATGTCTATAAAGCCACCTCTATTCAATGGAAGCAATCTGATATTCTGGAAGGTACGAACAAAAGCATATCTGCAAAGTCTTGGTGCAGATGTATGGGCAATCGTGCAAGAAGGTTATCAATACCCCGCAAATATTCCTACTGATGCAGCTGAAAGAAAGAAGTATGAAATCAATGCCAAAGCAGTGAATGTCTTATTGGGAAGCATGTCTGAATCAAAATTTGCTAAAGTGATGCAGCTACATTCAGCTAAAGATATATGGGACAAAATCATTCTAAGCTATGAAGGAGACACAAAGGTAAAAAGTGCAAAACTCCAAACTCTTAGAATTGAATATGAAAATTTGAAAATGCATAGTGATGAGAGTGTTGCCAGTTTCTTTCTTCATCTGGATGATATTGTAAATCGGATGAGAAATTTGGGTGAAACCTTAACTGATACTACTCTAGTGGAGAAGGTCTTAAGATCCTTGACTTCGAAATTTGACTCTAAAGTTTCAGCTATTGAAGAAAGGCAAGATCTGCAAACTCTTACTGTTGTTCAATTACATGGTATTCTGACTGCTTTTGAAATGAGACAAGGAGGTCCTTCTCAAATTAGAGAAGCTGCTTTTAAGGTATCTACAAGAGGAAAGGAAAAGGAAGTTGTCAAAGAAACCAACTATATATCCGAAGAAGAAGAAGCGAATTTCGTGAGAAAACTCCAACTAGGTACTGGAAGATTCAAAGGTAAGCTTCCCTTCAAATGTTTTGAGTGTGGAAAAGTTGGTCACTATGCTACTAGATGTCCTTATAGAGAAAAACATGGTAAAGGAAAACAATTTGAAAAGAGAAAGAGTTATTATGCAAAAGAAGATGATTATGAAGTGTCCAGTGAAGATGAAGAAGATTCTGACCAAGATCTGAAAGTGCTCATGGCAAAGAAGCAAAAGAAGAAGGCTACTCGAAACAAGAAGATAGCTCAGAAAACAGGTTTAGCAGAAATTGAAGAAGATGAATCAGATAGTGATTGCGGTCCTTATAATCTTCTTTGTGCAAATAAAGGCAAAGATAGAGAAGGTAACAGTATGGATCTAGAAGAAGCTGTCAAGATTGAAGATCAGCAGAAATCATCTAAAAATCTAGAAGCAAATGATGAAAGTAATGATTGGCATCAATTTGAAAGAAAGGAATCTATCTACAAAGATGTGATCTCTAGGATGAATGAAAAGATAGAAACTCTAAATGGACAGATAGACAAGTATCAAGGGTTGTACGCTTATGCAACCAATCAAGGGGAAAAACTTGAAGCAGAAATCATCCCTCTAAAAGCAGATCTTGAAGCATCAAGTAAGAAAAATGAGGAACCTCTACAATCATTTGAAAAGGAAGGCCTTGAAGCAGAAATCATCTCTCTCAAAGAAGATCTAGAAAAATCAAATAAGAAGAATGAAGAGCTGGAACAAACATGTGAAGAAAATGAAAATTGGCTGAAAGAAGAGATCCTAAATCTGAAGGATCAAGTAGAAGATGGAAGAAGGAAAGAAGAAAGCATGACAAAGAAATGTCAAGCCTTGGAGGTTGAGGTAAACATTCTCAAAGGTAAATTAGAAGAAAAGGTAAAACTTTTGAGGTTTCATGATAGTACTAATATTTTGGACAATATTCCGAGTAATCAAAGGTCTCCTTCTATCAAACATGGTCTTGGTTTCCATGAAACTATTAAAGGTGAATCTAGCTCACAAGGGAGTGCTAAAAATTCAGAGGTAGTCAATGCAAAACCTGAAGTGTTGAAAGAAACAAAAGCTCAACCAACAATCATGAATTCTCAAAGGAATTCATTCAAGAATATTGAATGTTTTAAATGTCATAATTATGGGCATGTTGCAGTAAATTGCAGAAGCAGAACAATTCAGCCACAAACAAACAAGTTCTACTCAGAAAGGTACTCTAGTAGCTTCAAGGGATATTGTTTTTCATGTAACAAGTATGGACATAAAGCAGCTGATTGTAAAAGGAGGAAGAATAGAAATACTCATTATGATTCTTATGTGTATTTCTCTGACCACATGAGATGTTATGCTTGTAACAAGTATGGACATGTAGAAAAAGAATGCAGGATGAACAGATCTGGGAAAGTGGACAATTTTCAGCACACAGTTGGAAAGCTCAAGCAAATTTGGAAAAAGAAGGAGGACCAATCAGAAACGTAGGGAATTCAGACCCTACTGCAGTCATCCGCTTCTGGAAGCTTACTTCTCTGATTGACTGCAGGAATGATGTGGGATACATTATGGGATTTAGTAATGTATCGTCACAGGGGGAGCAATGCATGATGACTCTCATGGTTGATTTGATTATTCTGGTTATGTTTACTTCTGACAGCGCATCTGATGTGGAAAGGACAGGTACAGGAGGTACAAGCTCAGGAAGAAATGAAGGAAGATGAAAATTTTCTATGCTTCACTTTCCATACGCGGGTTCTATGAAACAAAGTCGCGTATACACGCGAGTTCCAGCTGACACAGCCGCGTATGCATTGATAATGAGAAAATTTATACGATTCTTTGAAATCACAGGCCAGTCCCGAAGAGGAGCATTAGTATGTTTGCTATTGATTGTCTTGTTAGCATTAATGCAGTTTATACTCATGGTTATGATATGATACATGGTTTCATATTTAAGTTTGTGGATGATCTATCTACTTGTTGATGAAGAGTATTCATTGTTGCGATGAAAGTCCTATAATTCGGAGATAAGAGCAGCCCATGCAGAGATTCTTGCTAATAACTTACTGTTGAAGGCGTTTCAGATTGCACAAGTTAAGAAGGAGCACTGGTTCAGGAGGAGCAGCGGGTTGAATACTAATGATTGCATTGTTGGCAATATGACTGCTTATTCTTTGGTTTTTGTGATACTCATGCTCAATTGATGGGGACTTGAGTACCGTGAATTATTACATTGATAATTTGAGCCCTGATTTCTGATAAGTATCTTTGTGTGCTCACACATGGATGACTTGGATGTCGTGGTTACTATGGTTGAGATCTTTTGCCTTCATATGTTACTTCATGTTAAATCTTGAAGATCATGGTGATATTGGACCACATGGATGATTGCTTGACTCTGATGTGAAGATGCTATTATGATATGATAATCTCTCTTGGAAAGATTGTATTGATGCTACAAATAATCTGAAGGCTTGGTTACTAATGTGCTTATGCTACAACCGTTGGATGACGCTTGACGACACAACTACATCGTTCTATCTATCTGTAGTCCAGGGAAGCATTCAAATGTCTCAGAAAGAAGCTGAACACTCTCTTTGCCTCACAGAGACTCAGATCTGGTTGAAATTTAGAAGATGTCTTGGGATACGCGGGTTTCCTGAAACACAGTCGCGTATATACGCGAGTTCACATATACTATATTTGCGTATGACTAATTTTCTCAAATTTTGGTTGGTTAGCAGCTCTCTTGATACAGCAATATGCTAATCTTCCATTGCTTATCTCTTGCAATCTTTATTTAGTATCTCTGGTGGTGTTCGGTTCTCATAGTTACGTTTCTAATGTTTGATGAAAGATGCCTTGATGATTTGTTGGTGGAAGTTTTCGGGATGCACAAACTAAGAGGGCTGGTCATTTGGAAAGATTGCTTGGTTGCACAGTTCGGGGGGGCATTAGTTTTCTTGAGTATAATGCATTGCGGCATTATGGTGGTTGCGATATGTGATCTCTCTCTTGAGGTCTTTCTGGTATTGGTCATAAAAAATCATACTTGTAATTTGATAAAAAGGTCTTGTTGAGACCCATGATGTAAAATTGTAATATTCGGTCATGTAAGGACTTGTCAAAATTTGTAAACCCACTTGGTTGGGTAGCTGAGTCAAATTTGTAAACCCACTTGGTTGGGTAGCTGAGTCAAATGTGTAAACCCACTTGGTTGGGTACTTGAGTCTCATATGTAAATCCACTTGGTTAGGATATTTGTTGTAAGTATGATTCATTGGTGATAGGAATGTCTTTGAGTCATGTACTTCATTGAAAATATGTTTGAAGATTCAGCATGAACTCAGGGGGAGCTTGGTCACTTCAGTATACATCAGATCTGCAGAACGCTTCTTCTACATGAGGAGAAAAGGGGGAGAGTGTGTTGGTTTTGATCTGCTGGTATTGTCCTTTGCCCTTGATGTCAAAGGGGGAGAGTGACATGGTGTTTGAATAAAGATAATGATGTGCCCTTTGCCCTTGATGTCAAAGGGGGAGAGTGACATGGTGTTTGAATGATGCCAAAAATGGAGAGAGTGACATGGCAAATAGGGAGAATGACATGGTGTCATTTTATTCTTAATGTATCTATCTGTTGTGGTAACCAAACACCATCATGGTTGCCATCAAGTCCAAAGGGGGAGATTGTTGGAAATATGATGCAGAGTGTTGTCCTTGATGGCAACCCACTGAATGAAGATCAAGACATGCGACTGTTGACATGTGTTGTCCTTGATGGCAAACCACCTGATGAAGTTATCCTTGGCTTGATGGACTTGGTAACTAATGTAAATCTGATGTGATATAATGTTTGTTGACAAGATGATGCTGAGTGTTGTTCTTGAAAGGCAACCCACCTGATGAAGATGATGACAACTTGATGAAGTTGTGCTTGAAAGAATATGTTCCTGATGAAGAAAATATGATGAATCTACAGTGTGTACAAAAGGAAATGAAGAAAAGAATTCAGAATGTACTCAAAGTATGATGAAAAGAGTATATCTCTATGTATACGCGGATCTGTCTAAGGGAAGTCGCGTATGCACGTGGAAAAGAACGTGCCAAGTCGCGTATGGGCTAAAGCGCGCAAAAAGTGCAAAACCAAGGGTAACCACCATTGTATTAACCCATTTTATTGGGTAATGATCTGCCTAATTGACCCCGTCCAGGTAGTTTTGGGCTCATGGTATTGTTTTGGCCCATGGTATTGAAAAAGGGGCTCATGGTATTGAAAAGGATAAACCTATATAAGGAGAAGAAATTCATTATGCAAAGGATGAGTGTGAGAGCAAGATGTCTGAACTTGAATGAATACTTCTCTATGAAGTATATCTGTATGGAAAGGGTAAAGGTTTGTTGATAGATCTGAATCTATGATGCACTTATGAAGAAATGATGAAGCGGGACTTCTAGATCTGAAATGTACTTGTATTTGCTAGATCTGTTTATGGAAGGCCTAGATCTGTGATGAGGCGAACATCTAGGCGAACATCTGTCTGAAGTAAAGGGTTGAATCTGAGCTGAATGTCTGAAGAAGTATGCTGCTCTATAATGATTGAATATCTATACGCTACTTCGCCGCGGAGGAAGCGCGTATATACGCGGCTTAGCTGAAGTGAAAGCGCGTATGCGCAATGAAATACATACAGATGTATACGCTGGTTTGTGTGGATGGAAGCACGTATATACACGACATCAGTGAAAGGAAAGAGCATATGCAAACTAGGGTTTGCTGAAGACTATGGTAAGAAATGTCTGATCTGTTCTGGTGGTTTACTGATATCTGTCAGTGAGTTATATGTATCTGTTTCATGGTTGATTGTGCTTAAGAAGTATGGAAAGGGTTCAGTTTGAAAATATGATGAAATGTGGCCTGCAAGTGTTGTTCTATTGAAATTGTTGGATCCAGTGTGAAAATTGATGAAACGTGGTCCAAGGTGGTGCTGAGGGTTGTAGCCTTCAGTCAGGGGGTTGTAGCTCCCTTCCAGGTGAGGCTGGTAAACGAGATCGGGGGGTCGTAGCTCCCTTCCGGGAGAGGCTGGTAAACGAGTCAGGGGGTCGTAGCTCCCTTCCAGGAGAGGCTGGTAAACGAGCGCAGGTGGGTGCCTGCGTGCTGGTCAAGTCTGCGCCAGCACATATGTTGTAAAATGTTTTCTCTATAATAAAATATTGAAGGCTGAGCAACTGCAGCGGTGGTTTTCTCCCGACTTGGGTTTACACCTAAAAATCCTAGTGTTCATGTGTGATGCTTTGTGTGATGGTTTATTCTGTTCTTACTGCACATGTTTACTGTTTATTGAACATTTGATGAATGAATAATGGAATGATATAAGCAAAGAACTAATGACATAATTAGATCTCTGTGTATACGCTAGTTGCATGAAAGATATCCGCGTGTATACGCGAGTTTACTGAAGGAAAGTAGCGTATGGTTTTTAAGGAATGAAAAGGTGAAAAGTTTTGAGTATGCAGTAAACACTGATTCACCCCCCCCTCTCAGTATTTTTCCCAAGATTTTTCCTTCACCGTCACCTTAGGAAATAATCTTAAGTCTATGGACACTAAGGTTACCAACAGTAACAAATATAACTGGGGGAACAGTCTACGATCCGATCCCACGCGCAAGGGCAGAGTAACAAAGCTCAATCCCCTTGAAGGCTCCTCGACATGATCAATCCGAGGTTTACCAACAAGTGACCCCAGGCTCCTCGACAATGGTTAATCCGAGGTTTGCCATTTGTAATGCGCGCAAAATCTTCTATCTTTCCCAATGAAACAGAATTGATTGTCTCAAAGGTTCAGACATGATCTCGTGATTGAATTCTTTAAGAGAAGCTTCCCAGATTATACAAATTACAATTGGATTTATTTCCTACCGCAAGAATTGTCTACTTGTTTGTTTTACTACCTTGGAGAGGTAATTACTCCCTACTCCAAGATACTAGCCTAAGCTATGTTGGTGATAAGAGCCCTAGAAATGTAAAAATTACTAGATGATTTTTAATTAAGCGTTGTGTTATTTAGGCTGTTATTACTCAAAAGGGTAAATGGATACGAAACCAATGGTGTTATGACCTGAACCAAAACTGAATGCAATCGAATATGATAATGTAATCTTTTCAATTCGATGAATCCTAACTAAAGTAAGGATAGAGTTTCCATTCACTTCCAACAATGAAAAAAATTGATCACTAAGAGAAAATATAACAAATTCTCTAATGCACTAATTTCATCAAGAAAAACTAATGCAAATCAATCCCAAAACAGTTTTTATATTTTTGTGTTTTTAAAAAAAGCATAAAAACATCTAAATTCAAATCAAAGAAATCTGATCTAAATCTACGATTGATTTTTCAGAATGTAAACTATGCAATTGTAATCTATGCACAATTCACTTGAAAATTATGCAAATGTAATCTATGCACATTTTTCATTCATATTCTAAAAATGAGAATTCTAATTATGCAAATGTGATCTATGTAAGAGAATTCTCAAACACAAGATGATTCTAATGTAATCTAAGAATCAATCAAGTGCAAGTCAAGAAAATTGGGTAAGAGTTCCGAAGATCAAAAAATAAAAACACTCAAAGGCGATTAACACTCATACATAATTTAGCCCCCCCAAGTAATGAACAAAGGAAATCAAATTAATAATGAAGATGCAAAATTGTGAAAAGACTGAGACAAACCTCCAAGTAATGAACAAAGGAAATCAAATTAATAATTTCTCAAAAAAGAGACTCAAAACACCCAATTAACTTAATGGAGATTGATGAGATGAAAAATGGCTGAAAGAAATTCAGAAACAAGAATTTTTGACAGAAAAATACAGATCGGGGTAGATGCTAAGAATCCTAAATAAAATCTAAACTAAACTAGAAAAAATAAATCCAGAGTTTTTCCAAAATTTTAACAGGGTCCGCAGGCTCCTAGAAGTAACAGGTGCGGTCCCGCACTGTTAACTCAAGGAAAGTGTGAAACTGCCCGCACTGTGCAAAAGAACAAAGTGCAGTCCCCAGAAAAGCACAAGAAAAACTTAAAAGATTTCAAAATTTTCCAAAACAAAGAAAACCTAAGCTACCTAGGCAGATATCCATCAATTAAAAACCAGGAAAAACTTTTCCTCAAATCAAAATAAAAGAGAACAAAAAACAACAAGTTTCTTTCCCCAGCGGAGTCGCCAATTTGTTGGCTGGATAAATCGTTCTTGCGGACAAGACCGATCTCCCTAGTGTCAGAAGACAATCTAGCAACAAACGAACAACTAAGTTTTTCTTTCTCTAAATATATTCGTTTTACAAATAAATGTTATAAAGGTGTCGATCCTACCTTAGATCCAAATGCTTATTTGCAGCCGTAGTGCTTCCGTCGCATCAAAATCCTTCCGTCGCAACAAGAGTTCTTTCGTCATAACAATAATCTTTCTATCACAACAAGAGTTCTTTCGTCACAAGAAAGTGTCGTCTTTTGTTGACCTGCAATCACAAACAAGAAAATATTAAATAACACCTGTATAACAAATAATCATAAAACATACCTATCATAGTGATTAAGGAATCTATGAAATAAACGATCAAACGATAGCTTATTGAAATAAACAATCGAACGACAATTTATTGAGAAAAACAGAACTTGATTGTATTAATCTTAAAATAACAGAAGAACCTTACAACCTTAGCCTTGATATTCGAAAGGCCTTCCTGGGGTCCGAAGCAGGAGTCTCCTCTACTTTGATAAGTCTTGCACTCTTCCTCCAAGAGAATAAATAGGTATGTGATCTTTCCTCTCAAAAGCTCAGTAGCAAGAACTCTAAATCTCAACAGCACTTCAACTCAATGACACATAAATCTTGAACTCTAATCCTCAATCTCCAAAATATCAATCTCCAAAAAACTTCTTAACCCAAAAATCTTAACCCTTTGAGGCTACCCAATGCCTCGTTTTATAGAGCAGATGAGGAGGTTAGGATTCCACCTTTTAAGGGATAGAATCCTCCTTCAAAGGGATAGACTCCTCACATCAAGGGATTAGTTCCTTAAGGTGAGAGATACATGCACCTTATCAAAGCGTACTCATCCCCAAAAATTCTCATCTAGAACCTTCTAGAATTGACCTCAAACTACTTTTTTGACTTTACTTTCTCGCCTTTTTGACTTTGAGGAGGGTACATAGGCATTTCAAAGGAAAACTACATTCTAAAATGCAGGTAAGCCATGCATTACCTGCGTACCCAAGACAGGAACGCAGGTAGGATTCATGTTACATGCGTACCCAAAGTTTCAAAGTTTTTTAGGGTTTTTCCTCCTGTTTCAGTGCTTGACATGAGGAGTAAAGGTTGTACGACTTGTAGAGGAGGCATGTATGAGTGTTAATGAGCTCATACAGTCATCAGAATGTCAAGGTGACAATTTTTAGTGTAACAGAGAATTCGGTTCATAATATGTCAACTGATCAATCGTGACTATATTTCCATTATGAGGGAAGGACATCTTGCGGTGGACCGCAGAAGGTACAATATACATCACATAAGTGTAGCTACGACCCAATAGAATGTTGTAATATAAGGAGGCATCTATGATTTCTACGTCAACGCAAACAGTATTTCCCGCAAGAGTGATAGGAAAAATGTGGAATAAGCCAATGGGCTAGGAGGCGTGGCCATCCCACGCTCAGAGAGTGATCGTGGAAGGAGCCAACTCAGGTGATCCGAGTTGCTTCCAAACGAAACAGACATCACGCAGGTGGATTCCCCGTCATCAATAATGCACCAAGAAACATTAGCGTTCCAGATCTTGACTGAGATTTGGAAGGCGATGGAAGCAGGGAGAGGAGGATGTTCTGACTGGTCAACATCAAATACAATCAATTGATCATCGGAAGGATCTACAATACCCATGGCAGATAGAAGATATTTTCATTGTGAAGGGCATGACTGGAGGAGTTCTAGCATTGAAATGGCCATAGGGGGTTGTGCTAAATCATCTACTATGCTATATGAATGGGCAGATTTGCCAAAAGTAGCATTTCGGCGTAGTGGTCCCTTAGGGATCTTGGTATGAACCTCTGACTTAGGGTGAGGGATCTGCAAGGGACCATTAGGTGTTGAAAGAGGCTCTGTAGAGACCGAAGGAGGCGGCTCGGGGACAGACTTAGCGGGAGGCTTATTGTACTGACAGGACTGGGTCTAAAGATTGATGTCTACAGTTAGAGGTTGATCAGAGTTCATCATGAGAATATGGTAATCAGAGGTACCAGATGGAAGAGGTTGAGTAGCCACCTGACCTTCAGGTGGTTGGGTAGCCACAAATCCTTGCTGAGGGAAAGGATCAGTAAGCACAGCCAGTTGACTAGGTGTAACACTAGGAGGGATGGAAGGGAGGTCCTGTTGTCCTCTCAATGTTGCTTGAGACTCCCACGGCTGCTGCATCTATTGCAAAAGAGGAAAATCATGTGTGTAATGACCATCAACACCACAATAAGAATAGGGATTGTTCATGCGAACATGCCTGTCCTACTTGGGCTGAGTTCCCTATTGCTGGTTCGTAGTGTTAGGAGAATTACCTTGATATGGTCCAGGATTACCAGGGGTAGCTTGATTTTGAGTTCCTTTCCTTTTATTTTTTGAGGGAGGATGATTAGTCGTGCCCTGTTGTGCATACACCTACCCCTGAGGGGGTGGTGGTTGCTATTGCGGGGGTTGAGAAGGCAAGGGAGGAGGAGGTGCTAATGGTGGAGGAGCTGGAGCACCAGGCTGTGAATACAGATAATAAGGAGGTTGGGTAACAGTGTGGTACACAGGAGGTTGGGAAAAAGGAGGAGGCATGTCATATCCTAGATACATACTATCGGGAGGGGGAAAAGTGTAGGAGGTGCCGACCCCCCTGAGGAAAGCCATAGCCCATGGGAGGTTGAGCATATGGATTCGAGATAGCTCCAATGATACTGTCAGCGATGTGAGATGCCCCCGGTGCATTAGCACCACCGGGTATGGGAAGATCAGGTAGAATGGTATAAACATAACCCGACTGAGCGTAGATTAGGTCATATTTTAACACAATTTGGAGAGCAGCTTCTTCGGTTTGAGGAAAGTGCGATGCGACATCTTTCCCGATAGGTGGCAAGAGAGATATAAGGAACCAGTCCATGTAGACACGGTCTTCGAAGGTATGGGCTCAACATAGGCTCTTTCTTCTCTTCCATTCCTGGACATGGTTGGATAGGTGGGTCGCAGACAATTGACGGAAAGAAGTCAAGAGTTTGGTACTAGTGTCATAACGAAGGGGAAGCTGGAAGTAAGACAAAAAAGCCAGGGCAAGAGTCGCAAAGGTGGTATGAGAGGAAGGGGCCTAATCAACATACCACTTAGAAGCTTCACCTGTAAGCGTACGTTGGAACAACCGAAAATGGATAGAGTCATTGGTAATGGAGTTAGACGAACACTACATGTGGAAAGATCGAATATGATTTATAGGATCTTCTCTAGCAAGGCCTTCAGACTTGGGGATGTCAGAAGGAAGCTTAGTTGGCATAGTCAGCCAACTAGCATCATGGTATATAGGGTCATTTATCAACTAGTCAAAATCGAGGAGGCTGAGGCCTACCATGAAGGGGAGGAAGGGCGCAGCGGGGGTAGTGTTCGTTGTGGTCCCACTAGTGGTATTCCCAGCATGATTTTAGGGGTTACCACCAGCATTAGGTCCTGCACCAGACATGGTGAAGGTGACAAGGGGAGAACCGAAGGCAAAATGAGAAGGAGAACCCAATGAACCTAAAGAAGAGTCGGAGTGAGGACTCGCAGGAGGACTAACTCAAATCCTACACGGAGGAGTAATTCTTCCTACCAGAAACTGAGGATGAAGGCCAAGAAGTCTTTGGGATAAATACCTTACTGGCACAATGATGACGACACAAACATGACACAAGGGAAAAATAGACCGACAAGGGCAAGGAGGTCCATGATCAATTGATTACAATGTCGAAACAAGGGTGGAGAGGTGCAGGATCAATTGATTTCAATGTTTTAGAGTCTTTGCTTGGTGGTGTTAACCAAACCCTTTTTCACTTAGGGTGTGTGTGAAAAGTGTGTAAATTTTAATTTTTAAACCCAGATGTTTGTAAAAAAAAAAAAGTGTGTTGTATAGCTGTAAATAAACCTGCAAATGACAGTATATAAACCTGCAAAAACAGAAAATAAATAGCTAATAATGCAATAATCTACACCCAAGGATGTGGGTCTCTCAAAAAATATTCTATAGGTGAGTAGAAAACTAATCAAAACACACTAAAAAATCCAATAGATCTAAGGTCGGGAGGGACAGGGATCTAAAGGACCAAATCTGCTGGAAAGTGGTGCAGAAAACAACAACAAATCAGAGGAAATTTTGTTGTAAAAAGAGGTGGAAAAAGGCTATCTCCTAGAGGGAAACAGAGTGAACCCTAGAGGAAAACCAAAACAAAGCTAAATGAGGTGATTTGGATGGATAACAAGCTGATCTGAAGCAGATCTGAAGGTGAGGTATCAGATCTGAAAAATGGCTGAAGACTCTGAAATTTCAGAAAACCTGCAACAGCAAAAACTCTTCCACAAAAATTGGAGGGTACTGAAGCCCTAGGGGGATAGGTTCCCACTTAGATGAGCAAAACATAACAATAACAGGTCCAAAACGGGTGGAGACGGGGGTTAGACAACCCTAAATAGAGGCTCAGACAAACACTGAAAACTTTCAGAAAAATCCCTGCAATAAATCCAGGTCGTAGTTTCTGACCTGTTTTCAGCAAAGGTCACAGTTTCTCGGCTGATTCCAGCTTCTTGAAGCTCCAAGTCACATTTTTTGGGCCAAAAAGTGTGACTTGCACTTCCGGCACTCTCAGCGGCATATTTCAGGAAAACATTTCATCTCAGCTACAGCTGATGTCTGTCACCTGTGAAATAGGTTTGAAAACACACAGAAGTTAGAATTTTTATTGTTTTAGGGTTTTATAGGTTAAAAAAAACATCAAGAAAAGAAAAAAAAAAGGGTTGAAGAGAAATCCTAGGGTTTGAATTAGCTGGATATGCAAGGATCAGAAAAATGACAGCGGTCGTAATTGTAAACCCGTGTGGAGCCGCCAGTTGTTAGTATGAATCTTAATTCCAAGCGTACGAAAAAATATCACTTTAGCTGTGTATAAAAAACATCCCTAACAGAAAATATGGCTGCCAATATCCTCATATCAGTACTTAGGTGATCAAGATAAATGCTACAAAAATCTAGATCTATGCATTAGAAGACATTAGGCAGTAGAAAAAACAAGATTTACTCCATGCATCCAATAGACAAGACAAGAATATGTTGAATGAATTTTGTATTAATGGCACCTGGGAGGAAAACATAGGAGGGTGTTCCCAGTTCTCCTCAACGGGATGGGTTCTTGTAAGTCCTTAGCACTTCAGATCTAAAATTCCTCTCTCTTGATGGTGTAGAAAACCCAGACAAAAATGGTAGCAAAATATGACTATGATGGTGGATCAACAGTCAGACCAAAAGTATAGATCGAGAGTGATATTTAGGCAACAAAATGTCGTAAATGAATGGGAAAACCCTTCTATTTATAACAAAATATTGAGTTAGTCTAGATATCGGTGCATAGTTAAAATATTATTAACCAAATCAAGATCCAACTTTTATGGAATATTTTATTATATTTGTTGGAGGGAAAAGGAATTTGACTTGGGTCAAATCCCTTTATTTGTAAATAATAAATAAATAAATGATTTATTTATCATTTTAAGGATGTGTTTGAGTAATAATAAAATAAATAATGATTTATTTAATTATTTAAGGGTGATTTAGTCATATTCAACAAAGAATATTATTTAAATAAGGTTTAAATAATTATTCTTAGGAAATAATAACATAAATAATTATTTATCTAATTAATTTCCGTGTTTTGGGTTAAATATAACCAGGAATATTAATTAAAATTGTTTTTTAACTAATTATTCCTTGAGGAAAATGAAACAAATGTAGATTTATTTAATATTTCCTCATGGGGTTTCCTGTTTAGACCATAAAAAACTTAATAAAGGTGGTTTACTAAGTTATTTTTCATAGTGAATGCAATTTTACTTAGGGTAAAATTGGTTTTGCATGGTGTACTTGGGTCCATCTAATAAAAATAGGTAAGATGACCAAAAAATGGTGTAACACCAACTACGTACTAGGGTCACTGATGGACTTGGTTAGAAACCTCGAGTATTCCTCTCCACGTGGTAGGTTTTGTGAACATATTCAACAGTTTCCCCTTCATACTTCTTTCCAACACACTCCAGTGGATTTGGTCCTTTCATGGGAAGACCAGTAATTAAATGAATGAGCGCAGAGTCAATGGGGATTTGATCTTGGATCCACGGGAAGCCATTGTGAACCAGGGCGAGCAACTGACATGCCAAACGATCCGTGATGTTGTAGCGGCTGAGGTGCGGCATCCTTAGAAGGTTCAGGAGCACGAACCCAACCAATCCATGCACCCAGTGCATCTAGTAATCTTTCTCTCATCATCTTCCTGAACTCTGTTGAGGTATAACTCGGGCACCAACTCAGGGAAGCCCTCAAAATTGCACAATTCATGATCATCAAATTTTATCTCATGGAGCCTTCCAAAATGGTCGCCAATGACGGGGACTTCTCTCGGGGTCAGTGGCATCTGTAGGTAGGTGATTAGGCCATCGAGGTTCTTCTATGTGCGTGTCGAGGGCCTGCGTGGCCGAACAAAGATCGGTAGCCAATTGATTGGTGCGGCGGCCTGGGCTTCTTCTTGAGCAGAGCGTGCATAGGGCATCGCTCGCGGAGATTTTACATTTCTCGGGGAAGTTATTGGCTTCACCCCAACCCATTTTTCAGGTTTTCCTGAACCTTTAGCTTTTTCCTTTCCCTTCTTCTTGGTTGGGCTCGGCGTGGAGATAACCTCTTCAGCCTCGAACTCAATCTCCACTACTTCCTCGGTCTCTTGTTCTGCTGAGGTCACTGGTTCTAAGGGCTCAGTAGGATTAGTGGCCATCATTCTGGCACGAAAAAAAAAACTCGAGATGGCTATTGTACGAGGGGGAAGCGTGCTCAGACATGAAAAAAATATAAAAGACACAGAATCCTACAGAGCACAAACTTATCAAGTACAAGCTATTCAAGCAATATGGAACCCTTGTCTGATCTATCCTCTGCGTTTTATAGCCTTTGCGATCGACCAATGGTTGGGTAAACTTCACTTGGAACTTACCATCAAGTAAATGGTGAAAAATCTCCTGAAATCGCCTCATTGAATGCTGGCCGCCCGCTCCTATTAACAGTAACTTTTGCTTTTTACCCAATTTTACTGTGCCAACGGCTAGTTTTCGCACCTCCTATGCACCCACCGCAGCCCTGTGCTCCCAGTGGACCTCCTGTGCACCCAGCGCACCTCTGTGCTTTTAGCACACCTTCTATGCTCTGAACATTCTCCCGCGCCTCCCGTACATCCCTTCGACAATCAAATTCGGCGGCCATGCCCTACGTATATCATGGTACCGTCCATTCTTACCTTCCTTGGTGGTCATGGCCCATTCTGTACAACTACTCCAGCCATATATTCATTTGATCTGATATGGTTTGAGCTAGCTACCATTGACATAGCCAGGTAGCATATCGCCACGTAGGGTGGCTAATCGAACAACTTCACCATCAGTGATTTCTTTAACTATGTAGGGCCCGAGCTAGTGCTTTCAGGACTTCCCTAGGTGTTTCACAAACTGGCTATCATATAGTAGTAATAATTCACCCTCCGCAAAGGAATTTTTTCGAATATGTTGATCATGCCATGCCTTATCCCGAGCCTTCTGAACCTGCTAATGGAAATTAGCAATGAAACGGTCTTCCTCCAAAGCCACAAACTGTGCTAACTGCTCCTCCATGATATCAGGCTCCACCATATTCCTAAAGGCTATGATGCACAGGATAGGAACAATTTATTCCATGGGAATAATGGCCTCCTTGCCATAAACCATCCGGAACAGTGTTTTTAACTCGGGCACCAACTCAGGGAAGCCCTCAAAATTTCACAATTCATGATCATCAAATTTTATCTCATGGAGCCTTCCAAAACGGTCGCCAATGACGGGGACTTCTCTTGGGGTCAGTGGCACCTGTAGGAAGGTGATTAGGCCATCGAGGTTCTTTGGTGTGAGTGTCAAGGGCCTGCATGGCCGAACAAAGATCGGTAGCCAATTGATTGGTGCAGCGGCCTGGGCTTCTTCCTGAGCAGAGCGTGCATAGGGCATCGCTCGTGGAGATTTTACATTTCTTGGGGAAGTTATTGGCTTCACCCCAACCCATTTTGTAGGTTTTCCTGAACCTTGAGCTTTTTCCTTTCCCTTATTCTTGGTTGGGCTCGGCGTGGAGATAACCTCTTCGACCTCGGACTCAATCTCCACTACTTCCTTGGTCTCTTGTTCTGCTGAGGTCACTGGTTTTGAGGGCTCAGCAGGATTAGTGGCCATCATTTTAGCACGAAAAAAAAAACTCGAGATGGCTATTGTACGAGGGGGAAGCATGCTCAAACATGAAAAAAATATAAAAGACACAGAATCCTACAGAGCACAAACTTATCAAGTACAAGCTATTCAAGCAATACAAAACCCTTGTCTGATCTATCCTCTGCATTTTATATCCTTTGTGATCGACCAATGGTTGGGTAAACTTCACTTGGAACTTACCATCAAGTAAATGGTGAAAAATATCCCGAAATCGCCTCATTAAATGCTGGCTGCCCTCTCTTATTAACGGTAACTTTTGCATTTTACCCAATCTTAATGTGCCAACGGCTAGTTTTCGCACCTCCTGTGCACCCACCGCAGCCCTGTGCTCCCAACGGACCTCCTGCGCTCCCAACGCACCTCTGTGCTTTTAGCACACCTTCTATGCTCTGAACATTCTCCCGTGCCTCCCGCACATCCCTTCAACAATCAAATTCGACGGCCATGCCCTACGTATATCATGGTACCATCCATTCTTACCTTCCTTGGTGGTCCTGGCCCATTCTGTACAGCTACTCCGGCCATATAGTCATTTTATCCAATATGTTTTGAGCTAGCTACCATTGACATAGTCGGGTAGCATATCGCCACGCAGGGTGGCTAATTGAACAACTTCGCCATCAGTGATTTCTTTAACTACGTAGGGCCCGAGCCAGTGCTTTCGGGACTTCCCTGGGTGTTTTGCAAACTGGCTATCATATAGTAGTAATAATTCACCCTCCGCAAAGGAATTTTTTGGAATATTTCGATCATGCCATGCCTTATCCCAAGCCTTCTGAACCTGCTGATGGAAATTAGCATTGAAACGGTCTTCCTCCAAAGCCACAAACTGCGCTAACTGCTCCTCCATGATATCAGGCTCCACCATATTCCTAAAGGTTGTGATGCATAAGATAGGAACAATGTATTCCATGGGCATAATGGCCTCCTTACCATAAACCATCTGGAACGGTGTTTTTCCTATCAACTTCTTACAGGTGGTTCGGTGTAATATTCCTTTCTGGGAATTTCGAGAATATGGTCCTCAAGGACGCTGTATAAGGAAGCCAATGTAAAAATAAGATGAATCGAGACTTGGATCCCTTTTTTCACCCTTCATACATTACTCTTCCAGAATATTAGCTCAAATAAATAACCTTATGAAGGTTATTCAGATCCTCCAAACTTGTATATCCCAAACAATGCTCCAAAGAGAGAGCTACAACAATACATGAACTTCAACAAGTAGCAGCAGTGAAATATCAATACATATGGTGCAATAAGAGTGCATAGCCATTATATTAGGTGTAGAAACAAATATTTATACAATAACCTGAGGTAAACCCTCTCAAGTTAGGCCAATTCAGCCCCAAGACAGATGTACATGCAACAATGAAAGTTCACATCTACAAAACCCAGCAACAAGCTATGACTATGCAATCCATAGGGGAAAATGATTGAAAAATGATATAGATACAATGATATAGCAATAATAGGCTCAAATAAAGTGTGGGAGAAAAATATCAACCCCAGAAAACAATACTACAACAATCCTCTAAGGGATTGGTCAAAATACACTAAATGGAAAAATGCAGGAGTGGCTGGGTAGCAGTAGCAACTCAATAATAATACAGAAATGGAGAAGGATATAAATTTTACAAATGATGAATTAACCTCCTCCAATGATCTTCAAAGTGAAAGTTTGCTCCCTTCACTGAAGATTACACCCTCCAATCCACAGTGTGAACCCCTCCTGCAAGTACCCTCTGAAAATAACAGAATATGGGGAAGATACTGCACTGTGAATGAGATGAAACATATGGCCCAATGCAAAAATCTACAACAAAGTTTTGGGATCTTCCTCACTGATCTCCCAGAGAAATAATGAGCTCCTCCTCCGCAAAACTAGCTCCGAAAGTGGGTGATAATGAATCCTCACTACAACCCCCAGCAACTCAACGTTTCTACCAAGCTGGAAAACACTGTAGCTGAATATGGTCACCTTGGCCTCAAGCCTATATGTGAGGAGAATGAATAACAGGTCCTCCAAAGCTTCCCAATGAAAGAGAGGAAACTTCTAAACATAAATCTCCCTTGTGCTAAGAAGCACAAGCTATCCCAGTTGAACAACTGGAGAGAGCAGAGCCAATTTGAAATCTGCAACATCATGAGCAATGGATCTCCTTCCCTCTTTTTTGCCAAGAGGAGGCTTCCTTCCCATGGACCCCACCCATTAGGGTTTCTCTCATCCAATAATATCCCTCCTATGAAAACTGCGCTGTCCCACTAGGTGACTCACTCCCTCCATGCAGCGCTGTTTGACTTGGTCAAACTGGACCTAGTCTTCTTATATTTTCCCCTTCTCACACTAGGAGATGAAAAATAAGCCACTTAAGTGACCCATTTGCACATTTGGAGTGTTTATTATGCTTCTTCATGGGCCCCCTTACCCATTTTATTATTTTTACTAACAGGAAAGCAAAATTAATGTTCCAGTTAACTTAATGAAAATTTTGGAACATTACAGTCCTCCCCTCCCAAAGATTGCTTGTCCTCAAGAAAGTGCAAGGGTAGACTGATTCTTCTTATCCTTTTCTGTAGAACCCATGTATTATGATCTCCTCCAAGAAATAGGATGCTATCTCATCAATAAAGCTCCCACAATTCCTCTCCTCAGCATGTAAATTGGCTTCCAAGTTATCATCATGAAAAAGTGAGGTGCTGAAGAGAGTGGAAAAGTGTTTTCTAGAGATCCTCCCAAGGTATGGAGTCTGAAATGTGTCGGGAGACACTCTCCCCATATTTATCCTCCATCCCCAAGAAAACAACCATGCAAAATGAGTCACCCTCCAACTAGGCAACTCCGAGAAATCATCCTCCACCTTGGGTCCATGTGGAACAGGTGGGCTGAAAATCTGATCATGGCAAGCTTCATAGCTTACCCCATGCTATCCTTTTCTCCACTTATGATAAGTGTGGAGTGAAAGCTGAATTTGGGCTACAATAGTGTTGCCCTCAAGTGGCAAGATGAAGTTTAGATCTCCAAGGATCTCCCCATCAGCACTGTAAATCAAGCTGGCCCAAATCATCCCATATGTGATGAGTTGAAAGTCATCATCATATGTTATCCAACCAATTATATGATTCACCTCATGGAGAAACAAACATTTTGTCACAGTGACAATATCCTCTTCCATTAGAGTATGCACTGCAAAAAGTATGGAGGTCTTCTCCCCCAAAGAACACATCCTCCCAGTGTGTTTCTCCTCCCTTATGATACATGTGGGGCTGCTGCTGATATATGGCTGAAACATAATGAAACATAATGGTGTACGTATCCTTCCAGTCCTTCTCCTTCTCCATACCCCATGAAAAAGGATAGGTCCTATGCCGACCAAACTCTCTCAAGAGTAGCCAACGCAACATTTCCTCTCGCTGCCCTGTATAATAATATTGCAAAAGGATCACCATCCTCTTGCCTTTCATCCACATCCACTCAAATCCTTATGGATGTCCCTCTTCCTCCTGCATCTTGGTATCCTCCCCACAAGGACTACCATCTTCCCAAAACAAATTTTGGCCTCTGCATTTCATGGGACATTGAAATGCAATCTCTCCCATGACAAATTCTCCAAACCCTAGGCTCAATGGTGGTGCATAATACATCAATGGTGTATGAATATGAGAGCACAACGTAGTGAAAGTTTCCTGCTCTAGGAAATCAGCATGCAAATATATACATTCCTCCATGAAAGATAAAAACTTAGGCATACCTTGGAGAGTTTTGGAAGAATCTTGTGTTGCTGCAAGAGTATCTTTATCAATAATGTTGGATGCCTCAATAGCCAGAGATGAAGGTTACTTCTTCATTACTATGACAGCGCTGGTATGTGCCTATGCAACTGGTGGTGAGGGCTCCTCCCTCCTTTGAACAAATCTCCTAATCAATATTTGAGAAAAATCAGCAAGAGTAGAAACCTTTGCATGGTCCCAATGGCTGAACCACCAAGTCTTTGCTTCATCCTCAAGGTGAAACGCTGCAAATTCTACAGCCTCTCTGTCTACTACAGGATGTAGTTGGAAGAAAGCCTCTAGCTTCTTTACCCAGACCTCTGATGCACAAGTGAGTGATCCATCGAAAGTGGACAATAGGAATCTATTGCCTTTCATCATCCCATAGTTGTGGGGTCTTATCTCTTCTTTCTGCTGAATACATTGTGGAAAATATAGAGTCTCTTGGAATGCTCTAGGGTTTTATCAATGCTCAGCAAGATACTCACTTAGAATTTCTAATTCCAAGTGTTTATCATGCTCTATTTCTCCTCCTTGGTGAGACTAGGAAGTGCATGGTCCTTCCTCTTCTCTTTCTTCCATTTTATCGACATCCTTGGAGAGGCCTCTGCCAGATCTAAAAAATGATGAGAGTAATATCATCCTATGCATCATCTCAATCTCTTCTATCTCTGAAATTCAAATTTCCACAGGCTGGGCCAAGTTCGAAGCTTCGATACCACTGTAATATTCCTTTTTCGTAATTTCGAGAATATGGTCCTCAAGGACGTTGTATAAGGAATCCAATGTAAAAATAAGCTGAACTGGGACTTGGATCCATTTTTTCACCCTTCATACATTACTCTTCCAAAATATGAGCTCAAAGAAATAAACTTAGGAAGGTTATTTAGATCCTCCAAACCTGTATATCCCAAACAATGCTCCAAAGGGAGAGCTACAGCAATACATGAACTTCAACAAGTAGCAGCAGTGAAATATCAATACATATGGTGCAAGAAGAGTGCATAGCCATTATATTAGGTGCAAAAAAATATATATATACAATAACTTGAGGTAAACCCTCTCAAGTTAGGCCAATTCAGCCCCAAGACAGATGTACATGCAACAATGAAAGTTCACAGCTACACAAACCAGCAACAAGCTATGATTGCGCAAACCATAGGGGAAAATGATTTCAAACTGATATAGATACAATGATATAGTAATAATAGGCTCAAATAAAGTTGGGGAGCAAGATCTCAACCCCAGAAAACAATACTAAAACAATCCTCTATGGGATTGGTCAAAATACACTAAATGGAAAAATGCCGGAGTGGCTGGGTAGTAGCAGCAGCTTGATAACAATACAGAAATGGAGAAGGATATAAATGCTGAAAATGATGAATTAACCTCCTCTAATTATCTTCAAAGTAAAAGGTTGCTCCCTTCACTGAAGATTACACCCTCCAATCCACAATGTGAACCCCTCCTGCAAGTACCCTCTGAAAATAACAGAATATGGGGAAGAGACTGCACTGTGAATGAGATGAAACATATGGCCCAATGCCAAAAACTAAAAAAAAGCTCTGGGATCTTCCTCATTGATCTCCCAAAGAAATAATGAGCTCCTCCTCTGCAAAACTAGCTCTGGAAGTGGGTGATAATGAATCCTCATTGCAACCCCCAGCAACTCAATGTTTTTGCCAAGCTGGAAAGCGCTGCAGCCGAAGATGGTCACTTTGGCCTCAAGCCTGGATGTGAGGAGAATGAAGAAAAATTCCTCCAAAGCTTCCCAATGAAGAAGAGGAAACTTCTAAACATAATTCTCCCTTGTGCTAAGAAACACAAGCTATCCCAGTTGAACAACTGGAGAGAGTAGAGCCAATTCGAAATCTTCAACATCATGAGCAATGAATCTCCTTCCCTCTTTTATGCCAAGAGGATACTTCCTTGCCATGGACCCCACCCATTAGGGTTTGTCTCATCCAATAATATCCCTCCTATGAAAACTGTGTTGTCCCACTAGGTGACTCACTCCCTCCATGCAGCGTTGTTTGACTTGGTTTATCTAGACCTAGTCTTCTTATATTTTCCCCTTTTCACACTAGGAGATGAAAAATAAGCCACTTAAGTGACCCATTTGCACATTTGGAGTGTTTATTATGCTTCTTCATGGGCCCCCTTACCCATTTTATTCTTTTTATTAACAGGAAATAAAAATTAATGTTCAAATTAACTTAATGAAAATTTTGGAACATTACATTCGGCAGGCCCAAAGAACAGATGGGATGTGCACGTCCCAGTCACTGGGATCGAAATTACAGACCTTGGTCAATGCGTGCTCCAAGAATATTAAAATCTTCGAGCCCTGCGTTTTCCCGAGGATGATATGGATTTCTTTTCGCATGATGGATTTGAAATTCTTCCATCAAGGCCTGTATTGTTTCATTGAAAAAGTGCGTACCTTTATCGCTCATTAGGATTTTCGGACACCCAAATCTGGTCAGAATATGCTCAAATATGAAGTGCGCAGTGGTATCTACAGTGAAATCCTTTACCACTTGTGCTTCGGCCCACCAGGTTACATAATTAGTAGCATTTATAATGTAACGTACACCTGTCTTCTTTCCGGGTGGGTTGATAGGTCCTACAAAATCGATGGCCCACTTGTCAAATGCTTGCATGGCCATTTGTAGTTGAAGGGGAATTTCATCCCTGTGGGATGGCCTTCCAGTCCATTGGCATGTATCACAGGCCTTACAATAGTCATGAGAGTCACTATGCAGGGTAGGCCACCATAATCGAGGTCTTAAGATCTTTTGTGTCATTGCTTTCCCTGCGTAGTGGCCTCCTACCACCCCATCGTGGGCTTCTGCCAAGATAGCATGTCGTTATGTTCCAAAACATACCGTCGCAACACTTCTTCTGCTCCCATATTATATAGATGACCTGGGATTATGGTAAAATCCATAGCGCGGGTTACCAACTCTTTCTTCTGTTGCACCGACTACTCCATGGGTGCCCTGCCTGTAGTCAGGAACTAAATGATGTCAGCGAAGTGCACATCAACTACCTTAATAGAAAAAATTTGTGCATTAGGCAGTCCTTCTTCCAGGTTGGTTGGTTCCTCGCCAGTCTAAATTTGGGACACGTGATCTAGCCCAGCATTCAACTTCCCTGGCTTGACAATGATCTCAAAGTGGTATTCTTGGAACAACAATAGCCATCGACAGATTTATCCCTCCAACACAGGCTTATTCACCATTTACTTCAAGTCTGAATGATCTGTAAACATTTTGATTTTTCCTCCTAAAAGATAGTGCCGATACTTCTGTAATGTATAGACCATTTCCAAGCCATCCCATTCCATGGTAGAGTAGTTGCGCTCTGCACCAAAGAGTTTCATACTGGAAAATGCAACAAGATGATCAATGTCTCCATCTCCAGGCTACGTAAGGACCACTCCTAGGGAAATTCCTAAAGCATTGAAGTCAACATGGAACACCTTCACCCAATCAGGAAAAATGAGGACAGGCGGAGAGGCCATCTTTTCTTTGAGTAGCTCGAAGCTCTTCTGATACTCGTCATCCCAAAAAAATGAAACATCCTTCTTAAGTAGCTTCTCCATAGACACTGTGATCAGCGTATACCCCTGAATGAACTTCCTGTAGTAGCCTGTGTGTCTAAGGATTGAACGCAGCTGCTTCTCAGTTGTAAGTACTATGAGATTTATAGTTATGGAAACTTTCACAGGGTCAACCATAAACCCTTGTCTGCACACTATATGTCCGAGCAAGATTCCGAAGGGTACGCAAAAAATACACTTCTTGATATTAAGGGACATCTGGTGCTTCCTATAGGCATCCAACATCATGCGCAAGCTTGAAACATGCTTCTTTACTAATCCGAAGAAAGTCCAATCATCAAAGTAAACTTCCAGAAATTTTTAGATGAACTCTTTGAATGCTGCGACTACTACTCGTGAAAAGATAGCAGGGGCGTTCTTGAGTCCAAACGTCATCACTGTATACTGGAAGGATCCCCATTCAGTGGAAAACGTAGTCTTGCTGCGATCTTCAGGTGCGATTCTGATCTAATGGTACCTTAAGAACCCATCCATGAATGATTACACTTCCTTCCCTCCTACGCTATCAAGGATTTTGTCTGAGAACGGTGTGGGAAAGGGATCATGCATGCAACATCATTCAATTTGCGTAGGTCCAGACAGATTTGTATCTCTCCCTTTGTATTTTTCTCTTGAACCACCGTAGGGCTTACCCAGTCTGACTGTTCGACCGGTTCGATGATAGTTGCGGCGAGCATTTTATCAATTTTTTCCTTAACCTTTTTCTTATACTTAGGGTCCAGATGATACTGCTGCTGCTTGATAGGGCACGTATCTAGTTTTAGCATGATGCACATGAACCCTAGGTCCCTTGTGATCCCCTTAAGTTCTAAGAACTTTGTTGGGAATAAGTCCTAGTATTCCGTGAGCAGTTCAGCAACCTTGCCTATTGTATCATCATCCCAATAATCCTGAATTTTAGCCAAGTTGGGTTGTTCTTTCATGCCAATGTCGACTTGTTGCAGCTTCAAATGCTACATAACATCCACATTTTGTAGTGGAGGTCCTGCAACGTCGCATTCTCCCTCTAATTATGGGATAGAGACATTGCACGAATCCTCATCGCATTCTTCTAAGGTTATATTGTAGTAGTTGGCAATATCCTGCATCTTTGTTTCCCATGTCGGTACCCTAAGTGTTGCGTAGGGGCGTGATTCATCAAAAATGAAGGTATCTATATCCTGCAGAGCTTCGTCAAGCACTTTCGTTCCTCCTGTCAACCCGAATGTCCCTACAAATTCATCTTTTAATGTTTCCTAGTGGCAGGTGCGCTGATTTAGCTCCGCATATAAGTACATTGCAGCGAGAATCGGTCCCAAGGCATGAATAAACATGTGAACCCATTATTTTGTAGTCCAATCACACCATTTTTACATCCAAGCGAGCAGATGCTTGCGCGGGTCTCCAGGGCCAAGGAATGTTTTTACACGCAATTGGGTCGGAGGTTCGAATTGCAAGATCATCATATCTCGACATTCTTCCCAATCTTGGAATGCCCCCTTATGCATATCCCACCACCTCGCACGTGTTGCGCACATGACTCTATTAAGGGCCCATAACCTTCTCTCTCATGGAACTTCAGCCTCAAATGTTTGCAAAAACTCCTTGATACTACTAGATCCATCAAAGTAGGGCAGTTCCCTTACCTCAGAGGAGATGCATCGGAAGTCCTTTGTGATCCTAAGACATCACAACACAAATACATCATGTAATCGGTTCTGCCAGTTTTCTATTTCCCCATCGGAGTTAGAGAAACACTCGCTATCCTTTTCCCAGCAGAGTACACCATTGGCTATGGGGTTGATCCAATATTCGTCCCACATAGTTAACTTATAAATATGATCCACATCTTCTTCTTCATGCACTGACTCCGTATACCGTTCTCCTTCTGCAAGGTCTAATGGTACTATCACCTGTGTACCTTCATTTTCAAGTACCATGATTCTTTTCTTTAAATTGATGATACCTCCCATATCAATCGCCCAGTCTAATCCTATGAGCACAATATAGGGGTCCACATCTTCTATAATTTGAATGACCTCGAAGTCATCCTGGACCTTAACTCTTGCGATATCTACCACAATCTTTGACAATCTCCCTAACAGTATGATCTTCTGCTGATTAGCCATGCATAGCTAGATAGTGGAACATTCCAGCTTGGGTTATCCCATTCACTACCAAGTCTGATTAGGTAGTACGTTTGCATCTGAGCGTAGATCCAAAATAACCTGATCCATCTCGTAATCACCAATTTTCACGGTTAATCGCATTTCCCTACCGGTGCGCTTCTTATTCTTGTACAGTTTGTGCACATCCTTAACTTCCATGGGTGAGTTTGTTCTTTCTGCAGAGTTGTCTATGAAAGCTTGGAGGTTTTCTATGACCCTTTGGTTATGCAGCAACTTCATACATGCCTGCAAAAATGTGAAAAAATGGTTTGACCTTGTCATTTGCTTTGAGGTTCATAGGGGCTTGAGGAGTAGATACCTCAGCTTTAGCAAAGTCTTGGTGAGTTGCGACAAAGGTTTCCTTTTCCTTTTGTAAGTCCAAACCTTCTTGTTTGATGTCTGCTTTTCATATAAGAAGCTCCGCCTCGGCTTTCTCCGCAGCTCCCCGATGGCCATGCTGTTGCGTGTTATAACATTAACGCTTGGTCCTTCATCTCAAGGTTCTGCCTTGACCCTTTGTACCTTCTGCATAGGTGTTTGCTACTTCTCCTGCATCTTGGTTGTCAAAATCAGGCAATCTTCGATCACATGATCCAGCTGTCTACAGTATCTATAAGATTGTCTCACAGGGTTCGTGCAGTCCCTTACAAAGTGCCCTATTTCTTCGCATTTATAGCAAATCAATTGTCCTCTCCCCCTACCTGCGCTTCCAACTCAGCCCCCTACCATGCCCCTAGCTAGGGAGCCACCCATACCTAAGGGGGACCTTGGTGAAGAAGGGCCTGATTGTACCCTATATAGGTTTCCTCTGTCTATCATCAGATCATATGTTTGGCAGTTCTATTTCTCATGTCCTATGGATCTACAAAACCTGCACCATTGTTTCTTTACTTCTAGGACATACGCACCTAGGTCAGGGCAGTGATTAGTATCACATAGGCTGGCTATGTGACAGTCATCATGCCATAATGCTAGTCCACTTGGTCCTGGACATAACGGACTAGGCCCCCTTCCTGTAGGTAGTCTTCCAGTAGTGGGCACTAATCCTTGGTATGCCCTGACACCCTGCATCACATACACCATAGGTCTGTGCTAGCTTCATTCCCTCAGTCCTTTCATAGGTTTTGGATCTCCATGTGCATCGCTTCCGGCTATCCTTGGATTTGTTGTACTCCCAGTTGGGTATCATCTCTTGGTGCAACTTCCAATTTCATAGCAATCTCCAAGGATTTTTCCTATGATTCAATGGCTTTATGACCCATAGGTCCATGCAGCTGAGGTAGTAACATAGAAATGAACCATTCCTTGTGCTACCTGTCATCATACTGAAATTATCCTTCTCTGATTACTTTTCTTAGCCACTAGTCAGCTTCCCATATGGACAGAGAGGGTCCTTACTTGAAATCTTTCAGATCGTTCACTATCTAGGAGTAGGAATTAGGTTTCTTGAACTATTGTTTCAAGGAATTCTTAATCTCTTCAATGGTTGCATTCACATGCTGAGCTATGTATCCCATATACCAGTCCAAGGCTCTTCCTTCAAATGCAAGGGATAGTTGTGCCCTCTTCACAACATTACTGGCCACATTCTGCACAGTCCATACTAATCCTGTGACCAACTAGAACTGATCCATATCTTCATCCCCTACACCCTTTAAGGTAGGTAGCTTCATGTGTGAGCCCATCTCGTCTTCTGGTGGTGGAAGTACGGGTGAGTTCTTACCCCTATGTTGAGTAGAAGGTGGTGTAGTTGGAGGGCTCTGTGCAGCTGAATTCCTTACTGAGTTGTACACAGATCCATCTTCTTCTTGATTAGTTCTGTAGTATTTTCCACTCTGCATTGTACCCTTGCTCTGATTGGAGCTCATTCACTCTGTATGACTACATAGAATGCTCTTTTCATACAATAATATCTTAATTAGTAATGGTAAAGTTTTCAGAAACTTACCCTGAAAACCCTTAAAGAACCTCTGCTCTGCCTCCAAATAGGATATGAATTTATCAATTGAAAATTTCATCACAATTCCTCCTAGCACACTGTCCACCCAGTGATCTACTATGCGAGTCATGGTGTTATCAGTCTTCTCCAACTACTCTATCAACTTTGGGGTCCACTACATGAACCGTTCGTCCTTCCAACACTTCTGGAAATCTACGAGCCTTGCAAGCCACTACTGAAGCTTGGTCACAAATGTCACAAAGAAAATTTCATAGACCTCTATGAAAATGTATTTATTCTTCCACTTCTCTGCTGTCAACTTTGCGCTACGATTATCTTTTACTGAAAATTCCTGAAATTTATTTTCAAACCACTCTTCAATTTCTTTCTTCTTAGGTCTCCAATGTTCCCTTGGCATTACCTGATCCCTCTATCAAAATGCTCCCGGTCCCAGTAGCGGAACCATTTTTTGGCTTGAGGGGTCCTAACCCAGGTTTAGAGGTTAAGGTTTTCCAACAAACCCCTATACTACTGGCTCTTTCGGTAGTGAGTTGCTTACGTAGGCCAAAGTGTCACCTAAAGAAGTATGGAAGGGTGCTAGAACTAGGTTTTCACACCCTGAGAGAGAGTAGGGAAGTAGCAGATATGTGTTCGCAGCCTATAGAGTTCGCACCAAACAGATCTATTCACAAGGTTGTTAACAATATAATCGCAATATATAGGTCTAATATCATGCACAAAGCTAGTTAATAACTCCGCATCCACTTGCGTATCAGTAGTAATCAGCACATATCAGTATAACGCATCATCAACATAGTATAATTATACCATAACATAGACAGATTCATAGCTTAAACATATAGAAAATAGCATTCATAACAAATCCAATAGTTCGCATTAACAGAAATACCTTAGATCAGATAACACATAAGTACTTCAACCATATCCGCATATATTAGTATCCAACACTTAATACAATCCGACACAACCTGTGAACACAGCTAGCAGGGTCCGCACACAGCAGGACTGAGGATCTCTGCAGACAAAGCCAGCAAGAGTCCTTACCCTAACGACTAACAACAGATCTAGCAATTCTTACTTAACATCCAACTTAATTCTTTCCTACCTTAAGACTCAAAAAGGTTCATCTATTTATATTGACTTAGCCTATGCTTCCAATGGTCCACAAACCATGGTTTATGGACTCTTGGTCTACCCTTGACCCATTACATTGCATTTGGGGCTTTGACCCACCCCAAAACCCCTGCACTAGAATAAATAATATAAAAAATATACAAAATGATACAAAATTCGCAGCTTTTAGGGGACCCTATTCCAACAATTTAGGAAAATAAGGCTTTCTAGGATCTCCTATTTCCTAGCATAATTATTCCCCTAAAAAATAGGAATTTCTCCTATTTTATTGTGTAATTCCCAAGAGAATTGATATAGTTACTTCTCAAGCTCTACACAAAAAAACTTGTGTACTATAATGAATATAATTTATGCCTTCATTCAATCTCAACATAAAATTTGAATTGCATGACATACTTGGGATAAAAAAAAAGTTGTTGTTGTTAACTGAGAGTAAGTTGAGTTTACAGAAAATCAAACTATTCAACTAAAATCGAGTCTATTTCTATTCTAGATCTAGAGATTAGTTAATTGACATACACTGGAGTTAAATCCACTAGATATATAATTTTAGCCATAAACTATTCCACAAATCATTGCATTCCATCTAAATCAAATTAACTGATTATAACTTAGTGATAGGCCACATCACACATGTTAACTGACAACCAACTCATGAAACTATGAGATTGAACTTGAATTTCATCTTTGACTAGGGAACAAGTCAAATGATCAATTCCTTGCTGCATTTTCAACACTCCCTCTCGGCAAGGAAGGGTGGCATGGAAGAACCTCGTCCTCCTGAATCTCTCTTAAGCTCTACTACGTTCTTTGTTGCTTCAACTACTCCCTGTGAGATAGAAATAGCCATGTGCCCTGTGTATCTGGGTGTTTGCTTCCTGGTGTTCAGGGACTCAAATCTCTTCTGAGCTCCCTTAACCAAATCCTCTACCCGTTTGGCTCAATTTTTCACATACTGCAAGTATCTGACAGAGTGGCTACCTCCACTAGCCATGGGCTATGGTCCTCATCATCATCTAATTGTTCAACCTAACTACCTACTAGCTTATACTAAAACTGAGATAGTGGTTGAGACTCCATCTTGAGAGCTCTAACCTACTCTCCCTCAACCACCCCATCTCTAGTCTAAAAACGCTTTGTCCTGATTCTCGAGGCTGCACATGCATCAACCTTTAATTTGTATCAATCCTTACACCAATCTTGTTGATGTGTCCTAAAGAAGAATGCTTGAGGTAGGCCTTCCATTTTCGAAATACAATAGCATACCCTTTATCTTCAATGGATGCTACTAAGACGAAATTTTTCTTCAACATTTGAACATACATCACATTCTTGATATGGAGAAGGGAAATGGACCCCCCCCTTAAATATTACTATACCAACTCTCTTGAGCATGAATCTACCATCATCTCCAACCTCAATATGGAATTTCATGTCTTTCTCCTCCACATTTCTGAAAATTTATTTATTCCCTGACATATGAAATGAAGCCCCTGAATCAATATACCACACACTACCTTGACCTAAGCTTTCCATGCAATCTATTAAAGGGAAATCCAAATTGAATTGATAAGATAGTGCTTCTCCTCCTCTTACTGTTGCACCATGCTTGTTCGATTTCTTGTTTAGAAATTTTGTATCGTAATGTCTAAACTCATGACAATGAAAACACTCAATATTGCTAAGATCCCGATTTCCATTTCCTTCATTCTGAATAAACTAATTTTTTCCTTCGGCCTTATTTCCCTTTTCTTTCTTCCCTTTTCTAGCTAAATAAAAGTTGTCCCCATCTTCTATCCCAGACGAGACTCCATCCCTTCTGTTACTCCTTATCTCTTCCTGCACAAGATATGAATGAAGTCTCTCCTAATTGGGGGGCTTATCTTAGCCATTCACTGCATCCTAGAAACTATTCCAATATTTTTGAATCCCAAGAAGAGCAAGGCTCACAATATCTGTTGGTGGAACTATCTCTCCAACACCCCCAAGTTCATCCCTCACTTGAGAAAACCTAGATAGATATGTAACAATGGGCTCATCCTTGTCCATTTCAATGTTCCTTAATTTTTTCTTCAAATCAACTTTTCTAGCATCGCTACTACTTTCCAACATATCAGTTAGGTTCTTCCACATCTAGAATGGATTTTCTGTCCAATGCAAATTTGCAACAATATGGTCTCTAACTCCTTCTAGGATCATCCTCCTAGTTTTGGTAGTCTCCTTCCTCCATTGAGTCAGATGTAGTGCATATGATATAGGAGGTTTAGGAATATTAGTCTTAATGTATTCCAAAACCCCATTATCATCTAACAAAACCTCTATTATGTCTTTCCATGCACAGATTTTTGATGTACCTTCTAGGGCATGTTTTGTCCTCAAACCATAGAAAGACATGATTCATGCACTTATAGAATTCATGTACTAATTGATATTCTCTTCAATGTTCTCTGAATTTTATTAAGGAACTTGGTTTCTATCTTGTTTCCCACTCTGATATCATGTAGAAAATCCTTGAAACCTTGCAATTTCTAATGAGAGAAAATTGATCTGCAAAAGAAACAATATTTCTCTACCAAAAATTTGCAAAAAGAAAACAATGAAAAGAACACAATCACACATATAACATAAAATTTATCTAAGGAACCCAACTAGGGAAAACCCCTCTTGCTTGTATTGAATCAACTTAGAAATTTGATCTATTACAAAAATTATGCTTCAATCTTGAAGCTCCCTGTAATACTGATCAACTCTACACAAGTCTTTTCAAACACTTAAACCCCTCTTGCTTGTATTCAATCAAATGATAAATCTGATCTATTACAAAAAAATTTCTTCAAGCCGAAAGCTCCCTACAATATTGATCCACTCTACATAAGACTTTCCCAACACTTAGGTAAATAAGGCCCGCTGGGATCTCCTATTTCCTAATGCAATTCTGCCCCTAAAAAATAGGAATTTCTCTTATTTCCTTGAATAATTCCGAAGAAAATTGCTATGCTTGAATTTCAAGCTCTACACACAAAAGCATGCCATGCCATAATAAATACTATTTGTGCCTTCATTCAATCTCAATAGAAAATTCGAAATTCATGACCTACTAGGGAGAAAAATAACAACTATTGTTGTTAACTAAGAGTAAGTTGAGTTAAAGAAAGTCAAACTCTCAACTAAACACAAGTCTATATCTATTCTAGAACTAGAGATGAATTAACTAACATGTTGGCATCCTATAATTTCATGCCAAATAATGAGCTTGTTTTAAATTTTGGTAGCCCTCATGGATTTAATTATTTCATAGCTAAATAACTAAATTTGGCTTTTTATAGCTAAATTTTATCCAATTATTTCATATCTAAATAGCTAAATTTGGCTTTTGATAGCTAAATTTTATCTCTGGTGTTTGTGCAGGCTTCAAAGCTGTTTTAACAAAAGCATATTGGCCCCTTTGGTCCAATCTCAAACCAAACCAAACATCAACAACAAATAAAAGTTGTAGTTCAATAACCAAGCAACACACGAAGGAGCCCACGAGAGCCATAATTTTTGTACAACGCATCAAAATGGATTCAACAGGTGCATATATATATATGCACTCTGTTTATATTCGCACCATGAATGTGGTATAAACCACAAGGTAGAAAGAAATAAAAAAAACACAACGTTAAACCTGTCAAAGCTCTAACACTATCTATCGAATGAAATTTTTACTCTCAAATGTCAAGGGTAGTGCTACATTCATTTTTCCTTGTATATGGCAGCCAATCAAGAATCCAAAGGGTTATGCATTTTTAATGATGGGACTACCAGTAAAATTTCAGGTATCTAGGTGATATGTGCTTATACTAGATGTTTGTTACTTCAACAGAGAGAAAAGATCGATGGTTATCAAACACCTCAATTTCCATTATAATCAATAATAATTGGTTTGGATCCTTCACTCCCATGGGAGAATATTGAAGGCCACACGTTTTATGCCATAAGTGTTAGAGCGTTGATTCCCAAACAAACACGTAGATCACCTTTAGCAAATATCAAAATAGGGTTTTAAACAATCTTTTTTCTTACAGGGTTTCGTATCTATATTTGATAGTAAAATTTATATGTGTACCAAAAAATATATTTGTCAAAACACCATATGTTTGTTACTTTAGCAGAGAGAAAAGATCAATGGTTATCAGAAACCTCAGCTTCCATTGTAATCAATAAGAAACGGTTTGGGTACTTCACTGCCATAGGAGAACGTTGAGGGCCAAGTGCTTGATGCCATAAGTGTCAGAGTGTTGATCCCCAAACAAACACGCAGCTCACCTTCAACAAATATCAAAGCATGGTTTTAAACCAAAAAAAAAGCATTTGTTACAGAGTTTCGTATTAGGATTTCATAGTAAAAGTTGTTCCTGTTAATATAGTTATCAACTTGATGTCATACGTTTAAACCCAACTGCGCCCGAATGAAACTCATATTCCAAGTATATGCATAATACCAGTGCCAAAGAAAAATGAAATTGCAATACCATAACACACAAAGTATTGTGGATTCTCCCTGCAATCAACGATTTTCATGGAGTATTGGCCATACAATTTGCGCACAGATTGTGTGAATTCATAAGTAGAAAGGTTGTGAGCTGCCTCATAAGGAATCTTTGGATCATAGGTTATATCAATTGCATCATTTATCACAAGAAGTGTTTAAAAATAATGCCAAATGGAGAGTTTGAAATGCTTTTGGTGTCTTTGGTTTTCATGGTGATCTATCTATTCGAGGTGCAGGCAACCATAGATTGACAAGTGGAAACCATATGCTATCTATTAACAAGATTGACCAAGGAGAAAGAGGGGTCTTACATGCAATTTCCCAAATGTTTGATAAATGGGTTTGAGTTTCGAAGAAAATTCGTAGGTGTTATTATATCAAAGTTTTATTTGCGGCTTTCATTCGGTAGTCTCGGTGAACTTGTTGCAACATGTTGAGGAGTATTTTCCAATACATATTAATGCATATGGTGATTGTTATCACATATAATTTTTTTGTTAAAAATTATATATATGGGCAATTGTTTTGGTGTTTAAGGTTGTAGTTGCTCTCAGGATTTTATACACAATTATTTTTATGATGGTTTGAAAATCTCCAATTATCTCCCACCTCCATGTCTCCTTCCGCCTCCATGTCATATGTTCTTTTCATGCTCAGTTAAAACTATGTTTTTCCCTATACAATGCAATAATTTTAAACATCGTTTACAAACAACTGAGAACAAATTTTCAAAAAATGAAAGAGGTTTTTGTTGATAACATCCTCATATACAACAATCTCCCCAATTTTTCTAACCCATTTTATGGTTTGAGAGATTCACATAAATCTTTGCAGGCATATTTTCCCAATTTTTCCTGTTTTTGGCCAGTATTTTCAAATAAGGTTTTCGCGCAAGTGGAAATGAATTTTTAAAACATGAAAGAGGATTTTGTTTTTAACAGCTATATGTACAAAAACCTCTCTTATTTTTTACACAGACATTAAGTTTTGGGAAATTTGAAATAATATTTGAAGGGACATTTTCCAGATATGTCCTGTTTAGTCATCTATTTGCAGAGCAAATTGTGGCCCATTCGAGATGAATATTGTGAAGCCAGAGGAGGTTCATGTTCCTAATATTCCAAAATACAAAATTGTATCTCACGTTTAACAAACATATTACAGAATGAGAAATAAATTCACATCTTCACAACCTATTTTTCTTCCTATGCAAAGTGTTTTTTTAGACATCGTTTTGCAGAGAATATTGTGAACAACCGGAGAAGAATTTTGGGAAATTGAGAGAGGTTGTTAGGTCCCTATATTACTAGTATAGTCACTTATTTTTGTTATTGTAACCCCCTTATTGTTATTTTTGTACCCCTGTAACCCCAATATTGTTATTATTGTGCCCTTACATTATTATTGTTAGGTCGACTAAGATTATATTGTGATCCCTTGGACTCCTATATATAGATGGAGGTTTTTTCATCTGTATCATCCAAGAATTATTCATTTATGTAATGTATTTGAGGCTTCCCTGTCGAAGTGGTTGATTTCTAAGTCATTGATCTCTCTTTTCTTCTATTTTTGGAGTTGGTTTCATAACATTTGGTATTAGAGCTTTGGATTCTAGGGTTTCGCTACTCCAACAGGTCATCATGGAATTTTCACTATAAATTTTTTTTTGCGAAGTTTCAGAAGCTAAAATTTTTAGAGAGAAAAACCACAATCCTGAGAAAAGTCCTGTAAAAATTTCAGATCTTGGTTCGCATTATTTTTGGATATATGATCTGTCGAAGTTAGGGTTGTTTCAAGCTCCCGAATTTCACCTAAAATAGGTCATCATGGAAGTTTCGCTATAAATTTTTTCTACTAAGTTTCAGAAGTTGAAATTTTTACAGAGTGAAGCTGAAATCTCGAGGAACATCGTGTACAAATATCAGATCTTGGTTCACAACATTTTCGGAGATATGATCTATGGAGGTTAGTGTTTGTTCAGGCTCCCGAATTTCATCTCAAAGAGGTGACCGTGGGAAAATTGTTATAACTCTCTCTCTGAGCATCAGATTGGAATTCTGTAAAGAGTAGCCATAAGTACACATACTTTAGTCTCCTTTGGATCAATTTCAGAGCCGAAGGAGGAAACAGTGACACGTGTCATGGCATACAAGTTCGCTCTACTGAACTAGTCCGTAATTAGGTCATTATGGGAGATTGGGCATAACCTTGTCTTGAAGAATCTAAATCAGGTCAAGCCTATGGCATTTGAAAGAAGCTTCAGAGGACTACTATAGCGCTGAATTTTAGATATTTAAGTTTTTCAATTACAAATATAATTCAGTTCTATTATCGATCTCCTTAAAAGAAAGAAAAATGTGTGTATTTTTTTCAAATTGCATAAGTCTTGTGTGAAAAATCAGTTTGAATTGATTCCAATGGAATATTGTAGAATAGATATCAATATTGGGTGCTAAAATTCTGCCTAAAAAGAATTCAACACCCATTAAATCTTTAGAAGGCTCTAATATGACTCATGAAGACGAAGAACTGAAACATAACATGCCAAAATTACAAGAGCAAGTGCACCAAATTTTTCTCTTGCAAAGAACAACAAAAAATGAAATGGAAGTTTTGAAGAAAGGTGTGCAAGCTAAGATGGATGGTTTGAAGAAAGGCATGGAAGCTAAGATGGATGGTACGGAAGCTGGCATGGAAGCTAAGATGGATGACATGGAAGAAAAAATGAAAGAAAACATGGAAAAAATGAAGAATGATCTAAAAGCATACATGGAAGGTTTGACAAAGTTGATACAAGAAATGTTTCCTAATGGCAAAAAGATAGTAGATGAAACTCATGATGAGAAAAACATAAATGTTAATTGTGATTTTATAAACTCTAATGTTGGATGGAAGAAACACCATATTCCAAAGATGGATATAAGGAAGTTTGATGGCAAGGATCATGTAACATGGATGCTACAGATAGAGGAATATTTTGATCTCAATAATGTGAAAAACACACAAAAGGTACGCATTAAAAATTTACATTTAGAACAAAATACATTTTATGGTATCGATGAATTTGCTCCCATAAAAAAATTGTCACTTGGTAAATTTTTACGTAGGAAATGATAGCACATTATGAGGATACAAAGAGCAACACCTTCTTTAGCCAATTGATAAATCTTAAAGAAAAGGGTTCAGTGGTGGAGCACATTGAGGACTTCCAAAAATTGAATATAAGGGTAACTGATATTCCAGAGGAACACATGATTGATGTCTTCATAGGGACTTTAAAGGATAACATCCAACATGAAGTCCACGTTTGGGAACCTGATTCATTGGATAAGGCATTCATATTGGCAAGAAAAATTGAATGTTAGTGAAGGATTTCAACACAGATCATATCTCCTAAAATATTGCGAACCAAGATCTGAAATTTTTATAAGATGTTCCTCAAGCTTTTGGCTTCGATCTGTAAAAATTTTAGCTTCTAAACCTTCGCAGAACAAAATTTATAGTGAAAATTCCACGATGACCTGTTTAGGTGAAATTCAGGAGCCTGAAAAAAACCTAAATTCCACAAATCATATCTCCGAAAATATTGTGAACCAAAATCTAAAATTCTAACATGTTGTTCCTCAGGATTTTAGCTTCGCTCTGTAAAAATCATCTTCTGAAACCGCGTAGAAAAAAAATTATAGCTAAAATTCCACGATGACCTATCTGGAGTAACAAAACACTAGAATCTAAAACTTTGATACCAAAAGTTATGAAACTAGCTCGAAAACTATAATAAAAGAGAGATCAATGCCTTAGAAATCAGCCACTTCGAGGGGGAAACCTCTAATACATTACATAAATGAAAAATTATTGGATGATACAAATGACACAACCTCCTTTCTATATATAGGAGCCCATGGGGTCACAATATAATCGTAGCCGACATAACAATAATAATGTAAGGGAACAGTAATAAAAATATGGGGGCTATAGGGATACAACAATAACAATAATGGGGTTACACTAACAACAATAAGGGGATACACTATTATTATAGGTACCTAACATTCCCCTCTCCTTCAAACAAGTGTTGCCCTCAACGCTTGATTATTTCTAGATACTTCTGTATAAAATTCTCATCGTCCCATGTGGAATCTTCAACGGGTAAGTTCTTCCACTTTCTGAGATACTCTGAAATTGATCGATTTGGTAGCTGTAGAGTTCTTATTTCTGTGACTTCTTTAGAACTTCTTTCATTGTGATTTTGATCTTCCTGTTGTTTCATTCAATTCTAAACCAAAGTTAGGTTATCCTTTAAGAGTTGGAGAACTTGTTAATGATACTCGACGTGATATTCCACTACTTTATCATCCATATTAGCTTTCATTTGATTTTTCAAACCTTCTAACTTAACCTCCATTTTTTCTTTTAAACCATCTATGTCATATTTGATTGTTGTTTGTAAGACCAAAATTTGTTTCACTTGGTACCGTAATTTTGATATCTCATACTGTAATTATTCCTCTTCATGCGTCATAGTATAGCTTTCTTAGGGTTTAATAGGTGTAGAATTCTTTTTCTTGATTTTGAGGAGATCAATATTGAAACTGAATTATCTCTGTGATTTCGAATCTTCAATATTTGAAATTCGGTCCTGTAGTAGCTATCTGAATATTCATTCGAATGCCACAAATCTTACCTGATTTGGATTCTTCAAGGAAAATTTATGCCCAATCTCCCACAATGACCTAATTATGGACAAGCTCAGTAGAGAAAATTTGTACGGCGTGCCACGTGTCATTGTTTCCTCCTTCGGCTCTGAAATTGATACATAGAAAACCACTGTTTGTGTACTTGCAGCCAATTTTTACAAAATTCCAATCTGATGCTTAGAGAGAGAGTTATAACGATAATCCCACGGTCACCTCTTTAAGATGAAATTCAGGAGCCTGAACAATCCCTAAACTACACAGAGCATATCTCCTAAAATATTGTGAACCAAGATCTAAAATTTTTATAAGATGTTCCTCAAACTTTTGACTTTGCTCTGTATAAATTTCAGTTTCTAAACTTTCGTAGAAACAAATTTATAGTGAAAATTCCATGATGACCTGTTTAGGTGAAATTCGGGATCCTGAAAAAAAAAAAAAAAAAATTAAAAAAAAAAACTAACTTCCAAAGGTCATATCTCCGAAAATGTTGCAAACCAAGATCTAAAATTTTTATATGACATTCCTCAGGATTTCGGCTTTTCTCTATAAAATTTTTAGCTTCTGAAACCACGTAGAAAAAAATTTATAGCTAAAATTCCACGATGACCTATTTGGAGCAGCGAAACCCTAGAATCCAAAATTCTGATACCAAAAGTTATGAAACCAGCTCCAAAAATAGAAGAAAAGGGAGATCAACCCCTTATAAATCAGCCACTTCGAGGGGGCAACCTCCAATACATTACATAAACGAAGAACTATTGGATGATACAAATAACACAACCTCCTTTCTATATATAGGAATCCATGGGATCACAATATAATCCTAGCCGACCTAAAAATAATAAAGTAAGGGTACAATAATAATAATATGGGGGCTACAGGGGTACAACAATAACAATAATGGGGCAACATTAACAACAATAAGGGGATACACTAGTATTATAGGTACCTAATAGTCCGCATTTGGGAACCTAATTCGTTGGAGAAGGAATTCAGATTAGCAAGAAAAATTAAATGTAAAATTATATCAACAAGGAAGCCTACCACTCACATCTATAAAGATGGAAGTGTTACTACTTCTAGACTTCCACAACCTACAAGGTTGACAACACAACAATTGGAAGAAAAAAGAGCAAAATTTCTTTGCTACAGTTGTGATAGCAGATATAGTAAAGGTCATAAGTGTGCTGAAAAGAAATTATTTACATAGATTGTGAAGAGGAGGGATAAAATGAACAAGATACTTCCAAAGAAGAGGATATACACCAGGAAACAACCCTAAAAGAAGAAATGAGTCTGACCATAAACATTGTTACCGATGAAATAGGTAACTGCACTGTTACCTAATTTTTTTTGGTAGCATAAAAAGCACCCGATTTTGAAAAGTGGTGATGCAGAATCACCTTTTTTTATTTTTTAGCACATTTTTGACACTCTAATATTTTTATTTATGAAGTATGAATATTTGTTTTAAAATGTTAATGATTTTCATGCTAATTTTGAAACGTATTGATGCAGCATCAACTTTTTTTTTAGAGTGGTGATTTTCATGTTGGTAATAAAACAAAAAACTTAGATAATATATATATATATATATATATATATATATATATATATATATATATATATATATAAACAATAAAAAAAAAAACCAATAAAAATGTAAAAAAAAACAAAATTAACTCGTAAAAATAAAAAATTTGAAACAAAAAACAAAAAAATTCGAAAATTATATCAAAAGAAATGACAAAATTTGAAAAAAAAACACATAATTTAAAGAAAAAAAACAAAAAATAACCAAAAAAATATTAAAAAAAAACATCAAAAACATTTTTTTCTAAGTTATTAAAAAAACCCATATAATTAAAAAAAAAAAATTAAATAGAAAATTTAAAAATAATTTAAATTACAAAATTAAAATTTAGATTAAAAAAAATAAAATACAAAAAAGAAAAAATTAAATTAAAAAAATAATAATAATAAGAAAAAAAAAACAAATTTTAAAATTAACAAAAAAAAACAAATTTAAAAAAAAATTAAAAAAAAAATAAAATAAAATTGAAAAAGAAAATTAAAATAAAAAAAAACTATCATTAAAAAAAAAAAATGAAAAAAATCACGTGCAGATAATTAAAAAACAAATATCCATAAATTTACTGTTTTTTTTTTTTAAATGAAACAATTTATAAATTTTAAAAATGAAAAACTAAAAAAAAAAAAAAAAAAATTAATTAAAACAAATTAAATTTAAAATAAAAAATTTGAATTAAAAAAATAATAATTTTAAATTTTTTGAATTTAAAAAAATAAATAAATAAATAAAATCAAATTTAAAAAATATATATTAAAAATTTTAAAAAATTATTATTATTATTTTTTTTATCTTGTTGGCGCCACCAATCGGCCTCCCGCCGAAGTGGCTGCGGAGGCCGCTCGCTGCAGCCCCTCGCTCGCCCAGCGCCCGGCCTCCGCCACCACTTGGGGAGGAGGCCGATTTCCGATTCCCGAAATCAGCCTCCCGCCGCGGGAAGGTGATTCCCGGAATTGGCATCCCGCTGCTGGAGGGTGATTCCCAGAATCAGCCTCCCATCGCGAGAGGGAAATTCCCGGAATCGGCCTCCCGTCGCGGGAGGGCAATTCCTAGAATTAGCCTCCGGGTGATTCCCAGAATCGGCCTCTCGCCACGGGAGGGTGATTCCCGGAATCGGCCTCCCCAGCTGCGGGAGGGCGGTTCCCGGAATCGGCCTCCCGCGCCGCGGGAGGGCGGTTCCCGGAATCGGCCTCCCACGTCGCAAGAGGGCGGTTCCCAAAATCGGCCTCCCGACGCGGGAGGCCGATTCTCGGAATCGGCCTCCTGCCCAGCGGCCGACCTTCGCCGCCACCTAGGCAGGACGCCGATTGGCGGCGCCACCATGATAAAAAAATTCTTTATTTTTTTTTTTAAATATTTTTTTTTTTAATTTGACTTTTTTTTTTAATTCAAAAAATTTTAAATCATTTTTTTTAGTTTAATTTTTATATTTATAATTTAATTTGTTTTAATTTTTTTTTGTTTTTTTTTAAATTTTATTCATTTTTTTTGTTTTTAATTTTTTTTTTCTAAATTTTGATAATAATTTTCATTAAATTTTGTATTTTTTTTTATTTAATTGATTTTTTTTTTCATTTTTTTTTATTATTAAATTTTATGTTTAGTTTTTTCATTTAATTTTTTAAAATTTAGTAAATTTTGTATTTTTTTTTAATTTATTTGAATTTAATATTTTTTTTAATTTTTAATTTTTTTATTATTATTTTTTTAATTACATAAAATTTCTATATTTTTTTATTTCAATTAAAATTGTGTATTTAAATTTTTTTTTTTTTTTAATTAAACTTAATATTTTCAAATTAATTTGTTTTTTTTTTAATTTCTTATTTAATATATTTTATTTAATTTATTTTTTTCAATTTTTCAATTTTAATTGATTTTTAAAGTTTTTTAACTTTTTATTTTAACAATGTTTTTTTTTTTCTTTATATTTAAATCTATTTTTTATTTCAAAATTTATTTTTTTATTCATTTATTTATTAAAATTTTTTTTTTTTTTTAAATTAATTTATTATTAATGTTTTAATTTAATAAAATCTAATATATATATTTTAATTTAAGTTTATATATATATATATATATATATATATATATATATATATATATATATATATATATATATATATATATATATTATTTTTTATAATTTAAATTTAATTTATTTTTAAAATCTATTTGTTTTTTTAATATATATATTTTTTTTAATTTAATATTTTTATTTATATTTTATTTTTCATTTTTCTTTTTAATTAATTTTTCATTTTTTTACTTTTAATTTCAATAATGTTTTTTTTTTAATTTTTATTTTAAAGTTTTAAATTTATTAAAATTTAATATATTTTTTTAAATTAATTTTTTTTTTTTTTAAATTTAATAAACATTTTCTTTTTTCTTTTTTAAATTTAATTTCTATATTTAATTTTTTATAATTTCTTTCTTTTTTTAACTTTTTTTTTTTTAATTTAATATTTTTTTTTTGTCTTTTTTTTTTCTATATATTTGAAATTTTAATCTTTAAATTTTTTTTTATTTTTTATTTTTTATTTTTTTTCTTAAATTTTAGGTTTTTTTTAATGTTTGAATTAAAAATTTTATTTTGTTTTTATTTTTATTTTTTTATTCCTATATATTTTTAATTTTTAAGTTTTAAAATGTTTTTATTTTTTTAATTTATTTTTTTTCTTGAATTTTAGGTTTTTTTTAATGTTTGAATTTTAAAAATTTAAAAATGTTATTTCTATTTTTAAAAATGTCAAAAATATGACACAATTTTTTTTTGTTATTCCAGCATCAACTGGTTTTGTTTTTAGGGTATTTTTTCAATTCTTTTTTCAAGAAACAATTTTGTTTTTAGCATAATTTTATAAAATGTTGAAATTTGACCTTCAAAAAAAACCAAGTGCGTTTTGGAATACACTTTTTTTGTTTTTGGGGTGTTTTTCATGTTTTTTGAGTCTTTTTGGGCTAGAGTTCCCGTTTTGAGGTCAAGTTACCTATTTCATCGTTAACAGTGTTCATATCGTGTAATGCATTGGCAAGTATTACCACTCCTCAAACTCTCAATATATAAGGACATATCAAGAAGAAAAAGATAATAGTGTTGATTGATTTGGGTAGTACCCATAATTTTATTCATTGTAAGGTAGCCAGGGAATTGAATTTTTTCCTATACCCAGCACCAAAATGTCAAGTGATGGTTGCAAATGGAGGAACTATAAACTTCTCTGGAAAATGTCATAATATCAAGCTAACGATGGGGGAATATGTATTGAATAGTCTAGTGCTTTCCATTCCAATGGGAGGTGTTGATGTTTTACTAGGAGTACAATGGTTACACTCTTTGGGGATGGTAGCTTTTAATTTTCAGGAACTTTTCTTGAAATTTTTTTCGGAAGGAAAGGACATTGAATTACGGGGTATCACAGGGAAGCCAGGAAATATAATAATCTCTAATGTCATGAAAAATCTTTTGAAGAAAGAACAATGAGGTGTAATTGAAAGATTATGCTCACTAGAAGTTCTAGCATCAAAACCATCTATTTCTCTAGATCTCCAAAAATTATTCGACACTCATTCCAAGGTGTTTGAAACTCCCAACAGACTCAAACCTATTCGTGATCATGATCATGCTATTCATTTGATTCCAAGAGTGTTCCTCCAAAAATAAGGGCTTACAGATATCCTTATGTCCAAAAGAGCGAAATTTATTAGGGGAATTTTGAGGTCTAAAATGGGCCTCCTAAGGAAATTATAAAATAATAGTGGAAATAATGAAATAAGATTTGATTACATCATCAAATTTTAGAGGTAAAAAGGTAAAAACTACTTTTTCAACTCATATTTTCAACTTATATCCCAAAGTTTTTGATCAAAATTCGAGTGGGGGTACTTGTTGGATGCAAAATTTAATTCTTCATCAAAGGAGTACCCATGTTCCATACTTTTGATGGACCCTGCAACACGAAAAATGAAAAATACATGTAAAACATGATGGAAATCATGTTTTTTAATGTATTTCTCATTTTTTGTGTAGCAGGGTTGTTGTGAAACCAGCTCCAAAAATAGAAGAAAATAGATATCAACACCTTACAAATAAGCCACTTCGAGGGGGCAACCTCCAATAAATTACATTAATGAACAATTCTTGGATGATACAAATTACAAAACCTCCTTTCTATATATAGGAGTCCATGGGGCCATAATGTAATCCTAGTGGGGCCACAATGTAATCCTAGCCGACCTAACAATAATAATTTAAGGACACAATAATAACAATATGGGTGTTATAGGGGTACAATAATAACAATAAGGGGGTTACAATAACAACAATAAGAGACTATACTAGTAATATAGGGACCTAACATGCCCCTCTCCTTCAAAAAAGTGTTGTCCTCAATGCTTGAGTAGCTCTGTGTGCTTCTGTATAAAATTCTCATCCTCGCATGTAGAATCTTCAGTGGGTAATTTCTTCCACTTGATGAGATACTCTGAAATTGATCGATTCCGTAGTTGTCGAGTTCTTGTTTCCGTGATCGCTTTAGGTTCCAATATGATTTTTCCTTCCTCATCAAGTTCTGGCAATATTGTTTGAACTGGAAGATTTTCACCTATAACCTTATTTAAGCATGAAACATGGAAAACTGGATGCACTCGTGAAGAAGCAGGAAGCTCCAATTTGTATGCCATAGTACCAATCTTTTGCAACACCTTGTAAGGACCATAGTACATTGGCGATAATTTATTATCCTTCTTAGCTTGCTTGAGGAATATTTGTTTGTATGGCTGTAGCCGTAAAAATACCCAGTCTCCTACATCAAAAATTCTCTCGCTGTAATGTTGATCTACCTGTTGTTTCATTCGATTTTGTGCCAAATTCAGGTTATCCTTTAAGAGTTGGATAACCTCTTGTTAATGCTCGATGTGATCTTCCACTGCTTGAACCTTCTAATTTTCTCTTAAAGATGATGTTATGGATGGTGGATGATATCCATAAAGCCCCATAAATTGGGACATTTTTGCTGCAATATGGAAGGAAGTGTTATACCACCATTCAACGAGAGGTAACCACTTGACCCATTGTGTTTGTTTATTAGATACAAAACAACGAAGATATCATTCCAAACATTTATTTACTATCTCAGTTTGACCATCAGATTGAGGATGATAAGATGAGCTATGAGCTAATTGAGTACCCAAACAAGAAAATAACTCCGTCCAAAAATTTCCAGTAAAAATGGGATCTCTGTCGCTCACAATAACCCTTGGGTTTCAATGTAGCTTTTGAATTGTGTCCATAAATGTAGTAACAACTGTACTTGCTTTAAATGGATGAGATAATGCACAAAAGTGTGCATACTTGGTAAGTCTATCAACTACCACCATGATGACACTTTTTCCTTCGGACTTAGGTAAACCTGTGATAAAATCCATTGAAATCTCCTCCAAACGTTGACTTGGAATGGATAAAGGTTGTAGAAGTCCTGGGGTCTTAATTGTTTCCACTTTATTCTGCTGGCAAACCAAACATTCCGCCACAAACTTTTGAATGTCAGATTTAAGGCCATCCCAAAAAAATTCTTTCTTCACCCTGTGGTAAGTTTTTAAAAATCCTGAGTGTCCTCCTAAAGGAGAAGTGTGCAATTCCAGAAGAATCTTTTGTTTTAGTTGGGAATTCTTACAAATATAAAAGCGATCTTTGTACCATAAGGAATCATTTTTCCAACTAAATGTATCAGATGTACTAGGATCTTGCTGCAACTTTTGAATGAGTGTCCATACATCTTTGTCCTTCTTCCATTCATGTCTTGCTTCGGTTATCCAATCTGGTTGGATAATAGAAATGGCACAAAGCAATGCTTCCACCTCTTCATTCTTTCTTGAGAGTGCATCTGCAACAACATTAAGCTTTCCTTTTTTGTATATTATTTCAAAGTCATAACCCAACATCTTTTTGACCCATTTTTGCTGCTCTTCTGAAGATAGTCTTTGTTCCAAAAAGTGTTTAAGACTATCATGATCAGTTTTTACCTTGAATTGTCTTCCCATTAGGTAAGTTCGCCATTTCTTTAGTGCATGCAGTATTGCTAACATTTCCTTCTCATAAATAGGTTTCTGTAAATACTTCCCTTTGATTGGACGACTTTCAAAAGCAATGGGTCTTCCTTCCTGCATTAAAACTGCACCAATTCCATTTCCTGAGGCATCACATTCCACAATAAAGGTTTTTGTGAAGTGTGGCGTAGCTAAGACCGGTGCTAGGCACATTGCCTCTTTAAGATGTTCAAAGGCCTTAGTTGCTTGAGGAGTCCATGAAAATGCATCTTTCTTCAATAATGTTGTTAGAGGTGCTGCTATTCTCCCATAATTCTTAACAAACTTGCGATAACACCCTGTTAACCCGAGAAATCCTCGCAACTTCTTTATGGTTGTGGGGACTTTCCATTCCTTAATGGCTTTAATTTTGTTAGGGTCTACCTTAACACCCTCGTGAGATACAATATGACCCACATATTCCACTTCTTGTACTCCAAAGAAACATTTGGATGTTTTTGCATATAATTGTTTCTCCTGCAATAGTTTGAGCACCCTATCAACATGTTCAACATGATCCTTCCAAGACCTGCTGTATATTAGTATATCATAAAAAAAATCCTCGCACAAATTTTCTAAAGAAGGGTTTGAAAATGGAATTCATCAACCCTTGAAATGTAGAAGGTGCATTGGTAAGGCCAAAAGGCATGACCAAAAATTCATAATGACCCTCATGAGTTCAAAATGTTGTTTTTGGAATATCTTCAATCTTCATTTTAATTTGATGATATCCTGAATGAATATCCAACTTGGTAAAATAAATTTCTCCATGTAATTCATCCAATAATTCATCAATCACAGGAATGGGAAATTTATCTTTAATGGTGAGCTTATTGAGCTCCCTATAATCTGAACACATGCGCCATGATCCATCCTTCTTGTGTACCAATACTACAGGAGCAGAGAAAGAACTTTGACTAGGTTGAATTATACCTGCCTCTAACATTTCTGCAATCATACGTTCAATTTCTCTCTTTTGGAAGTAAGGATATCTATAAGGCCTGATGTTTGGAGGAACACTTCCCGGAATCAAATGAATAGCATGATCATGATCACGAATAGGTGGGAGTCCTTTGGGAGTTTCAAACACCTTGGAATGATTGTCCAAGACTTGTTGGAGGTCTGCAGAAATAGATGATTTTGATGTTGGAACTTCTAGTGAGCATAATTGTGCAATTACGCCTCGCTGTTCTTTCTTTAGAAGCTTTGTCATGACATTAGAGCTTATTATCCTTCCTGGCTTCCCCGCAATACCCCGTAATTCAACTTCCTTTCCTTCTGAAAAAAATTTCAAGAAAAGTACTTGAAAATTAAAAGCTACCGTCCCCAAAGATTGTAACCATTGTACTCCTAGTACAACATCAGCACCTCCCATAGGAATGGAAAGCATTGGACTAGTCAATACATATTCCCCCATGGTTAGCTTGATATTATGGCATTTTCCAGAGAAATTTATTGTTCCTCCATTTGCAACCATCACTTGACATTCTGATGTTGGGTATAGGAAACAATTTAATTCCTTCGCTACTTACAATGAATAAAACTATGGGTGCTACCTGAATCAATCAACATTATTACCTTTTTCTTCTTGATATGTCCTTCTATCTTGAGAGTTTGAGGAGTGGTAATTCCTGCCAGTGCATTACACGATATGGTCGGATTCATTTCTTCCTCTTCTAGGGCTGGTTCCTGGTGTATATCCTCTTCTTGTTCATTTCTTCTTCCTCTTCACAATCTATGTAAAATAATTTCTTCTCAGCACACTTATGACCTTTAGTGTATTTGCTATCACAACTGTAGCAAAGTCCTTTTGCTCTTTTTTCTTCCAATTGTTGTGGTGTCAACCTTGTAGGTTGTGGAAATCTAGGCATAGCAACACTTCCTTCTTTATAGAATTGAGTGGTAGGCTTCCTTGTCGCCATAATTTTACATTCAACTTTTCTTGCCAACCTGAATGCCTTCTCCAATGAATCAAGTTCCAAAATGTGAACTTCATGTTGGATGTTATCCTTTAAAGTGCCTATGAAGAGATCAATCCTGTGTTCCTCTGGAATATCAGTTACCCTTATATTCAATTTTTGGAAGTCCTCAATGTGCTCCTCCACTAAGCCCTTTTGTTTGAGATTTATCAATTGGCTAAAGAAGGTGTTGCTCTTTGTATCCTCATAATGTGCTATCATTTCCTCCATAAAAATTGACCAAGTGACAATTTTTTTACGGGAGCAAAGCCATCGATACCATACAAATGTATTTTTTTCTAAATGTAAAGTTGCAATGCGTACCTTTTGTGTATTTTTCACATTATGGAGATCAAAATATTGCTCCATCTGTAGTATCCATGTTACAGGATCCTTTCCATCAAACTTCCTCATATCCATTTTTGGAATATGGTGGTTCTTCCGGCCAACATTAGAGTTTATGAAGTCACGATTAAAATTTATTTTTTTCTCATCATGATTTTCCTCTACTATCTTTTCACCATTAGGAAACATTTCTTGTATCAACTTTGTCAAACCTTCCATGTCTGCTTTTAGATCATTCTTCATGTTTTCCATGTTGTCTTTCATTTTTTCATCGATCTTAGCTTCCATGTCATCCATCTTAGATTCCATGCCATCTATCATAGATTCCACGCCTTTCTTCAAACCATCCGTCTTCACTTCCACGCCTTTCTTCAAAACATCCATTTCATTTTTTGTTGCTCTTTGCGAGAGAGAAATTTGGTGCACTTGCTCTTGTAATTTGATAGATCATGTTGCAATTCTTCATCTTCATGAGTCATAGTAGAGCCTTATGAAGGTTTAATGGGTGTTGAATTATTTTTACGGGGCATTTTTTTTTTAACCCAATACTGATATATATTCTACAATATGCCCTTGGAATCAATTCAAATTTATTCTTCAAACAAGACTTATGCAATTCGTAAAAAAAAAATACACACCTTTTTCTTGCTTTTGAGGAGCTCGATATTGAAATTGGATTATATTTGTGGTTGCAACTCTTCAATATTTGAAATTTTTCATTGAGGTAGCCTTCTGAATTATATTTCGAATGCCACAGGTCTGACTTGATTTGGATTCTCCAAGACAAAGTTATGTCCAATCTCCCACAATGACCTAATTATGGACTGGTTCAGTAGAGTGAACTTGTACAACTTTCCACATGTCACTGTTTCGTTTTTTATCTCTGAAATTGATAGAAAAGAAAAGACAATCCATGTAATTGCAACCACTTTTTATGGCACTCCAATTCGATGCTCATATAGAGAGTTATGAATATTTTCCCACGATCACCTCTTTGAGATGAAATTCAGGAGCCTGAAAAAACACTACCTTCCACAGATCATATCTCTGAAAATATTTTGAACCAAGATCTGAATTTTTTTGACGAGTTTCCTCAAGATTTCATCTTCGCGCCCTAAACATTTCAGAATCTGAACCTTTGTAGAAAAAACGTTATAGCGTAAATTCCACGATGACCTGTTTAGTTTAAATTTAGGAGCCTGCAAAAAGACCTAACTTCCACAGATCATATCTCCGAAAATATTGTGAACCAAGCTCTGAAAGTTTTTCATGATGTTCCTCAGGATTTCGGCTTTGCACCCTAAAAATTTCAGCTTCTGAAACTTCGTTGAAAAAAATTTATAGTGAAAATTCCACGATGACCTGTTTGGAGCAACGAAACCCTAGAATCCAAAGCTCTGATACCAAATGTTGTGAAACCAGCTCCAAAAATAGAAGAAAAGAGATATCAACACCTTATAAATAAGCCACTTCGAGGGGGAAACCTCTAATACATTACATTAATGAACAATTCTTGGATGATACAAATTACAAAACCTCCTTTCTATATATAGGAGTCCATGGGGCCATAATGTAATTCTAGTGGGGCCACAATGTAATCCTAGCCGACCTAACAATAATAATTTAAGGGCACAATACTAACAATATGGGGGTTACAAGGGTACAATAATAACAATAAGGGGGTTACACTAACAACAATAAGGGACTATACTAGTAATATAGGGACGTAACAAGGTTCCATCGAAAGTATGCAACATGGGTACTCCTTGGATGAGGAATTAAATTTTTCATCCAACAAGTACTCCCGCTTGAAATTTGAGTAAAAACTTTGGGAGATAAGATAAAAATATGAGTTGAAAAAGTAGTTTTATTATTTTATTATTTTTTAATATTTTTACCATTTTACTTTAAAAATGGTGAATATTCATCCCCCATGGTTGACATCATCATTTTGAATCCTATTAGTTCTTATAAAGTTTATTTTGGTTGTAAATTTTTCTTAGGAGGCCCATTTTAGACCTCAAAATTCCCCTAATGGAACGTATGATTGAATAAATGTTAGAGGCTAGTATAATTCAACCTAGTCAAAGTTCTTTCTCTGCTCTAGTAGTATTGGTGCACCAGAAGGATGGATCATGGTGCATATATCTGGATTATAGGGAGCTCAATAAGCTCACTATTAAAGATAAATTTCCTATTCCTGTGATTGATCAATTATTGGATGAATTACATAGAGCAATTTATTTTACCAAGTTGGATATTCGTTCAGGATATCATCAAATTAGAATGAAGATGGAAGATATTTTGAAAACAACGTTTCAAACTCATGAGGGTCATTATGAATTTTTGGCCATGCCTTTTAGCCTTACCAAAGCACCTTCTACATTTCAAGGGTTTATGAATTCCATTTTCAAACCCTTCCTTAGAAAATTTGTGCTAGTATTGTTTGATGATATACTAATCAATAATAGGTCTTGGAAGGCTCATGTTCAACATGTTGACAGGGTGCTCAAATTGTTGGAGGAGAAACAATTATATGCAAAAACATCCAAATTTTTCTTTCGAGTACAATAGGTGGAATATTTGGGTCATATTGTATCTCATGAGGGTGTTAAGGTAGACCCTAACAAAATTAAATCCATTAAGGAATGGAAATTCCCCACAACCATAAAGCAGTTGCGAGTATTTCTCAGGTTAACAGGGTATTATCGCAAGTTTGTTAAAAATTATGGGAGAATAGCAGCACCTCTAACAACATTATTGAAGAAAGATTCATTTTCATGGACTCCTGAAGCAACTAAGGCATTTGAACATATTAAAGAGGCAATGTTCCTAGCACTGGTCTTAGCTACGCCAGACTTCCCAAAAACATTTATTGTGGAATGTGATGCCTCAGAAAATGGAATTGGTGATGTTTTAATGCAAGAAGGAAGACCCATTACTTTTGAAATTCGTGCAATCAAAGGAAAGTATTTACAAAAAGCTATTTATGAGAAGGAAAGGTGTCAATACTACATGCACTAAAGAAATGGTGACCTTACCTAATGGGAAGACCCTTCAACGTAAAAATTGATCATGATAGTCTTAAACACTTTTTGGAACAAATACCATCTTCAGAAGAGCAGCAAAAATGGGCCGTGAAGAAGTTGGGTTATGACTTTGAAATCATCTACAAAAAATGGAAGATAAATGTTGTCGTAGATGCACTCTCAAGAAAGGACGAAGAGGTGGAAGCATTGCTTTGTGCCATTTATATTATCCAACCAGATTGGATAATTGAAGCAAGGGATGAATGGAAGAAGGACGAAGAAGTGTGGACACTCATTCAAAAGTTGCACCAAGATCCTAGTACATCTGATACATTTAGTTGGAAAAATGATTCCTTATGGTACAAAGATTGTTTATATATTTGTAAGAATTCCCAACCAAAACAAAAGATTCTTTTGGAATTGCACACTTCTCCTCTAGGAGGACACTCAGGATTTTTTAAGACTTACCACAGGGTGAAGAAAGAATTTTTTTGGGATGGCCTTAAATCTGATATTCAAAATTTTGTGGCGGAATGTTTGGTTTGCCAGCAAAATAAATTTGAGACAATTAAGACCCCGGGTCTTCTACAACATTTTTCAATTCCAAGTCAACGTTGGGAGGAGATTTCAACTGATTTTATCACAGGTTTACCCAAGTCCGAAGGAAAGAGTGCCATCATGGTGGTAGTTGATAGAATTACCAAGTATGCACACTTTTGTACATTATCTCATCCATTTAAACCAAGTACATTTGCTACTGCATTTATGGAAACATTTCAAAAACTACATGGAAACCCAAATATTATTGTAAGTGACAGAGATCCCATTTTTACTGGAAATTTTTGGACAAAATTATTTTCTTGTTTGGGTATTCAACTAGCTCATAGCTCATCTTATCACCCTCAATTAGATGGTCAAACTGAGATAGTGAATAAATGTTTTGAAGGATATCTTCATTGTTTTGTATATGATAAGAAAACAAAATGGGTCAAGTGGTTACCTCTCACTGAATGGTGGTATAACACTTCCTTCCATAGTGTAGCAAAAATGACCCCATTTATGGCACTTCATGGATATCATCCACCGTCCATCACATCATCTTTAAGAGAAAATTATAAGGTTCAAGCAGTGGAAGATCACATCGAGCATAAAAAAGAAGATCTCCAAATCTTAAAGGATAACCTAAATTTGGCACAAAATCGAATGAAACAACAGGCAGATAAACATCGCAGTGAGAGAAGTTTTGATGTAGGAGACTGGGTATTTTTACGGCTACAACCATACAAACAAATGCCCCTCAAGCAATCTAATAAGGATAATAAATTATCGCCAAAGTACTATGGTCCTTACAAGGTGTTGCTAAAGATTGGTACTATGGCATACAAATTGGAGCTTCGTGCTTCTTCGTGAGTGCATCTAGTTTTCCATGTTTCATGCTTAAACAAGGTTACAGGTGACAAACTTCCAGTTCAAACAATATTGCCAGAACTTGATGAGGAAGAAAAAAAAATGTTGGAACCTGAAGAAGTCACGGAAACAAGAACTCGACAACTACGAAATCAATCAATTTCAGAGTATGTCATCAAGTGGAAGAACTTACCCACTGAAGATTCTACATGGGAGGATGAGAATTTTATACAGAAGCATTCAAATCTACTCAAGCGTTGAGGAAAACACCTTTTTGAAGGAGAGGGGCATGTTAGGTCCCTATATTACTAGTATAGTCCCTTATTGTTGTTAGTGTAACCCCCTTATTGTTATTATTGTACCCCTGTAACCCCAATATTTTTATTATTGTGCCCTTACATTATTATTGTTAGGTCGGCTAGGATTATATTGTGATCCCTTGGACTCCTATATATAGAAGGAGTTTTTTTCATTTGTATCATCCAAGAATTTTTCATTTATGTAATGTATTGGAGGATGCCCCCTCGAAGTGGCTGATTTCTAAAGTGTTGATCTCTCTTTTCTTCTATTTTGTGAGTTGGCTTCATAACAAAGGTTTATCTTAAAAGCAACTTCATCTACAATAAAATATTTCACTTTTTACATATATATCTCAGATTGAGATATTAAAAGGGATAATTGGAACCTATTTTTTAGAAATCCAAGAGGAAAAATCTCAAATACAGTTAGTGACTTGGAGGCCACCTCATCTAATAAGAGTTGGTATCAAATTCAAATTTCTCTTCTTTTTCATCAGAAATCCATAACGATAGTGCCAAGTAAATTCATTAGTTTTGAATGTCCTATATTTTAGTTCTATTTGTGTAACACAGTTAAAGATATTTGTAATAAATATTGATATTTTTTCAGGATATTTTAGTTTATAAATTTTATAAATACTTTATCATTTGAAGTAATATATGTTGGAACATTGGACATTGAACCAGTGTATTTCAGTTTGACAAAGTATTACACTGAATTAAAAGAAAATTTGTAGCTTAAATTTAGGGTTTCATGTGGTGAGCTTGTATGGCTATGTTTCTCTTTTGTAAGTCACTTCATTGAATGCTTTCTCTTTCCATTACATATTTACTACTTTCACTCATTGTCTTTATAGTTTTTAAGCAGGACTCATGAGGAATACATGCCATTTTTTTATGAGATGATGATGTTTTGTTTATTTTCGTCTTAAGGAATGAATTCATCCTGCACAATAATCATACAGCCTAAAGGGTCACTCAAGCTTTCCTACCTTGCCCCTTTATTCCCTTGCAATTTTTTCTCTTGTAACCCTACTAGAGTTTTCAAGCCTAGCTCTAAAGGACCATTTTAATCCAGCACAAAAATCAAAATAAACCAAACCCTAATATGCATATCTAGCCTAAAATATCCATGATCCAGTCAGTTTGGATGTGATCTCAATGAGAGAGCCCTCTTAGTCCAGTAGGGCCTGCTACTAGGTCAAAGTGGCCTGTGATTACCTTTGTTGGTCTCCTTCTCAGCCTCTGTAGATCCAATGGAGTGCTAACATCTTGGCACTGTTGCCAGGGAGGGAGGTGACCAATATTCCGTGGGAAAAAAAAAGGGATCACATCTAATTGTTGATGGTGAACAGTGATCATAAACAAGAAGGCTGAATCATTCACCTGGTGACTCCATTTTTAGACAACCCAGAGTTCATAGCATTCATGATGACTCCACTATCATAAGAATTCAGAGCTTAATGACAGATCTAGTGGCTTAATCGATCACAATGATAGGGTATGTAGAAGATCATGTTTCTCTTGATGGTTTTAAATACTATTTGAATATGTTTAAGGATTATCAGATTTATGAATATTTTCCGAAGTTTTTGTCTACTTATTTAAAGTCATGCAAATGTATCTTTGAAGCTAAGATCAATTTTTTAGATGAATTTGTTGACAAACTTGAGAAGGATATTGAGGTCTTAGAGGCTCAAATTCAATCCCATAGTATTCACGATCAAAATTCACCTTTTGGAAACATTTTCCTACCAAAAAAATAAGATATAATGATGCCCTATGATTTTCTAATTAAGGAGTGTTATGCTTTTGAGGATGATTTTGACAATTAACAGTTGGGAAAATGGTATGATAAAGAGAGCACACATGAACTGTCCAACCATAATGATCAAATTGCAGAAATCCTTCAGGGTCATTAAAAAAAAAAAAATTATGATCTCATAGCTGACTACATGGAGGGTATTTTTAGCTTGAGTTTTTAGCCATCATTTCCCTATGGAGATCAAATGCACCATGAATTTCCTCTGCCATTACATGTTTCAGTTTTAATTTTGCTAAAGCGTGGTAAAAAATCCATGGTATTTGAGAAGCTCCTTCACTAGTTGTATTAAAGTTTTTGTATTATTTGATCAAGCGTTCTTTCCGTAGATTAGTGTAGGTTGAGTGTGCAATAAGCTGGTTGGCCAAGAATTTATTTTCAGCCTGCAGTTTCAGTTTGGTTTGTAGTATGATTGTTTGCAGCATTGTATAGTTTATAGTTTCAGTTGGGTTTTAGTTGAAGAGCAGGTTGTGGCTGTTAGTTTTTGAGGTTGGAAGCAGCCCAATGGATAAGGCACTGATATGAAAATTCAGAGATATGTGGTTCTTTACACCTCCTAAAGGAGCTACCATCCCCAGATGGAGCCAGATGTTATCACATATAATTTTTTGTTAAAAATTATTTATATGGGAATTTTTTTTGGTGTTTAAGGTTGCATTTTCTCTCGGGATTTTATATAGGATTATTATTATGATGGTTTTAAAATCTCCAATTATCTTCCACCTCCATGTCTTCCCCCCCTGCCTCCATGTCATATGTTTGTTTCATGGTTAGTTAAAACTATATTTTTCCCAATAAATCACGGTAATTTTAAATATGTTTTAAAAACAACTGAAAACAAATTTTCAAAAAATGAAATAGGTTTTTGTTGATAACATACTCATATAGAAAAACCTCCCTTATTTTTCTAACAATCTTTATGGTTTTAGATATTTAGAGAAATATTTGCAGGCATATTTTCCAAAAGTTTCCTGTTTTTGGCCAATATTTTCAAATACGGTTTTCGAACAGGTGGAAATGAATTTTAAAAATAGAAAGAGGTTTTTGTTTCTAATGTTTTTATGTACAAAAACCTCTCTCTGTTTTTACACATACACTATGGTATAGGAAATTTGAAATAATCTTTGAAGGCACATTTTCCAGAAATGTCTTGTTTAGTCATCTTTTTGCAGAGAAGATTGTGGCCCATCCAAGATGAATATTGAGAAACTAGAGGAGGTTTGTGTTCCTAGGATTACAAAATAGAGAGCTTTATGTTCATAATATTCTAAAATAAAAATACCTATCTCACTTTTTACAAAGGTATTACAGAATGAGAGATACATTCACATCTTCACAACCTATTTCTCTTCCTGCGCAAAGTCCTGTTTTAGACATCTTTTTGTAGAGAATATTGTGAACAACTAGAGAAAAATTTTGGGATATGGAGAGAGTTTTATCTAAAAAACATCTTCATCTACAATAAAATCTTTCAATTTTTACATATCTATCTCAACTTGAGATATTCAAATGGATAACTGGACCCTATTTTTCAGAAATTTGGGAGGAAAAAGATCAAAGATAGTTAGTGACTTGGAGGCCACCTCATCTAATAAGAGTTTCTATCAAATTTAAATTTCTCTTATTTTTCACCAGAAATCCACAAATATAGGGCCAAGTAGATTCATTAGTTCTAAATGTCCTATATTTTTGTTCTATTTGTGTAATACAGTTAGATATATTTGTAATAAATCTTGATATTTTTTCAAGATATTTTAGAGTAGAAATTGTATAAATACTTCATCATTTGAAGTAATAGATGTTGGAACATTGGACATTGAACTAGTGTATTTCAATTTGGCAAAGTAATACAGTGAATACCGAGAAAAGTTGCAGCTTAAATTTAGGGATTCATGTGGTGAGCTTGTACGGCTATGTTTCTCTTTTGTAAGCCACTCCATTGAATGCTTTCTCTTTCCATTACATATCTACTGATTTCACTCAATGTATTTATAGCTTTTAATTAGGATTCATGAGGAATAAATTCCGTATTTTGATGAGATGATGATGTTTTTTTTTATTTTCTTCTTAAGGAATGAACTCATACTTATATTCTTGTTCCTGATCTCTCTTTTCATCCTACACAATAACCATACATCCTAAAGGGTCACTCAAGCTTGCCTACCTTGCCCCTTTATTCCCCTACAATTTTTGCTCTTGTAACCCTACCAGAACTTTCAAGCCTAGCTCTAAATGTCCATTTTCATCCAACACAAAAATCCAAATCAACCAAACCATAATCTGCATATCTAGCCTAAAATCTCCATGATCCAGTCAATGTGGCTGTGATCTCATTGAGAGAGCCCTCTCAGCCTAGTAGGGCTAGATACTAGGTCAAAGTGGTCTATGGTTACCTTTGGTGGTCTCCTTCTCATCCTCCAAAGATCCAGTGGAGTGCTAACAGTGATAATGATGCTAAATATGGGGAAAATCCTATTCACGTAGAAGAAATATCAAAACCAAGGAATATACATCTGGATGATTCAAAGGATTGTAATCTTATCAATTCTTCCTATGGAATGATTCCAAGGAAATTCAAACACAAGACATTGCAGAACAAATATCATATTCGACATTGTCCTATAGCTTGAAGATAAAATCTAGATGATATGATTATCTTCTCTTAATATTTTATGCATAAAATCATTAAACAAACAAATCCATATTTTAAAGGAGAAGGCTATGAATAAAATCTTCCATGCATATACACATTTCGACAAGTAGCATTCAAATGAAAAATTTGGAGTAGCCAATGATAAGCAACAGGATTTCCTTTTTCAAATGAATTGGAATTCATCCTCATTTATTCGAAAACATGGTTGGGAATTAAAGAGAGAAATTTCATATGTGGAACAGAATCCAAGAGGAATCAATATGAGTGTTTTTCTCAAGAGACAAATGGTAGATAAATTTCTTGGCGGTTAGCAAGAGGACAAGTAGCCCAGTTTTCCAGTAACAATATTAGTGTTTTTAAACAAAAAATCAAGAATTCAAAGATTTAGGACAAATTTTGTCGAGGTGTAATATTATCCTTGTTCTTAAGGTTCAAAATCAACAATAATTGGAAGTCAAAAGGGCACTCATCAACAGATGGAAATTAAGGGGTTCATCTCCATATTTGTAGGATACTTGGCAACCAAGAGTGATTCCAACAACTCCAACAACACCTACAACTTGATACACTTTGAAACTTCTCTATTTTAATTTATCCTTTATGATTTTATTTGATTTTATTTTCCAGAAAAATGAGGAAGGAATTTAAGATTATTTTTATTATAAAAACATGTATTTTGTAATAAAAAGGATTGATTATGTAAAGGAGAATATCTTTCGTTTGAATGTAAACTGTGGAATTTGTTTTGAAGTAATCAATTCATAAATACACATGAAATACTTTTTCAAGATTGTTTTGTCCGATAAATGTTGATGTTTCTTTATTTGTGAAATTTTTTGTCCTCCTTGTTTTCCCATGGATTCTTTTTCTTGATTTTTTACAAGAATATGATGAACATAATTTACTTAACGTACTCTGCTCAGGCTTGTTAATAAAATCTAAATGTTATCCCTTTGAGATTATATATAGAATTCATATTTGTATGTTCTAAATTTCATTGATCCTCACTTTTATTCATCTCATCCATACCATAATAATTTTTTAAAATCTAGAGTTTGGCTACCTCACCCTTTTTCAACTACTCTATTTATTTGTAATTGATTCCTGAAAATTTTTATGACTCCATGACCAATGGAATTTTCCTTCATCCTACAACCACAACCTTAAGAAAAAAATATCTTTGAACTTTATAAGTAGCCTAAAATTTAGAAACAGTGATTGAGAATTTCAAATAAAGAGAGCCCTCTCTAAATTTGGAAGGACTAGATCCCAAATTTAAAGTGGTTTATGGTTACCTCTACATTTTCCTTTTCAACCTAGGAAAATTACGGAGTGCTAACATGACAAAAACTAGAGCTAACTCCAATAGATAGCTAATTTTAGCCATCAACTAGTCCAAAAATCACTACATACCATCTAAGTCAAATCAAATTATTGTAACTCATTGATATGCTAGATCACACGCGTTAACTAACAACTAATTGAAGAAACTATGAGATTGAATTAGAATTGGAAACTTTGCTAAGGCATAAGTCAAAAAATCCATTCCTCGCTACATTTCCAATAGTGGTGACGTTCACTTGTGCTGCCAAATTGATTAGGTTGGTTTTGGGTATTATCCTGAGGAGGTTTAGGATTTTTATTTTGCGTATTATTTTTATTTCTAACTCCAGGTTCTTAAGGATTCTTAGGTGTTGTGGAATTCACCGTAAGAAACTTGATAAATTTCTCAAAAGTAGGTGTTTATTAAGAACCATATGCACTTGTTGGAGCTTGGGAAGTGATAATAATTTTCCCTTGTTGAGAAACTAACTAGTTCACGGTATTAGAAGAAATGGAACAAATAAAACCATCAGAGTGCAGTCCCATCTTAGGTCATATTTTATGATCAACTGAAGGTCAAGGAACATTAGGGATAATATTATACAAATTTCCCGACAGAGAATAAATCAATACAAGTTTTTGATCACATAAGATATCTTACTCAATTTTCTCCCCAACTTAATAACATCCTTGGAAATAAGTGGCAATATGGATTGGTTAAATGAGTCTTTAACTACTTCATAAGGAAGTCTAGTTTTAACTAACTTCTTGCATCTTCGCCGCTCATGAATATGATCAGAGATGTGAGTAACATTATCTTGTCTAAAATTATACAAAATATTAGTCCCAAGATCCTATCGGGTAGCTAACTGAAAGTGGTTCAAGGAAATAGGAGACAAGGAGGAAAGTTCACTATAAGATGCCTTATTGAGTTTGATATGCCAGTTAGCAATATTTCCAGTTAGGATCCTTTGGAAAAGTCTCAACCTCATATAATCATCCACCAAAGAGTTAGAGGAACACCATAAATCGTAGGTGGCGATGTGTGTGGAAGGGTTTTCTCTAAGCTTCCCTTCAAACTTAGGAATATCAAATGGAATATGGTTGGCATAGGTGGCCACCTAGGATTGTGACATATGGGATCATTCATCAACTTATCCAAATCTATTAAATTAAGAGGTGTCAAAAAAGGCATTTGTTGTTAGTTAAATGGATCATAATGAAAATAGCGCCTAACATACCATATGGTCCCCCCCATAACATATTTAAAGACAAAAGAGTGTGGAACAAGGTTGTAGTTCATCCTAGTATACTTTGTTGAGATTCAACAAGATGATGAGCTTAGTGAAAAGAGTTGCCTTCACTAAGTGGGCCCATAGGCTATTTTTGGCGCAAAGTCTATTTTTAGACTATGGATCATGTTCTATGAGTTGCAGGATGCTATTTGTGGATGGTTGGTCGAGTCGGAGAAAATAGATGGACTTCTATTTTTAGACATACTGGGCGGAATCTATTTTTAGATTGCCAGTCTAAAAATAGATATGTCGAATATTATTAGCTCTTAATAATATTTGGACTCTAAACATTATCTTATTCTCTTTGAGCACTTCAGTTAAGTGCACAGATGTGGCACAACAACTGACAGAAGGAATTACACTATTCCTTAGGGTTCACTAGAGCTATTGCATGGAGACTTTAGTTAGAACTCATGTGATAGATTTTGGTGGAGTTGGAGAAGTAGTTGGTGGAGTTGCATTTAGTTTAAATCAGTTAGACTCAGTTGAGCTAGTTGTATCTAGTATAATTGATTGATACACTAGTGAGAGTGGTGTGAATTAATTAGTTAATTAATTCACTAAATAATAACTCATTAATCAACTAAATAATACATCAGTTAACTACAGTGCATGGCAGTTTCAGTGGAGACTAGTGGAGAGATAGGTGAAAGAGCAAGTGTGACTATCAGTTGTGACTATAGTGATGCATTGATTGCATCCAAAACTTAGTGGAGATTCCAATGACGATTGCACAGTGAAATCTTGGTGGATTCGAGTTCATTCAGAGCCATTCTTCAGCAGGGATTATGCAGCAGAGGTAGGATAGCAGGTGGCAAAGATCGATGCATGGATTTGCAAGATCAGGCTTGATTAGTGTGTAGTGATTGTATTGTACTGAGAGCTTGATATGATTAGCTTTGTATGAGGATTGTTACATGATATCTATAACATATATTTTATACATATAGTTGGGGTTTTCAGCTTCAAGCTTTCTCGTTAAACAACTGTGTTAATGTGTGTGAATGTTTATTGTTTCATGTGTGCATTGCAATCTTGATTTAATTTCCGCAAATGATCAATGGTGGATAAGATTCTATATTTTGCATGAAGTTAAAATAGTGTGAGATCAGGAGAATCTTGGACATATAACACATAAGTTATATAATTTCTACATACTTAGGTGCTAGGACAATAGATGTGGTTTAAATATTTTCCACCCCACGGTAAGTTCCCCTACAGAAAAAATGACCCTAAAAAGCATGAATTTGCATGGGATTATACCAAGTAGTAAAATAAATACCTCATTATTCAAAAGCACCATTTTCATCATTATAATCCATAATCATAGTGGTACTAATGGGGTTAGTACCCCCTGGTAAACTACTCCACTCAAAGGAAACATAACATCTAGTGAAAGTCATCCCTTCAAACATAGAACTATTCCAAGAAGTATTGTAAAAAACATAAATTCCCCTAGCCTATCTAGAAGAAATTTTCGATCCCCTTGACATGTTACCTAAAATTGGTATGTCCACATTAAATGTAGTAATCATAGGTTGAGATTAACTAGGAGTATGTATCTTAGCTCCCATAGATTGAGCAAGGTTCAACCCCATAACAAAGATTGATGTTTTTTAGGAGGAATGGATCCCGCCACACTAAGTGGTGATAATGAGTACATGGAAGAAAATACTTTTGATGTAGAGGGTAAATAGGAACCCATTTCCCTCATGGTAGAAGAGGTGCTCTCACTAGACATGTTATGAGAAAATAGATAAAATAGTTCACTATCATAAGGTCTCAGCTACACTAAAAATGTGCCAAGAGGGTCAGTCAAAGGTTGGTTTATGTGTTGTAATGGACTCTCATCAAACACTTCAATACTCACAAAATCTCCCCCCAAGAGAAAATTTATCCCCCCCCCCCCCACCTATGTATGGTAAAAATCTCGTGTTACCAGAGTTATCCTACATTTATGTGATGGTGGAATGTGATATCCCAAAAGGGAGAATGCACTAATACTGAAACACAATATAAGAACTACAACAAAGTAAACAATAAATCTAAATACACATCAGAATGCACAGAATAGCTGAGCCATTTTATTAATACAGAGGTGGATAAATAAGTACAAGAGTGATCAAAATATGAGACACTCAAGCTAAAGAGATGGCCTAGAATGACCTTGAAATTATCCCACAAGAGGGACTAGGTAGCTGATGGACTGCCGGAAGAGAAACTGCACTATCCCTGCTGCAACTGTTGGGACTGCAACTTCCAGAAAGATATAAATTCCAATATAGGTAGTTCCAAAGCTATGATGATGCTAAAAATAGAGATATAATCTCTATGATGGATAGCCAAGATAACCCAGAAAGGATTTCTTAGATCTATGAATCTAATAAAATCACCCTCTTAGGGCTTCATATATATACTCTTGGGTATGCATATTTTTTACATGAACTGAAGATATGATGGTTGTAATTATGTGCAATCAGCGGCATGAAAGAGGGGTTGATCCCTTCACTAGATCCTTGGGCTAAAAGCTCAAGATCTAGATCCTCCAATCTCCTCCACTGAAAATAGTTGTTGAATGATCAACAGCTTCAGAAAACTGTGATGTAAGAGAGGGAGGCTCAATATCATGCTGCTAGATATGTCAAATTAGTTCCAAAATGATGGAAACAAAGGATACAATGTGAGGACATGATCCCTCATAGGATTTCCAACTGAAATGCTGAAAACTTCCTTCCTCCAATAGATCTACAGGACTGAATTACGTAATCCTTGAAGGGACTGCTGCTGCATGGAGGTAAAATACAATGGCCTAAATGTCAGATATAGATCTGCTACTCCTTGAAGACTGAATATGAAGAACAAGTGGAATGATGAATCCTCCACTGGTTTCCTAGCTGGAATGCTAGAAACAACCTCCTAAAGATGTCACCAATGCTTGATGAGGAATAAATCTCAATAGAAAACCTTCCTAGAGTAGGCACTCGAAGTCCCCCGTGGGTAAGGGTGGGATTTACGCTCGGGAAAAACCTGTGCTAAATAGCACTGCAAACTTAGCTAAACATCATAAGAGTGCATAGAAATGTCATATGACAAATCCAGATCTAAAAAAATCAGAGACAATAATCAAATCTAAAATATGACTTGTATTGTGCCTTCACCTTCATTATATAGCTTATGAGCCTTCCATAGCCTAGGCCCACCTCTAAATTGCGTTGTACATGTGCACATAAGTCTCCATGGTTGACTACGTTGTTTCTACATGTCCTCCATCATGTCTAAATGTGACGATCAAGCTCTCCATCATGTGTGCATTAAATTCACTACTTCCTCCATCATGTGCTCTTTAAATGCACCACTTCTCCACTAACTTACCATAACTGCTTTATGATCTTACTTTGAATGCATTATGATCTTAGTCGACCTCTTAAAAGATCATCATGATTTTACATTTAAGATCCATGATCTTATTTGACTGTTTCATCCTCCATGATCTATCTCATAAATGAGACATGATCTCCACTCCTTTGTCATTAATGGAGCTGCTCCACTACTCCATGATTTAGATCTAGATCTAGAATCTCCACATACACACATCAAAAGCAGATTTTATTCATATTTTAGGATTATGGGTCCCTCCATCCTTTTATTTACTTAATTAATTAAGTTTATTAAAAACTCTAATATTCCAAATAACATAACGAGAAGGCTTGATCCGACGCGGACAAGATGAACCCTAGCTTCCTCTCTACAGATCCCCTTTCCACCGACACCATCAGGCCGCTGCTAGGCTACGAAGATCAATGCAACCAGGGGATTTTGGCTGCACCCCTGCTCCAGAAAGCTTCTGCATACCGCCATTCACAGATACATGGGTCACTCTTCGGTTTTGATATCCCAGTGAGCCTCCAACAGTACCCTAACTGCCATGAAATCCAGGAAAAAGAGGCCTCCTACCCCACGAATCTCCAGAAAGAGGTTGGGTGCCTCCCCACCAGGAAATCAGAATGGGTTACGACTATTAGCAAGCAGGAAAGCATCATCAACCTAGATTCCACAATGCATCTTGGCAACCAGGGTTACTTAGATCTACTCTCTCCTGCCTTTCAAATCCAGATATCACTTCTTACGAGCAGATCCATGCTGATTTGGGTCTGCCCAACGGATAGAGTCCAGAATATTTTGCAAGCCCTTGAGCACAGGCTAGGAATTTTCTCATCTCTTCAAAGACTTCTATATGGAGGTAAACAACTTGATGCCTCATTTCCCCTTTCATTTTATAATATTGAAAGAGATGCTACTCTAGTCTTATCCCTTTGATTGAGAGGGGAGCCATGGGAGATTCATCATTTTCTCCGAATTTCTCGTACAAGGATGATGTCCATGCACAACCTATGAAAGTAACGTAATCCTCGAAAACCCCCAAGACTTTTTTGGTTGAAAAAATAGAGGATGTTCCCACCATTGAGATTTCCCACCCGGATCTGGAAGATCAGCTTCAAAAGTTCGCAGAAAATGCCATCATCTGCAGATTCAATGGTATTTGGCCTCGCACAAAGGATCTCTTCGAGTGGATCTACGCTAACTAGACCCACAACTACACGGTCAACTTCTGCTCCAAGCATTTCTTCATTGTACTATTTGATCACAACAAGGATTATCAAAAGGCCTTAATAGAAGGTCCGTGGTTTTGGGGAAGAGCCAAGCTATTCCTCACCCCCTAGTTCCTAGATTTCGACCCCACCACAGCACTAATCACCAAGATTCTTGTCTGGGTCAGGCTTCCAAATTTACCAGCCCATTTATGGCACTTCTTAGTCTTCCAAGGAATAAAAAATACTCTAGGCCACTTTGTGACCATATATCACCTTCCGGAGTACCAAGGTCTACTCACATATTGTTAGTATGAATCCTTTGTCGAAGTGTACGAAAAAGGACCACTTTAGCTACGCATAACTAATAGCCCTAACAACAAAAGTGGCTGCCAATATCTTCAGATCTATGGTTAGTTGAACATAAAAGAGCTGCAAAAACCAGATCTATGCATGGAAAGACATTAAGCAGAAAAAATAAGGGTTTGCTCCATATACCAATAGACAAGACAAGAACAATTTTTGAAAGAATTTTTGTATTAATCATGCACCTGGGAGGAAAACAAGAAGGCGTATCCAATTCTCCTCAGTGGGATGGGTTCTTGGAAGTCCTCAGCACTTCAGATCTAAAATCTCTCTCTCTTGTTGGTGTAGAAAACCCACACAAAGAATAGAACTCAAAGGGAGCTCACACAACAAATGGTAGAAAAATGTGACCAAGTGTATAGATCCAGAGTGATCTAATAGGCAACAAAAGGTGAAGAATGGTAGGAAAAACCCTCCTATTTATAACAAAATATTGGGTCATTCTAGATCTTGGTGCATGGGTTAACCAGATCTAGATCCACTTTTATGGAATATTTTATTATATTTGTTGGAGGGAAAAGGTATTTGACTTGGGTCAAATCCCTTAATTTGTCAAAAATAAATAAATAAATGATTTATTTATCTTTTTAAGGAAGCTGTTAGAAGATAATCAAATAAATAATGATTTATTTAATTATTTAAGGAAGTGGTTGAAAGATAATTAAATAAATAATGATTTATTTAATTATTTGTGGGTGATTTGGTTATATTTAACAAGGAATATTATCTAAATAAGGTTTAAATAATTATTCCTAGAAAATAATAAGATAAATAAAGGTTTATCTAATTAATTTCTTTGATTTTGGGTTAAACATGACCGGGAATAATAATTAAATTATGGTTTAATTAATTATTCCATGAGGAAAATCAAACAAATATAGGTTTGTTTAATATTTCCTTTTGGGGTTTCCTGTTTAGACCATAAACAACCTAATAAATGTGGTTTATTAAGATATTTAACATAGTGAAGGCAATTTTACTTAGGGTAAAATTGGTCTTACATGGTGTACTTGGGTCCATCTAATGATAATAGGTTAGATGACCAAAAAATGGTGTAATAGATTGCCCCCCAGCGTGCGAGTGTCAGGAGCAAATCGTATGACCGAAGTACGTTGTAAGAACTCAATCACCAGACAACAAAAGGGAAGTCAGAGAGAGAAATGCAAGGTAGATAGTGTGCTGAAGAACTAGACCCTGAGGAGACGGGACGTGCAGGTGCAACAAGTCTCTTTTTTATGAGAGGGTACCTGTGCTGAAGGCGGCGGGGGAGGCATACCTATGCCCGCCAAGACAAAGTACAAAAGAATAGTGTGTCCAGTAAACAAGGGACCGAACCATAAAGTACAGCTGGCGTAATCATGAGCCAGATAAAAATACAATGAGGAATCCCACATACATGCTGTGCCTGGGATAACAGCCAGGACTTGTAAAATAATATCTGAGTACATGAGATACAAATACAACCCAAATGCCCCCTGTAAATGGGGAAGGGCTCACAAAATCTGACTGATACATGCAAATCAAAGAGGCTCTGCAAGTGGCGAAGGCCAACATCATCAAATATCTGGAGCTGCATCAAAGGCTGCAAGGAGGAGGTCATCCGGGCATGTGGGGGGCTACCTGCAGGGCCACCCCCTCATGAGGGTTGAGACATCTCACACACACCCAGGAATCGTCAAGAGCTGCTGCTGTATCACTAAACCATCAAGTATACAGATCTCGGTCATGCTGAAAGGAGCTAGAGAAACAATCAAGTCAAAGGGAAATGAGAGATCCCTTTGCCTGATCCGAGGCACCGAACAACAGTGGAAGCTGGAACCAAGGTACACCACCCTCTAGACCTAGCTTCTGGAATGAATGAGTTGATGTCGACAGAAGGAGGTCTGCCATAAGTGAGGCAATGAGAGATCCTCAACTAAGGCACGAGAGAAAATAGTAGAGCGACGGACAGACTGACACTAATGATGATGGTGAAATGGAAAGGAATGAGTAGCGAATGGACGACTTCCCTTGTTAGAGCATAAAGGGCATGAATGACATGGCAGCGACTGACACAATATCATAAGGGATAGGGGACAGTGGGACTGAAGGTCATAATGTGCGACACAAGAGAGAGACCAAGCAATGAAGGATGGAGGGCTATAGCGGGGTACAAAGGGACTCGAGATAGACTCCATGAATGCGATGATGACTCAACTTGGATGCTCTAAACAAGGGCGACTCGATGGTGCTGCCACACAGTAAAGGCCCAATGGGGGACCATGAAAAAATGAGTACAAGATGGTAACTCATGACGAAAATCGACACGAACAAAGACAAGTAAGGAGGCAAAATGGTGCCCCAAGTACAAGTGTCGTAAGTGAAGAAATGAGATTTTAATGAGAGGGGAAGTGACCCATCTTGGAAAAAATGTGTCCTGGTGAAGTATCAAATCCCAAAAACGAAAAATATGCTGGCTATCTAAAAGAAAATAAAACATGCATTTCAGAAGGGAAATGCTAAGGGTAATATTTCTTAAGATAGAGTGCATTGTGAGGATTAGGAAGGGGGTTGCCTTCGAAATCCTCTAAGAGGTATGCCCCCTTACCGAGATCCTTACTGATGATGTAAGGGCCTAGCCATAATGAGTCAAACTTCCCATGACCAAGGACATCATGGGCTTGGTCATAGACTAGAACAAGGTCACCTTCGTGAAAAGTGCGAGGCTGGACTTTTCGGTCATACTGGGATTTGGTGCGTTTCTTGGCCGCTTCCATGGTTTGCAAGGCAACACGGCGGTCTTCGGAAGCACGCTCGAGCATGATAAATCGTTGTTCTAGAGGTTGGGTGTTAGGGAGAAGTTCGACGGCCAGATGCAGGGAAGGGATTTCACATTCGATTGGTAAGACTGCCTCCTCTCCGAAAACAAGGTGGAAAGGAGTGAACCCGGTGGCGGTTTTAACAGAAGTCCGATAGGCCCATAAAGCAGGGAAGAGCATGAGGTGCCAATTGGTTTTGTGCTTATTCACTGTCCATTGAAGCATAGTCTTGAGAATTTTGTTGACTGCTTCAACTTGGCCATTACCTTGGGGGTAATAGGAGGAGGAATATTGGTGCTCAAAACCCAACAGTGAGGATAGCTCGCGCCATATCTCATCTTCAAAATGTCTGCCATGGTCAGAGACCAGTTGTTTCGAAACTTCGAATCGAGCGATAACGTGGTTAAAGAAAAAGAGGGCTGCGGTAGCTGTCGTGTTGTTAAATGTAGGCATGGCCTCGGCCCATTTTGTGAAATAGTCGACCGCCACGATGATATATTCGTGGTTACCAGCGGATGGTGGGCGACACTCCATAAAGTCGATGGCCCATTTACAGAAGGGACCAGTGGAGACGACCGGATGGAGGGGAGCTGGGGGAGCTCGCGCCTTAGGGGCGAAATGTTGGCAATTGGGACAGTGTTTGACTACCTTAATGCAATCACTGAAGAGGGAAGGCCAAAAATACCCAGCGCGCATGACTTTCTGGGCAGTAGCAAGACCGGAGAGGTGGCCACCGCAAGCACCGCTATGGCAGGCATTAAGGAATTGTTCAGCTTCAGCGTGTGTAAGACAATGACGAAGGACAGTATCAACCCCGCGACGATAGAGATCGTCACCGATAAGGAGGTATCGGGGAGCTTGGTGTCGGATACGTCGGCGAGCCTCACGATCGAGGTGGAGGGTGAAATTTTGGGTTCGCAAGTAAGTAAGAATATCGCCATACCATGGGTCATCGGAAGAAATGGAAAATAAGTGTTCATCAGGAAAGTCATCATTAACTGGAGGGTCGTGCGATCCGGTAGGTAATTCAGAAATGAGCTCAGCGAGGGCTAAGCCTTTCTTACTCTTTGGTGTGACAAATTCGAGGTCGAATTCCTGAATAATGACGACCCAACGGGCGTACTTCCCAGTGAGGATACGACGACTCAATAGGAAAGCCAAGGGGTTGGAATTGGTCACAACCTTGGTGGAGCGCATGAGGATATAATGACGAAGTTTTTGGACTGAGAACACTACAACCAGCGCTAACTTTTCTTCAGATGAGTAGGAGACAGGGGGGCCTACAAGGTTCTTACTGACGTAGTAGATCACATGCTCGATACCATTTTCATCTTCCTGGATAAGGACTCCAGCGACCGAATAGGTGGAAGCGGAGATATACAGGATGAAGTCCCGACCAAATTCGGGAGGGCGGATCAAGGGAGCGGATGTTAGAGCCTGCTTGAGGGCATCGAAAGACTCATGAGCATAGGAATCCCAAACGAATGGGATAGTAGATCGGAGGAGTCTAAGGAACCCATGTGCAGTGGTGGCATAGTCAGGGACGAACCGACGAAGAAAATTAGCTTTGCCTTGGAGACTTTGGAGCTGGTGAAGGGTGCGCGGAATGGGAAGTTCAAGAATGGCTTGAACTTTCAAAGGGTCAAGAGTGATACCATCCTTAGACACAATGAAGCCTAAGAGATGGCTGGCAGGAACGCAAAAGACGCATTTCAACGGGTTAAGGCGGATATTATACTTGCGACATCGGAGAAAAATGGTACGCAGATCGTAGAGGTGCTGTGCCTGATGCTTAGAACGTGCAGTGAGGTCGTCTAAATAAGCAAGGATAATATGAGCTAAGTCATGGAAACAATAAGACATGGCCCGTTGAAAAGTGGCACCGACGTTTTTGAGGCCGAAAGGCATGACCCGATAAGCAAAAGTTCCCCACGGACTAATGAACGTGGTTTTGAGTTGATCAGAAGGACGGATAGCAATTTGGTTGTATCCGGAGAAACCATCCATAAAGGATAGAACCTCATGCCTCGCACACTCGTCAACGATTTGGTCAATGAATGGTGTGGGGAAGTTGTCTTTGGGACAAGCTTTGTTCAAGTCACGAAAGTCTGTGCAGACACGGATGGTGCCTTGTTTCTTGAGAATGGGAACGAGGTTGGATACCCAAGTGGTGTACTCAATGGGGTAAATGAAACCAGCCTGCTTGAGTTTATCGATTTTGGCTTTGATAGCGTCACGTCTGGAAGGATGACTGGGTCTCAACTTTTGACGGACTGGTTTGGCGTCAGGCCATGTGTCGATATGGTGTTCGACAATGGCGGGATCGAGTCCGGGCATTTCAGAATAGGACCAGGCGAAAATATCGCGGAATTCTTTGAAAAGCTTGGTGTAAGCTTCGATTTCTTCCGGGGTGCATTGGGCGCCCAAGGTGATATATTCTTCGATACCTGGTGTGACTGAAATGTCAATTTTGATGGTAGGAGAAATATTGGCCATGTTTCCTTCTTCGAAAGCATCAGGTGCAGGGATGGGGTTTTTGAACCAATCGACTGCATTGGGGATGAAGTCTTTGGTTTCCACAGCAAATTGGTCATGGGACTGCTGTGGGAGGAAGTATGCGCGATGGTGCATATCGTCCCATGGAAAGTTCGGGTTGGTCATGGCTTCCATAATGTCTTCATCGGACTGGAAGATGGGAACACTGGAGGAAGAAAATCCACCCGAGGAGGTAGTGATGTGTGACGGGTCATCAGGAGGAGAAGGGCTCAGATGTGCAATATCAACAGATCCAAGGTCGGCTGAGGAGTCGAGAGTATCTGCAGGTTAAAGGGTAGGTGAGCTATCTCGCGAGGATGATGATAGGTACAAAATGGTGGTTGACGGCTCTGTTGGCTCGATAGCGGGAGGAGGAATGTGAATGGGAGTAGGAAGATCCTCTGGTCCTATCGAAGTGGCCTTGAATCGGCGGTACATGTCCAAGGAGGAATGATACTCGTCAAGGCGGGGACAGAGGTGGGTGTAATGGCCGTGGAAATCACATAAAGCACAAGGGTGGTTTGTGTGCAAGGTTTTGAGTTTCGGGATAGAGTCCGGGATAGTGACGTAGACTTCGGGGATGTCAGAGTCGGGAAACGTCTCGTTGACCAGAATTTTGAGGTGCGGCAACTCAGGACACAGATGGGTGGCATGACCGACGATATCGCACAAAGCGCATTGGATAGCGGGCTTTGGCGGTCGCGGAAGGGTAGAGGTTGTCGGGGCGGCCTGGTCCTGATGGGTTGCCCCCTTACGAACTTTGCCTTTCTTTTCGAGGGCTGGCGCCACAGGGGTAGGGTCCTGTGGAGGTGCTGGGGGCCCGGAGGAAGTGAGGGGGACCGGTTGAACCGGTGTCAAAGCAAGGTAAGGTTTGGGGTGACCGGGAGGGATAGCGGCTGGAGGGTCGATGTACCAGATGGGTATGCCGAGGGTCAGGTTAGGGAGAGAGAGGGTGGCCATGACGGGGACAGAAAATACTCCGGGAGGGGGAGGCAGGAAAGGTATCTGCCCAGCAGGGTAATGACCAGGAGGGACGGCTCCGAGATGGTTAAGACCTGGGAGAACCGATCCAGGAGGATAAAGGGGTTCAGAGATACCAGCTGTAGGGGGAGGGCCAGAAGGAGGAGGTCCGGCTGGCTGAGATGAATGGCTAGGAGCGGGGTGCGGAGGGTGAGGGGGAGGTTGCTGACTAGCCGAGGTAGGCCGCTTAAGGGAAGCCTGGGACGATTGCATCATGCAAACATTCGATAAGCTGGGATCAGTGATGGGAGAAGGGGAAAGGTTAGGGAAAGTTCCAAGCAGGGAGGAATCTTTGTAAACGCCGAGGGAGACACTGGTCAAGGAATCGACGGTTTGCTTGTTGGCTACAGAAGAGATGGTCGTCTCAGGTGAGGTCTGAGATTTTGGCTCATGATATGTCAACTGGTCAATGGTGACTATCTTTCCATTGTGGGGGAAAGACATCCTGCGAAAAACCACGGATGGGACAGCAGACATAGCATAGGTGTAGCTTCGCCCCAATAGAATGTTGTAGTCTAGTGGGGCGTCTATGACTTCGACGTCAACACAAACAGTCTTACCGGCGAGGGTGATAGGACAATTACGGACAAGGCCAATGGGCTGGGAGGCATGGCCGTCCCACACTCGAAGGGTGATCGTGGAAGGGGCCAGCTCAGGGGATTTGAGTTGCTTCCAAACCGAAGCGAACATCACACAGGTGGATGCCCCCTCATCAATTATACACCGGGAAACGTTGGCGTTCCGGATTTTGACTGGGATTTGGAAGGCGACGGAAGCAGGAAGAGGAGGATGGTCTGATTGAGTGGCGTCGAAAACAATCATTTGGTCATCAGCAGGATCTACAGTGCCCACGGCAGATAGTAGAGCCCTCTTTTGGGAAGGGCACGACTGGAGGAGTTCCAGTGTGGAAATGGCGGCAGGAGATTGCGCCAAATCGTCTACTATACTATACGAATGAGCAACTCGACTGGGAGCAGCGTTTCGACGTAGGGGTCCCTTAGGAATCTTGGTATGAACCTCAATTTTGGGTTGAGGGATATGTAAGGGGCCACTGGGTATCGAAAGAGGCTCTGTAGAACCTGAAGAAGGAGGCTCGGGGGCAGACTGAGCAAGAGGCTTGGGGTACTGGCGAGACCGAGTTTGAAGGTGAAGGTTGACGGTCGGGGAAGGATCGGAGTGCATCATAAGGATCTGGTAATCAGAGGAACCAGAAAGAGAAGGGGGAGTGGCGACCTGGCTATCAGGTGGTTGGGTAGCCACGAATCCTTGCTGAGGGAAAGGATCAGTAAACACAGCTGGTTGGGTGGTGGCCACATTAGGAGGAGCATGAGGGGAGGCGTGTTGTCCGCGCAATGTGGCTTGAGACTCCCACATCTGCCGCATCTGGGGTAAGAGGGGACAATCGTGGGTGTAATGACCATAAACACCGCAACACGAACAAGGCTTACTTGTGCGAAGCGGCCTGTCCGGCTTGGGCTGAGTGCCCTGTTGTTGGTTGGCAGTGTTAGGGTCCACACCAGGATTGGGTCCACAGGTACCAGGGGAAGATTGGTTTGGATTTCCTCTCCGCCTTCTTTGATAAGAAGGGGGATTAGTCGCGCCCTGCTGTGCAAATACTTGCCCTGGAGGGGGCTGTAGGTGCTGGTGTTGGGTTTGAGGAGGCAAGGGAGGAGGAAGCGCATATGCTAGAGGAGCTGGCGCACCAGGCTGCGGATAAGGGTAATGGGTAGGTTGGGCAACATTGAGGTAAGCAGGAGGTTGGGCAAAAGGAGGAGGCATGCCGTATCCTGGATACATGCTACCGGGAGGGGGAAGAGTGCTGGAGGTGTTGGCCCCTCCCTGAGGGAGACCATAGCCCATAGGAGGTTGAGCGTACGGATGGGAAAGGGCTCCAACGATACCGTCGGCGGAATGAGATGCCCCCGGGGCGTTAGCGCCGCCGGGCCTGGGGAGGTCAAGAAGAACGGTATAAACATAAACAGATTGAGCGTAGATCAGGTCATATTTCAAGGCTATCTGGAGGGCGGCTTCTTCAGTTTGAGGAAAGTGAGAGGCGACATCTTTGCTGATAGGAGCTAAGAGGGTGCGAAGGAACCAGTCCATGTAAACCCGATCTTCGAAGGGGGGAGCTCGACATAAGCTTCGTCTTCGTCGCCATTCCTGAACATGGGCAGAAAGGCGGGTCGAAGAGGTTTGCTTGAATGAAGTCAAGAGCTCTGTGCCAGTATCGTATCGGAGAGGGAGCTGGAAATAAGATAAAAAGGCTTGGGCAAGGGTCGCAAAGGTGGTATGGGAAGAGGTGGCTTCTTCAACATACCATTTAGAAGCTTCGCCGGTAAGCGTGCGTTGGAACAAACGAAGACGGATGGAGTCATTGGTAATGGAATTGGAGGAATACCACATGTGGAAAGATCATACATGATTGGTTGGATCTTCTCCAGCAAGGCCTTCGAACTTAGGGATGTCAGAGGGGAGCTTGGTTGGCATAGCAGGCCAACCAACATCGTGGCGGATAGGGTCGTTGATCAACTGATTGAAATCGGGGAGGCTGAGGCTCGGCAGTCACCAAGGCAGCTAAAGGGTGGCCGAGGCAGTTCCCGTGGTGGTTCCGCTTGTAGTGGTCTACATTAAGGCCTCGATCACCGCTAACGCTAGGCCTCTGACTCCGTACATAGTGAAGGTGAGTTGTGTGGGGGTAGAACTGTGGAGGAGAGGGAAAACCTAATGAATCGTAAGAGGAGTTGAGTAATAATTTCAGGAGGACCGGCTCGACGACGGTGGACGGAAAGGTGTCGACTCCTCAACCTGAAACTCTAGAGGTGAAGGCCAAGAAGTCTCCGGGAAAGGCGCCTTGGGGGCGCAATGATGACAGGAAGAAGGAAACCGATAGGGGCAGAAAGGGACGTAATCAAGTGAGGTCAAGGGCAGAAAAGGTGCCGTGACAATTGATTTTAGAGTCTTTGCCAGGCGGTGTTAACCAGGCGCTTCTTCACTTAGGGTCAGTGTGTGGCGTGCGTTAATTTTAATTTTTAAACCCTTTCCGTTTTGAGAGCAAGAAAATGTGTGCTGTGTAACTGAAAATAAATCTGCAGAGAACAGTATATAATGCTGAAATAACAGAAAATTAACAGCTACTAATGCATTGCTTCAACCCAAGGAGGTGGGCCGCTCAAAATTAATCTAAAAAAGGGTAAAAATCTAGGTAAAACACACTTAAAAAGAGGCCAATAGATCAAGGGTCGGAAGGGACAGGGATCTAAAGGATAAAGCTGCTGAAAAGAGGTGCAGAGCACAGCCAAGAGATAGAGGCAAGGTGGCTGGAAATAAGGAAGGAAATCAGCAAAAAGCGGCAAGGACAGGAAGGAGGTCCTAAAGAGAGGTCCAAACAAAACAACAAGAGGTGATTTGAAAGGAAAAGAGGCTGATTTAAAGGGATTTGAAAAGGAGGTTCCAGATCTGAAAAAAGGAAGGCTGAAACTTTGAAAAATAGACGGCTGAAACAGCTAAAACTCTTCCACAAAAATTGGAGGGTACTAAAGCCCTAGGGGGCTAGGTTCCCATTTAAATGAGTAAAAACAGATCAGAACTAGGTCAAGGCGGGCTGAGACAGAGGCTGGAAAACCCTGATAGAAGCTTCAGCAAAACCCAGAAAAATTGCAGAAAAATCACTGAAAAAATGGCAGGTCGCAGGTTCTGACCTGTTTTCAGTGAAGGTCACAGAAAAGGGGCAGAAAAGTGTGACCTGGAGGTCCAGGTCGCAGGTTATGGGCCAAAAAGTGCGACCCCCCGTTCTGGTTGTCTCGGCGGTAGATTTTCAGAAAAGTTGTCGTCTCAGTTGCGGCTGGTGTCGCTTACCTGCGCAATAGGGCCAGAAACACACGGAAGTTAGAAATTTTAATGTTTTAGGGTTTTATGTGAGAAAAACAACATAAAAATAGGGAAAATAAACAGTTGAAAAGAAACCCTAGGGTCTGAAGTAGCTGGATATGCAGGAATATGAAAAACGACAGCAGTCGTAATTTAAAACCCGTGTGGAGTTGCCATTTGTTAGTATGAATCCTTTGTCGAAGTGTACGAAAAAGGACCACTTTAGCTACGCATAACTAATAGCCCTAACAACAAAAGTGGCTGCCAATATCTTCAGATCCGCGGTTAGTTGAACATAAAAGAGCTGCAAAAACCAGATCTATGCATGGAAAGACATTAAGCAGAAAAAATAAGGGTTTTCTCCATATACCAATAGACAAGACAAGAACAATTTTTGAAAGAATTTTTGTATTAATCGAGCACCTGGGAGGAAAACAAGAAGGCGTATCCAATTCTCCTCAGTGGGATGGGTTCTTGGAAGTCCTCAGCACTTCAGATCTAAAATCTCTCTCTCTTGTTGGTGTAGAAAACCCACACAAAGAATAGAACTCAAAGGGAGCTCACACAGCAAATGGTAGAAAAAGGTGACCAAGTGTATAGATCCAGAGTGATCTAATAGGCAACAAAAGGTGAAGAATGGTAGGAAAAATGCTCCTATTTATAACAAAATATTGGGTCATTCTAGATCTTGGTGCATGGGTTAATCAAATCTAGATCCACTTTTTATGGAATATTTTATTATATTTGTTGGAGGGAAAAGGCATTTGACTTGGGTCAAATCCCTTAACTTGTCAAAAATAAATAAATAAATGATTTATTTATCTTTTTAAGGAAGCGGTTAGAAGATAATCAAATAAATAATGATCTATTTAATTATTTAAGGAAGTGGTTGGAAGATAATTAAATAAATAATGATTTATTTAATTATTTGTGGGTGATTTGGTCATATTTAACAAGGAATATTATCTAAATAAGGTTTAAATAATTATTCCTAGAAAATAATAAGATAAATGAAGGTTTATCTAATTAATTTCTTTAATTTTGGGTTAAACATGACTGGGAATAATAATTAAATTATGGTTTAATTAATTATTCCCTGAGGAAAATCAAACAAATATAGGTTTGTTTAATATTTCCTTTGGGGTTTCCTATTTGGACCATAAATAACCTAATAAATGTGGTTTATTAAGTTATTTAACATAGTGGAGGCAATTTTACTTAGGGTAAAATTGGTCTTACATGGTGTACTTGGGTCCATCTAATGATAATAGGTTAGATGACCAAAAAATGGTGTAACACATATGGTAGAATATGTGTGTAAGTAGACATAAGCAAAGGTCTTCCTGACCAAATTAATCTCAAAATCGACGACTTCCTGTGGACACAGATTCTGGATTATGAGAACACTGCCTTTCGCTGTCGCCACTGTCACCAAACAGGGCACCTTTAAAATTCCTGCCCCGCATTCTTTACAAAAAAAAAGGAAAACAATCTCAAATCTAAATCCAAAACATGGATTCCAAGTTATCCGCCCCCAGTGGATGACTCTGAGTCCTTGGGTTCAGATGAGGAAGATATTGATGTAGAAATGGTGCAGGCAAAGCAAATGAATGATTCACCCTTCATCGTCCTAGAGGGTCCTCCAGTCACAACGATCTCTCAGAAACACACTCATGAGTCCTCCTCTTCTGATACAGATAAGGAGACTCCTCCCACAGTCAACAAAAGTCTACAAGTGGTTAATGCCCATCCACACCAAGATGAATGGGTCAAAGTCAACAAAAAGAAAGGGAAAAAATTTTGCATGGAAGCTTCAGCCCATTCTGGGTAGAACCCAACTTCTATATTCTTGCTTTCAAGTCATGCTTCTTAGCTCTTTTTCTTGTTTCACTTACTTTCTTTGGGACTGAGGTTGATAGTTTATCATTTCTGGTTTGCTCGTTTCTTGCATCTCTTGATTGTAAGCTCACCTTGTACCATATGATCGCTTAATGGAATTAGTCTTATTCAAAAAAAAAAAAAATATTCCAAATAACATGTGAAAATTTTGGAATATTACATGGACCCTCCTCCACTAGAGAAAGGCGTAAAAGTCTATGAGAATGTGTTATAAAACCAACTCCCAAAATAGAAGACAAGATAGATCAACACCTTAGAAATCAACCACTTTGAGGGGGAAACCTCCTTTACATTACATAAATGAACAATTATTGGATGACACAAATGAAAAAACCTCCTTTCTATATATAGGAGTCCATGGGGTCACAATATAATCCTAGCTGACCTAACAATAATAATGTAAGGGCACAACAATAACAATAGTGTGTTTTATGGGGCACAATAATAATAATATGGGGATTTCATGGGTACAAAATAACAACAAGGGGGCTAAAATAACAACAATAAGGGACTATACTAGTAATATAGGGACCTAACATGCCCCTGTCCTTTAAAAAAGTGTTATCCTCAATGCTTCAGTAGCTTTGGATGCTTCTATATAAAATTATCATCCTCCCATGTGGAATATTCAGTGGGTAAGTTCTTCCACTTGATGAGATACTCTGAAATTCATCAATTTCATACCCGTTAAGTTCTTGTTTCCATGACTGCTTCAGGCTCCAATATGATTTTTCCTTCCTCATAAAATTCTGGCAATATTTTTTGAACTCTAGTTTGTCACCTATAACCTTCTTTAAGCACGCAACATGGAAAACTCGATGTACTCGAGAAGAAGCAAGAAGCTCCAATTTGTATGCCATAGGACCAATCTTTTGCAACACCTTGTAAGGACCATAGTACTTTGGAGATAATTTATTTTCCTTCTTAGATTGCTTGAGGGACATTTTTTTGTATGGTTGTAGTCATAAAAATACCCAGCCTCCTACATCAAAACTTCTCTCACTATGATATTGATATGCCCGTTGTCTCATTCAATTTTGTGCCAAATTTAGGTTATCCTTTAAGAGTTGGAGAACTTGTTGTTGATGCTCGATGTGATATTCCACTACTTGAACCTTAGAATTTTCTCTTAAATATGATGTGATGGGCAGTGGATGATATCCATAAAGTACCATAAATGGGATCATTTTTGTTGCAGTGTGGAAGGAAGTGTTATACCACCATTCAGCGAGAGGTAACCACTTGACCCATTGTGTTTGATTATCAGATACAAAACCACGAAGATATCCTTCCAAACATTTTTTCACTATCTCAGTTTTGCCATTAGATTGAGGATGATAAGATGAGTTATGAGCTAGTTGAGTACCCAAACAAGAAAATAATTCCATCTAAAAATTTCCAGTTAAAAATGGGATATCTATCGCTTACAATAATTGCTGGCTTGCCATGTAGCTTTTGAATTGTTTGCATAAATGCAGTAACAATTGTGCTTACTTTAAATGGATGAGAAAATGAACATAAGTGTGCATATTTGGTAAGTCTATCAACTACCACCATGTTTACATTATTTCCTTCAGACTTAGGTAAACCTGTGATAAAATCCATTTAAAACTCCTCCCAACGTTGACTTGGAATGGATAAATTTTGTAGCAGATTCAGGGTCCTAATTGTCTCCACTTTATTTTATTGGAAAACCAAACATTCTGCCACAAATTTTTGAATATCGGATTTAAGGCTTTCCCAAAAAAAATATTTTTTCACCCTTTGGTATGTTTTTAAAAATTCTGAGTGTCCTCCTAAGGGAGAGGTGTGCAATTCAAAAAAATATTTTGTTTTAGTTGGGAATTCTTACAAAGATATAAGCGATCTTTGTACCATAAGGAATCATTTTTCCAACTAAATGTATCAGATGTTCCAGGATCTTGCTGCAATTTTTGAATGAGTGTCCACAATTCTTCACCATTTCTCCATTTCTGCCTTGCTTCGGACATCCAATCTGGTTGGATAATAGAAATCACACAAAGTAATGCTTCCACCTCCTCATCCTTTCCTGAGAGGGCATTTGAAACAAAATTTAGCTTCCCTTTTTGTAGATGATTTCAAAGTCATAACCCAACATCTTTGCGACCCATTTTTGTTTCTCTTCTGAAGATAGTCTTTGTTCCAAAAATTATTTAAGACTATCATGATCAACTTTTATCTTGAAGTGTACTCCCATTCGGTAAGGCCGCCATTTCTTTAGTGCATGTAGTCTTGCCAACATTTCCTTCTCATAAATAGTTTTCTGTAAATACTTGCCTTTGATTGGACGACTTTCAAAGAAATGAGTCTTCCTTCTTGCATTAAACAACACCAATTCCATTTCCTGAGGCATCAGTACATTCCACAATAAATGTTTTTGTGAGTCTGGCGTAGCTAAGACCAGTGCTAGACACATTGCCTCTTTAAGATGTTCAAAGGCCTTAGTTGATTCAGGAGTCCATAAAAATGCATCTTTCTTCAATAATGTTGTTCATTAGGGGAATTTTGAGGTCTAAAATGGGCCTTGGGAAATAATAAAATAATTGCTGAAAAAATAAAATAACATTTATGAATTTGCAATTCACTTTTTGCACCACAATCCATGTGACCATGATTAAATTAATATCAAAATTGTATCAAAATAAAATTAATAAAGAAATTGAATTGATGTGACTATAAACAAGATTGAGATTTTCAAGAAAAAATCATTATCATTGAACAACTAATGCTTTTGTCCTTTGTACTTAAATAACTTAAAATATAATCTAAATATAAACTCATAAATTCTTAATTACATAATATGTTATTAATTAAAATTTGTATTATTTAAATTGTATAATAGCATGTAATTAATGCACTATATAAATATAATATAATATAATAAATGTAATATATTATTTTATGTATGAATTTTATCTAACACATTAAATTTATTTGATTTATAACATAAGGAGAAATAATATATATAATAATATATAATATTAATATAATCATAATGAAACGAATTGATTTATATTTAAAATTAAAGAAAAAAAATATTGAACTAGATTTAATTTATATTTATAAGTATAATATAAGATTTATATACATTGAAATTTTAATTTTTTTTGCCCCAAATTATGTTGAAACTAATACAACTTTTTTCAACATACAATACTAAAATGTTTTTTGTTTTTTCTCATTAATTTTAATATTTCTGTATTGTTATTAATATTATAATAATATTATTTATAGATTTGATTTATCCTAAAATTAAAAAGTTACATCTTTATTTATTTTAATTTCATATGTATAATATATATGTATAGATATTAACTTATAACTAAATTGAAATTGTAATATTAAATAAAATGAGATGAATATATAATTTAAAAATAAATATAAGAAAATATACAAATATAAAATTTATTCAAAAGTGTGTAAAGACATGAAGATTGTGTATAGATATGCATTATTTCTCTCATAAAATATGAAATGACAATAATAATATTTTATTCAAAAAGTGTGAAATGACATTTATTATGAGTACTTTACTTTATGAATTTAAAAGTACTTAGAGCACTACAATGGTTAACTATGAGTTTTTATCTACCATTGAGAATGTGAAAAATAAGTACCTTTAACTCAAGCACTACCACCTCAACCATTAGGGATTATGTCATCCCCTAAAATGTGTTTGGTTGTCATAAAGTGAATTTTGATTGTACATTTTCTTTAGGAGGCCCATTTTAGACCTCAAAATTCCCCTAATCTGAAAGGTGATGCTATTCTCCCATAATTCTTAACAAACTTGCGATAATGCCCTATTAACCCAAGAAATCCTCGCAACTTCTTTATGGTTGTGGAGACTTTCCATTTCTTAATGGCTTTAACTTTTTTAGGGTCTACCTTAACACCCTCATGAGATACAATATGACCCAGATATTCCACCTCTTGAACTCCAAAAAAACATTTGGAGCTTTTTGCATATAATTGTTTCTCCTCCAATAGTTTGAGCACCCTGTCAACATGTTGAACATGATCCTTCCAATGCCTATTGTAGTTTAGTATATCATAAAAAAAAATAACACAAATTTTCTAAGGAAGGCTTTGAAAACGAAATTCATAAACCCTTGAAATGTAGAAGGTGCAATGGTAAGGCCAAAAGGCATGACCAAAAATTCATAATGACCCTCGTGATTTTGAAATGTTGTTTTCATAATATCTCTAGTCTTCATTCTAATTTGATGATATCCTGGATAGAGATCCAACTTTGTAAAATTAATTGCTCCATCTAATTCATCCAATAGTTCATCAATCATAAGAATGGGAAAATTATCTTTAATAGTGAGATTATTGAGCTCCCTATAATATAGACACATGCGCCATGATCCATCCTTCTTTTTAACCAATACTACTGGAGTAGAGAAAGAAATTTGACTAGGTTGAATTATACTAACCTCTAACATTTTTGCAATCATACGTTCAATTTCTCTCTTTTGGACATAAGAATATCTGTAAGGCTTGATGTTTGGAGGAACACTTCCTGGAATCAAATGAATAACATGATCATGATCACAAATAGGTGGGAGTCCTTTGGGAGTTTAAAACACCTTGGAATTATTTTCCAAGACTTTTTGGAGATCTGCAGAAATAGATGATTTTGATTTTGGAACTTCTAGTGAGAATAACTGTGAAATCACGCCTCGTTTTTCTTTATTCTTAAGCTTTGTCATGAAATTAGAGCTTATTATCTTTCCTCGCTTCCATGTGATGCCCCATAATTCAACTTCCTTTCCTTCCGAAAAAAATTCAAGAAAGATTCTCGAAAATTAAAAGCTATTGTACCTAAATATTGTAACCATTGTACTCCTAGTACAACATCATCACCTCCTATTGGAATGGAAAGCATTGGAATATTCAATACATATTCCCCCATGGTTAGCTTTATATTATGGAATTTTCTATAGAAATTTATATTTCTTCCATTTGCAACCATCACTTGACACTCTGGTGTTGGGTATAGGAAGCAATTCAGTTCCTTGGATACCTTACAATGAATATTATTATGGGTATTACCCAAATCAATAAACACTATTACATTTTTCTTCTTGATATGTCCTTCTATATTGAGAGTTTGAGGAGTGGTAATTCCTAATAATGCATTACAGGACATGGTAGGACTCATTTCTTCCTTATCTAGGGTTTGTTCCTTGTGTATATCCTATTCTTTTGTAGTTTCTTGTTCATTTTATTCCTCCTCTTCACAATCTATGTAAAATAATTTCTTCTCAGCACACTTATGACTTTTAGTGTATTTTCTATCACAACTATAACAAAGCCCTTTTGCTCTTTTTTCTTCCAATTGTTGTGGCATCAACCTTGTAGGTTGTGGAAGTCTAGGAGTAGCAACACTTCCATATTTATAGATGTGAGTGGTAGGCTTCCTTGTCACCATAGTTTTACTTTCAATTTTTCTTGCCAAATTGAATGCCTTCTACAATGAATCAGGTTCCCAAAGATGAACCTCATGTTGGATTTTATCCTTAAAGTCCCTATGAAGACATCAATCCTATGTTCCTCTAGAATATAAATTACCCTTACATTCAATTTTTGGAAGTCCTCAATGTGCTCCACCATTGAACCCTTTTGTTTAATATTTATCAATTGACTAAAGAAGGTGTTTCTCTTTGTATCCTCATAATGTGCTATCATTTCCTCCATAAAAATTGACCAAGTGACAATTGTTTTACGAGAGAAAAGCCATAAATTACATACAAATGTATTTTTTTCTAAATATAAAGTTGCAATGCATACCTTTTATGCGTTTTACACATTATGGAGATCAAAATATTGCTCCATCTGTAATATCCATGTTATGAAATCCTTGCCACCAAAATTCCTCATATCTTTCTTTGGAATATGGTGGGTCTTCAATCCAACATTAGAGTTTATAAAATCATGATTAAATTTATTTTTTTCTCATCATGAGTTTCCTCTACTACCTTTTCGCCATTAGGAATCATTTCTTGTATCAATTTTGTCAAACCTTCCTTTAAACCTTCCATGTCTGCTTTTAGATCATTCTTCATGTCTTCCATGTTTTTTTTCATTTTTTCATCGATCTTATCTTTCATGTCATCCATCTTAGCTTCCATGCCATTCTTCAAACCATCCATCTTAGCTTCCATGCCTTTCTTCAAACCATCGATCTTAGCTTCCATGCCTTTCTTCAAACCATCCATGTTTCCTTCTATACCATTCATCTTAGCTTCCACACCATCCATCTTAGTTTACATGCCATCCATATTAGCTTCCATGCCATTATTCAAGCCATCCATCTTAGCTTCCACGACTTTCTTCAAAAAATCCATCTTAGCTTCCACACCTTTCTTCAAAACTTCCATTTCATTTTTTGTTACTCTTTGCAGCAAAATTTGATGCACTTGGTCTTGTAATTTTGATATATCATGTTGCACTTTTTCCTCTTCATGAGTCATAGTAGAGCCTTCTAAGGGATTAATAAGTGTTGAATTCTTTTTAGGGGGAATTTTGGAACCCAATACTGATATCTATGCTTCAATATGCCCTTGGAATGACTCAAACTGATTTTTCAAACAAGACTTATGCAATTTGAAAATAAAATACACACCTTTTTATTGCTTTTGAGGAGCTCGATATTGAAACTGATGTATCTCTATAATTTCAGATCCCATAGATTTTATCCTTAGTCCTTTATTAGCCCTCTGAATCTTCTTTCCAATGACATGGGTCTGACCTGATTTTCATTCTTCAAGACAAAGTTATACCCAATCTCCTGCAATGACCTAATTATGGATTGGTTCAATAGAGCGAACTTGTATGGTGTGCCACGTGTCACTGTTTCCTCCTTCAGCTCTTATATTGATACACATGAAACTAAATTCCATTTGACTACGAAATTTTTTTACAGAATTCCAATCTGCTGCACAAAGAGAGAGATTTATGGTGATGTTCCCAAGGTCACCTCTTTGAGATGAAATTCGGGAGCCTACAAAAACCCAAACTTCCACAGATCGTATCTCTGAAACTATTATGAACCAAGTTCTGAATATTTACACAACGTTCCTTGGGATTTATTCGAAAATGGTTTTTGCTTTTAGCTTCTGAAACTTTGTAGAAAAAATGTTATAGCGAAAATTCCATGATGACCTATTTGAAGCAGTGAAACCCTAGAATCCAAAGCTCAGATACCAAATGTTATGAAACCAGCTCCCAAAATAGAAGAAAAAATAGATCAACACCTTATAAATCAACCACTTCGAGGGGGAAACTTTGTTTACATTGCATAAATGAACAATTCTTGGATACAAAAATGATGAAACCTCCATTCTATATATAGGATTCCATGGGGTCACAATATAATCCTAGCCAACCTAACAATAATAATGTAAGAGCACAACAATAACAATAGTGGGCTTTTATAGGGCACAATAATAACAATATGGGGACTACAGGGGTACAACAATAACAATAAGTGGGCTACTCTAACAATAATCAGGGAATACACTAGTAATATAGGGATGTAATAGAACATTAGATGTTTTATTAAACCATGGTGAATATATTTTTTTAACTAATTAAATTAATCAAGATACCCCTTATTCCCAACTATGCTTCGAACCAAACAAAACATGCTAAAAAATATAAGGAGACAAGCACAGAGAAACCAAGAAATAATGAAAGGTATCTTCTCATTAATTAAGCTTGATTAATGAGGGCCTAGGTTGATAGTGAATACATTAGAGAAATTTTGAGGTATAAAATGAGCCTCCTAAGGAATATAATAAAATAATATTGGAAATAATAAGATAAGAATAGATCACATCATCAAATTTTAGAGGGAAAAAATAAAAAAAACTACTTTTTCAACTCGAGTTTTCAACTTATCTCCCTACGTTTTTACTCAAATTTCAAGTGGGAGATAAGTTGAAAATATGAGCTGAAAAGGTAGTTTTTTTATTTTTTAATAATTTTAAATTTTTTACTCCAAAAATTTTGAATCGTTCTGCATTCGACATGATCATATTGAATCCTATTGGTTCTTATAAAGTTTATTTTGGTTCTACATTTTAGTTTTGAGGCCCATTTTAGACCCCAAAAATTCTCTAATGATGTGCTTGGAGTACTTACGTTGGATACTTGCTTAACAATCCTTTAAACCTAGCACAAGTGCCGTCACTAAGGATGGAACAACACCCAAGAGGTTTGGCTGAGTTTGACCAACATCTTCCCTTAGTACAACAAGGATGTTGTAATATTCCAAATTAGGAAAAACAGGAATTCCGAACATAAACTGGAAAATGCCGTAAAATATCAATACATCAGAACATGAGCACATCATATAGCCATTTTATTTATAATATAGCTATAAAAAATATTACAAGATCTTGAGGAAAGACACTCAAGCTAGCCAAAACAAGCCTCAAATGACCCTATACATCAATACATGAAAAATTGTTGTTACATAAACTGTTGGGAGGCCATGACTCCACAATCCTACTAGAAATAACTACTGCTGGAAACTAGTAATGCGCTTATCTGCTGATATAGTGCTCAGAAAATGCCGAGATGAGAGATCTAGGCTTTCTAGCACAATTCCAAGATAAACCAGAAAGGGATTCCAAAAATACACAATATGGAAAATCCATCCCTAGGGCTGAATTACACTCTACAACTGTATAAATACTTGGAGGTGGATGATCTAATGTAAAAATGGCTAATAATCCTCCCCACTGACTTTCCAAATGAAGGGCTTCTCCCCTCATAGGAAAATAAGCTCAAGAACTTGGGTTATTAAACCTCCACTGAAACTTCCCTCCTGAATTACGCAATTTCTAAAGGAGACTGCACTGTTGGAGGTGGCTAAATATTTCCCTGATGTCGAATGATGGAATGAAGATCAAATTAACCTCTCCTGAGTGGGCACTCGAAGTCCCCCGAGGATGAGGGTGGGATTTTTGCTCGAAAACAACCTTGTGCTAAACAACACAACAGACTCTGCTAAACAGCTAAAGCGTGTATAAAGTCATAAAAGAGTAAACATAAACATATTCAAAATTATTTTAATGGTTTCCATCCCCTTCCTATATGATTTTTGAGCCTCCTCCCCCTTGGTCCCACTCATTAAATATGCTACTCTCATGGAGACTCCCTCCCATTATGATTGTCTTATCCTCCAATATCTCTCCACTACCTCCATGACTGCGTTTTTTGTTTGGTTAATCTTGACCCCATCCACATGCATTGAACTCCATTCATACTAAGGAGTTCTTTATTCAACTAGATGCACCAATCCACTTTCACACGAGAAGTGCTTTTATTCCTACTAAAGAGATTTATGGGTCCACTGCCCTCTTATTCATCTATTTTATTAACAAAGACAAAATTTAATATTCCAAATAGCTAAAAGTTAATTAGGAATATTACATCCTCCCCTCCCAAATGTTCCTTATCCTCAAGCGACTGCAAGAATGGATGCTGCAAAATATTCTCTCTTCCCCATGTAGCATCCTCATCCGGTAGATTCTTCCATTGAATTAGATATTCTCCAATGAGCTTGTTCCTTAGCTGCCCCTCCCAAGTGTCCAAGTTAGCCTTTGGTGATAAAACCAAATGGCTCACATCATAAAGAGGTGGGAGATCCATGGTGGAAACTACATGTTGTCTAATGGAATTTTTGAGGCATGAGACATGAAAAATTTTGGGGACCTGACTCCCAATGGTGAGCTCCAACCCATATGCTACTCCCCCAACAACATGGATCGCCATGTATGTCTCATAGAAAAGCTTCTTAGTCCCCTTCTCCTTCAATGAAGATGGTTTGCATGTCTGAAAATGGAGATAGACCAGATTTTCCACCGCAAGATGTCTCTCTACCCACCCATGATCTGTATATAACTTTTGTTGATCTTGGCTTGTAGCAATTTTGTCCTTAAGAGACTAGAATATATCTTGACTCTCTTGGATCCAATATTTTGTTTAGGAGCCTTTCTTGCTCCAACCATTCTATCAACAATTGATAGAGCATCATCTCCATATGGAACTAAAAATAGAGACATACTGATTTCCATATGAAATGTCATATGGTAACAATAGTCGCCCAAGTGGAACCAGCATAGCTCTGCTCCTTGCTGCCCCAGAACATATTTTGGAAAGTAGCTCCCTATCCACTTGTTTACTACCTCTATCTACCCATTGGTCTGGGGGTAATAACTAATACTTGGTCTCAACTTGGTACACCCCAAACGGAACAACTCCTACCCAAAGCCATCCAGGAAGTGGCTATCTCTGTCACTGACTATGGCATTAGGAAGACCATGAAGTCTAAGGAGAAGCTTTCTCCCTTGTGAAGTAGTGCATTGTAAATAAATGGCAAAGGAATGTAAATAATTTTTTAGTTGACCAATGATTATAAAGATGCAATCCTTACCATGTACTATTGGAAAACTAGTGATGAAGCCCATAGAAGGGCTCTCCCATTTTCCTCCCGGAAAAGGAAGTCACTATAACGATACTCCAGGATGGTTTTTTTCTCCTTCATTTCTCTGGAAAACTATGCACTTCCAGATATGTTGGAGTACATCCTCCTTGAGACCCTTCCACTAGAATATCTCCCTAATGGTCTGATATGTCTTTGTGAAATCTTGGTGGCTGGAAAGGGGTGAATCATGTGCTTCATGTAAAATTCTCTCGTTGAGCTTAGAATATCTGGTCAAAAAGATCCAATCCTAGTAGTAGATGACCCCATCCATCACTTTATACCTCTCATCGATCATATGCCCATCAAGTACCTCACATGTGAAGTGGTCCTTGGAATACTCCACCAACAACTGGGACTCCCAATATGAATCCACACTCATCAATGACAGTATTAATGGTCTCTGTGATAAGGCATTTTTTACCTCATTACTTCTCTCTTTGACATGTTCCATGTCATAGTCATATCCCAGAATTCTGCTACCCCATTTTTTTTGCCTCTGTGGCAGCTGCTTTAGCTGCTTTTTCTCAAGAAAATATTGAAGATTACGATGGTCAATCTTTACTTGGAATCTATTTCCCATAAAAAATTGCCTTAATTTGGCCAATGCATGCATGAAGGCCAACAACCCGTTCCCATATATGGAAGACACTTTCTTATGTGGAAGTATCTTCTGACTCTCAAAGGCTATGGAATAGCCTCCTTTCTCCATAATTGTGCCATCACCTACCCCTGAAGTATCACCTTCCATCGCAAAAGGCTTGGTGAGATCTGGTAATACCAATACTGGAAAAATATTCACCTCCTTCTTGAGCCAATAAAAGGCCCTCTGCACAGTGTTTTCCTCATCAAATGATCTCCTCTTAGCCCGATCTATGATTGGTGCCACTAGTTTTGAGAAATATTTAACCAACTTCTGGTCCGAGGGACTTCCTTATGGAATGCCTCCAAATACGATGGAATCATGGTCTAGAATAGTTTTTATATCTGAGTAGAATAATTTGTCCTTGCCTCCCCTACACAAATCAGTCTCCATATTATGTGCGAAAACTTCTTGAGGTGGATAGGTGTGCATGCCCTTGATCATTTGATGCTTACTACTCTTCTTATCTGTCCATTCCATCCGCAAGGTCTCCCAATATATGGTGACCTTCCCCAGAGTAATCAACCACTACACCCCCAATATCACACTGGTGTTAGGAATATCGACCACAAAGAAGTGATTAGTCAAATTATATGTCCCCAAGGTTACAGACAATGCTGGAACATACTTCATACATTACATGGTTCTAGCTTCTGGAACCAAAATTGAGAATCCTTCAAAATCATCTGTGGGTATTGTTCTCTTTTAAACTAATTGAGCATCAATAAAATTGTGGGTAGCCCCACTGTCTATCAATACTGATACCCATTTCCCTTGAACTATACCTCAAATTCTCAAGGTCATATACTTGGGTACTCCCCGCAAATATTCAAGGGCCCCTCCAATTGGAGAAAATGCCCCATTTCCACCTCCTAGTGGTGGTGGATCCTCTCCTCGTGCCACAGCGCTGATGTCTCCTTCTAGCTCCTCTTCTTTCTACTCTTCACTATCATAGAATACCTCAATATAGTGTGCCTTTCCTGCAAAACACCGATGCCCTGACACCCATGGTTCTTGGCAAGTGAAGAAAAGCTTCCTCCTCCTCAAATATCTTCATACATCATTATTCTTCATGTACTCTCCACTTCTACTATTATTGCAGGGTATCCTATTATCATTGATCTGATAGAACTCCTCGAAGTTCAGATTCTCTCTGAATCTTTGAGATTGAGACTCATACTTTACGAAGTTATATCCAAGAGTATCTTGTTCTTGGGGTCCTCCACCTTCATTCCCTACTACTATGAATGTAGGCATAGTGGAGCATTGGGAAACTTGTTGCATTATTGGTCTCTCACACTAGTGATGTGAAGTGTTGGAGGTTTCTCCATGTAGAAACCTTATTGGGGTCTCTTTCTGTCTTTCCATCCTCAACTCCTTGATTTATTTGGTAATATCTTGCATGGTTTGGAGAAGAATTTTTGGAAACTCCTTTTCATCCATTTCTCCTGATACTGGAGTTTTTCCTTTGTCTTCTTCATTGTTTGTATAATCAAACCTATGACTTCTATTAATATACTGCTTCTCCCATTCTGTAGGAGGTTCTTCTTCTTCTTATGACATAGATGTAGTGCTATGTTAGTCATCCATAATTTTCACTATCTGAAGATGACTAAGTATCGGTTCTATATTTCTAGAAACAAAGTTCATGAACATTGTGAGTTCTAGAAATCTCACAGCCTTCATTACCCTTAGGATAAATTTTCACTATTTCATAATTACGTCATGTCAATCTTAGCTCACCCATCCTAGAATACCATCATGGGCTCATGCCACTCATTATCACTATGTATTTCCACCTTTGGCCTCATCCCTCTATTTTCATTTTTTGCCTAACTCCTCCATTGTCCATCTAGGGTTTTCAAGGGCTTTTTTCTTGGTTTCATGACCTCCATGATTAAATCATACGAAAATCTTGTATATTGATACTCTTACACCTCCTCCTATCCTTAATATACCTTCATAAACACTTCCCATCACTCCTATCACTCAAAATCATCATTTTCCTACAAAACCTAGTCTATTGCCACAATTTGACACTTTTTGAGACTAGGCCCGTGTTTTGACCTTTTGGACCCCTTCCCCTCACTCAATTATTGAAATTCTACTTTCCCCTACTCCATAACATCTATCCCTATCCCTCAAAATTTCCCCAACAATTTATACAACCCTTAACCCCTTCATTCCCCTCCCTCTGCAAGGCAGTCCTAAAATCCCATACACCAAACCCTAATTTCCTCTTCCAACTAAGTTAGGGTTTGATATAAAAAGGAGGCATAAGAGCAAAGGATTAATTTGATAGATAATTTAAGCAAGAATAATTCTATACCAGCTCATAAAAATCATGTCTCCATCATTTTCCAAGAACTCATTCTAAGAGACAAGCCATGTGTCACACCTAGGGCTAGTTTTGCTTCAAATTTGTGTTTCTGACCAAACAGAGATGAATTTGGAAAACGTGAGAGAGGTGTTTGTCCATAATAGGTCCAAGAAGAAAAAAATCCTTCAGTTTTTACATATGTATCATGGTTTGAGATCAATGTTAAAAATACAGGTGTCACGGGAGAAATTCTGCACTTCTGTAGTGACCTTGGGAAAATCCATTTTTCTCACAGCTAGAGTGTCCAAATGACTTGCTTAATATGTCACATGACAACTATACTTCAAGATATTTCCAATGAGATATCATGAGCTCAATTTGGAATTGAGGAAGTCATCCAAAAGTGGTTTGCACCAGCACTCTTCATTTCTTCACCAACATTCAACACTTTTGACCAATGTTGGGAGAATCTGTTTTTGGACAGGTAAATGAACACCAAATAGATTTTTTTTATTTTTTTTGGAAATTATGCTCGAAATCAAATGGATTAGGTTCTACTTAAACCTTTGACTCTCTTGCTATGCTTATAAATAGTCTAACTCCCTGAGTTTACAAGTATATAAAAGATTTTGTTTCTGCCCTTTATTAGCTTGTTGTTCTCAAGTTTAATGTCCACCTCAAGATCCTTTCACAACCTTAAAGACCCACCAACCAAGTTAGAATTTCCCTGAAAGTGCTCTTGAAACCATTGGTGAACTCATCATGACCTTGTTTGACTCCATTTCCCAATGACTTAACAATCTCCCTTGTTTTCAATCTAAATCTATCTGAGCATCATACCCAACCAAAAACAATCAAAATACCTTGCGCTTAACATCTAGCCTAAAATCAACCCTAATCAGCAAACAAGTTCACATATTTGCTCCTACTAGAGAGATCCCTCTCCGAATCCAGGAAGGCTAGGTCCTAGGATTCCAAAGCTTGGATTGATGTTAACCTGTACCTTTGTATCTCAATCTATCTAGCAAATTACGGGGAGCTAACATAATGGCGATCACGGTGGGACCTTCTAAGACAGTGACAATCTAAGTATTCCTTAGGACCTCAGAAAACCCACAAACTTCTTTAGATTGTTACTCAGTTGTTGATGGTGGACAATAAGTACATATTCAAAACAATAAATATCATCCACCTGGCGACTCCACTGGCCTCCAGTAGGCTTATTAGCCCCACTAGTCCTCACAAACTCCCTTAGGAATGAGTAAATCAATCCTAATCATGCTGATGGTGGACATCAAAGTTGAAACCTTCCACCTGGAAACTCCACAACTCTTAATAGACCTAGAGACTCCACTAGTAGAGGACTCTAGACTGGTATAAATATGTAGTGACCCTTTTTTTTTGGACTGATTGAACAAAATGTCAAGGTTGGTGGCATACCTTTTATATAATGAAATTTCAAATCAGTTATCAGAACTTCAGCTTGATGATGATTTCTTAAAAGCTATCTTTCTCATTTTGAGGTCAAATAAATTTAATCCTAAAGTTAAGAATTTTTTCTAGAGATACTGGTTGAAAAATATGAAACTGACATTGAGCTTTTGGATTCTCAAATTCAGTCATACACTTTCCAAGACCCTAAAGAATTTTTGGAATGTCTCCCTTCCCCTAAGCAGAAAGAAATTGTATTACCCTTTGACTTGCAGGCAAAATATGATTGTGCTTTCAAGGACCAAATTAAGGACGAGGTTCTCAAAGCTAATGTTTGGGATACAGATAACCAACCAGTCATGAAAGGCCTAAGAGAAGAAAGTTTACATCATGTTTTTGTTGATCCTATAGCAAATTACATGGAGGTCCTGATTGACTCAAGTTCCTACCCATGGATTCTTTACAACAATCAAATACATTAGAAGTTGTCACTTCCTATGGTAGCCTTGATTTTGAAGACACATAATCAATGTATATTGTGGTTCCCTCTGACAAGAAGTCAAATTGTATACCTATTTTTGTTACTGCTCAACTGGTTGCACTGGCACTACTGCATCACCTAGAATAGCAGAAAATTCCAAGTTAGATTAGGATAGATAGGCATGCAAATAATTTCAGCCCTCTGAGCATTTTTCTAGCTTTAGTTTCAATTTTTTCTGACAAAAACAAAAAGTAAAAAAAAAAAGAAAAATGAAAAAGAGGGTAGATGAAAAGAAGAGGTACAGCCCCATACCCAAAAAATAGTGATGTTGAAAGTGTGCAAGTCTAAATGCCACTACTTGTTTTTGAAAAAGAAGTCTTGTTCAGTCATCTAGCCTAATCATGGTTGAACATGTTTTCAATTTATTGTTGATAAGTTAGTGAGAAAGATGCTTGTCAAAATCATTCAAACTTGACTTGTAAAAAATGATAGATTAGGGAATGAAAAGATACTGGCTCCACATGCTCAAAACAGAACCAAAGAGGAAGATGAGGATGCATAAAAAATGATAGATCACAGCCCTTACCTTTATATTTTACTTTTATGCAAAATAATGTTTCTGTGTAGCATGTTCTTATGCCACAACTCATGGTAAGTAAGATTGCCTAATCATGATTTAAACCATGCTTTCAATTTCATGTTTATAGCTTAGAGAATGAATTTTTTCAAACAGCTTAATATTGACAAATGATTAGACTAGGTAAATAATAAGAGAGTTCATTAGCCTAATCTGTACTCTTGGAAGAAATAAGGGTACAATTAGATAGTTTGATTTGTGTTTTAAAAAATAAAAATGTAAAGGGTTTTCCAGTTCAAATGCACCCAAGGAAGAAAAAATGTTAGGCAAGTAGGTTGGGTAGGTAGAGATGATGTTGATGTTAATCATGTTTTTTCAGATTACTAAAGATCACAGCTTCAAGCCAGCATCAGCAAGTGAAAGAGGTAAAAATATGCCCAATGGATGAGGCACTAGTCTTCATAAACCAAGAGATCTGAAAGTTCTGGACACCTCCTGAAAAGGAGCTGCCCGCCCCAAGTGGAGCCACTGTTATTAATCCATAATTTTCACTATCTGAAGATGACTAAGTATCGGTTCTAGATTTCTAGAAACAAAGTTCATGAACATTGTGAGTTCTAGAAATCTCACGGCCTTCATTACCCTTAGGATAAATTTTCACTATTTCATCATTATGTCGTGTCAAGCTCAGCTCACCCATCCTAGAAGACCATCATGGGCTCATGCCACTCATTATCACTATGTGTTTCCACCTTTGGCCTCATCCCTCTATTTTCATTTTTTGCCTAACTCCTTCGTTGTCCATCTAAGGTTTTCAAGGGAATTTTTCTTGGTTTCATGACCTCCATGATTAATTCATCTGCAAAGGTTGTATATTGATGCTCTTACACCTCCTCCTATCCTTAATATGCCTTCACAAACACTTCCCATCACTCCTATCCCTCAAAATCATCATTTTCCTACAAAACCTAGTCTATTGCCACAATTTGACACTTTTTGAGACTAGGCCTGTGCTTTGACCTTTTGGACCCCTTCCCCTCACTCAATTCTTGAAATTCCACTTTCCCCTACTCCCTAACATCTATCCCTATCCCCAAAAATTTCCCCAAGAATTTATAAAACCCTTAACCCCTTCATTCCCCTCCCTCTACAAGGCAGTCCTAAAATCCCATACACCAAACCCTAATTTCCTCTTCCAACTAAGCTAGGGTTTGATATAAAAAGGAGGCATAAGAGAAAAGGATTAATTTGATAGATCATGTAAGCAATAATAAGTCTATACCAGCTCATAAAAATCATTTCTCCATAATTTTCCAAGAATTCATTCCAAGAGACAAGCCATGTGTCACACCTAGGGCTAGTTTTTCTTAAAATTTGTGTTTCTGACCAAACAGAGATGAATTTGGAAAATGTGAGAGAGGTTTTTGTCCATCATAGGTCCAAGAAGAAAAAAATCCTTCAGTGTTTAGACAGGTATCATGGTTTGAGATCAATGTTAAAAATACAGGTGTCACGGGAGAAATTCTGCACTTCTGGAGTGACCTTGGGAAAATAAGTTTTTCTCACAGCTGGAGTGTCCAAATGACTTTCTTAATATGTCACATGAAAAATATACTTCAAGATATTTCCAATGAGATATCATGAGCTCAATTTGGAATTGAGGAAGTCATCCAAAAGTGGTCTGCACCAGCACTCTGCATTTCTGCACCAGCATTCAACACTTTTGCCCAGTGTTGGGAGAATCAATTTTTGGATAGGTAAATGAACACCAAATAGAAAAAAAAAAAAGAATTTTTGGAAATTATACTCGAAAATATTTCCAATGAGCTATCATGATATCAATTTGGAGTTGTGGAAGGCCTCCAAAAGTTGTCTGCAACAGCACTCTGCATTTCTGCACCAACACTCAGCACTTTTTGACCAGTCATGGGAAAATAAAATTTTGACAATGCAAATCAACTTCAATAAAGAAAAAAGTTGTATATTTGGAAATTATACAAGTCAATATTTCCAAATAGATATCATGGAGCTCATTCCAACACTAGGAAGTCCTTCAAATGCCCTCTGAAAAATGGCACTGCGCACAGGAGAAATGTTTATGTTTTTGAAATTTTGAGGCCCTAGGAGTGCAACACCCTAGGCGCTACGCTATTTTTTGGGGCATCCTTAGCTGCTAAAGTTTAAATTTTTGGATTTTTCATGTCACCAGAAGTCTACCCACAAAATTTCAGGTCAATTGGAGCATTTCCCCCCCCCCCCCCCCTCAAAAGGTTAAAAAACACCTCAAAAATAACCTTTCTGCCTCCATTTTAGGCCTGGCACTGCGTGCTGAGCAGTCATGGGAGATTGGATTTTTGAGTAGGTAAATGGCATCCATTAAAAACATATAAAGTATTTCTGGAAAGTAGACTCTTCAATATTTCCAATGAGCCATCACGAGGCCAAATCTAACATCAAGAAGTGGTCCACAAATTGGTTGACAAACAACCTATTTTCTGCAAAAGTGGCATTGCATTCCTGGACTGTCTTTTGCCAAAAAGTCAACAAAACACACAAATTTATGGCAAGATGATTTTTTAATATTTTCTTGGGAAAATCACTCCTGATTTGATTTGAGAGTTATGTTTTGGTGTTTTTCATTTATTATCTTATCTCTTATGTGTCTTGGGCCTTGCATGGTCATTAAGCACATTTATGGCATTTATGGCTAAATTAGGGTTTCTGGAAGCCTCTTAGGGTTTCCACCTCCTCATTTCTCCATAAATAGAGCATGAGGGTCTTATGTATTTTGTTGGATATTGATGAATTATGCTGAAGTAATACATAGTCCCTTGAAGCCTTTGATGAGAAATTGATGTCTTAGAGCTTATGCATGATCTGATTTACTTGTTGATGGAGAAGGACTGTTTGCAGGATCCATAGGCCTAGTTGATGGTGAATGTTTCTCTTGTTAATGTTTTCTAAGTTTCTCATACGTTTTCCATCTATCTATGCTGCAGTAGGAAAAAAAATTTAGACTAAGATATGCTTGTTGATGGCACCTTAGATCTGTTTGTTTCCTTCACTGCCTTAATGTTTTCTTATGCTAAGATATGTTAGGGAATTCATCTCTTGCTCTCTAATAAGTTTTTGTCTTGTCTATTTTCTTGAATGATTTAGATCAGTTAGTATCAATTATGATTTATGGTTAGCCCTGCATATTGTTACCTCTGAAATACTCTGTTCTTGAAATCATCTTTCAAAGCAGATTTGCCTATAATTTGTCAAAGAAGTCTGTCTTAACCATGCTCTTTGCCTTTATTAGCTAAAATTGTCTCAAGGAAATTTCATAGTTGTCACTTTGGATGTTAGGGTTTTCTCTCCTTCTATGTTTATAGTTAATTGTGCAACTTAAATGTTTTTCCTTCTCTTGATGATAAAATCCGTGAAAGATTAAACAAGTTTTTGCCTTTCTATGTTTTATCTGAATGTTGTCCTGGTTGATTATCTGCTTTCAGTCTGACATCAAATGGATTAGGTTCTACTTAAACCTTTGACTCTCTTGATATGCTTATAAATATTCTAACTCCCTCAGTTTAAAAGTATATAAAGGATTTTGTTTCTGCCCTTTATTAGCTTGTTGTTCTCAAGTTTAATGTCCACCTCATGATCCTTTCACAACCTTAAAGACCCACCAACCAAGTGAGAATTTCCCTGCAAGTTCCCTTGAAACCATTGATGAACTCATCGTGACCTTGTTTGACTCCATTGCCCAATGACTTAACAATCTCCCTTATTTTCTATTTAAATCTATCTGAGCATCATACCCAACCAAAAAAAATCAAAATACCCTGCACTTAACATCTAGCCTAAAATCAACCCTAATCAGCAAACAAGTTCACATCTTTGCACCTACTAGAGAGATCCCTCTCTGAATCCAGGAAGGCTAGGTCATAGGATTCCAAAGCTTGGTTTGATGTTACCCTGTACCTTTGTATCTCAATCTATCTAGAAAATTACGGGGAGCTAACATGCTACATAGGCTGAGCCAAGATTATGCTCTGATACCACTGTAATATTCCAAATTAGGAAAAACAACAATATTGAACATAAATTGGAAAATGTCGTAAAATATCAATACATCAAAACATGAGCACATCATATAGTCATTTTTTTGTATAAGTTAACATAAAATAGAGTACAATATCTTGAGGAAAAAACACTCAAGTTGGGAAAAAGATGCCTCAAATGACCATATACATAAATACATGAAAAACTGCTGCTACATAAAATGTTGGGAGGCCATGACTACACAATCCTGTTAGAAATAATTGTTGCTGGAAACTAGGAATGTGTAGATCTACTGATATAGTGCACATAAAATGTTGGGATCATAGATCTAGGATTTCTAGCACAATTCCATGATAACCCAGAAATACAAAATATGGAAAATGTATCCCTAGGGTTGAATTATGATCTGCAACTAGATAACTTCTGGGAAGTGGCTGATCTGATGTAAAAATGGCTGATAATCTTCCCTAATAACTTTTTAGATGAACGGATGCTCCCTTCACAAGAAAATAAGATCAAGAACTTGGGTTATCCACCCTCCACTAAATCTACCCTTTTGAATTAGGAAATTTTTGAAGGAGCCTACGGTGCTAAAGGTGGCTGAAGATTAGTCTGATGCCGGATGATGGAATGAAGCTCAAAGGAACCTATCCTGAGTGGGCACTCGAATTCCCCTGAGGATGAGGGTGGGATTTCCACTCGGAAACACCCTTTTTCTAAATAACACAATAAACTACGCTAAATAGCTGAAGCATGCAGAAAGTCATAAAAGACCAAACATAAAAAATATTAAGAATTCTTTCCATGGTTTCCATCCCCTTCCTTATATGCTTTGTGAGCATCCTCTCCCTTGGTCCCACTCGTTAAAGATGCTACTCTCATGGAGACTCCCTCCCATTATGACTGTGTTGTCCTCCAATATCTCTCCACTACCTCCATGACTACGCTATTGATTTGGTGAACCCTGACTGGTGAACCCTGGCCCCATCCACATGCATTGAACTCCATTCACACTAAGGAGTGATTTATTCAACTAGATACATTGATCCACTTTCACACTAGAAGTGGTTTTATTCCTAATAAAGAGATTTATGGGTCCCCCTACCCTCTTATTCATATATTTTATTAAAAAATAATAATAATAATAAACCAAATAGCTAAAAGCTAATTAGGAATATTACAGATGTCCCCCTCAGTGTCACTCGTGTAAGCTACCTAATATTATGGATACTAGAGCTACCACATACAACACTCGTCTTATTGGGGTAGTCTTAAGTCATATATGCAGGCAAGGGAAAGGAAATTATGCCCTCAACCCCCTAATAGATTCTTCACACTACTACATATGCGTGAAAATATTGATGGTTTACTCCGATTCAAATACTAATAAAATCGGTTGTACTATCGATTTTCATTTTTATTTTTTTGTATTTTAAAAAAAAATCCCCAAAATAGAATTGGATATCTAACGCAATGAATAAATGTGTAAAATATCCAATTGGTTCATCGAATGCATAATGTCATTTTACTGTGTCAGATACTTGATGTGTATGCAACATTCATTATATTTTCGATATTTAATCAAGTTAGCCATAATAATGTTGGAATATCAACGTTGGATGCAGTCAATTTTTTTTACCATTACACAACGTCTCACCATAATTTGCAGACGTCAAAAAATTGATGAATTTTTTTATATATAAGGGTTATTTTTTGTTAAAAGTTAATTTATTCATTGCATTGAAAATAGTTAAAAAACAGTTTATTTCTTAAGATAATAAATATTGAAAGTTTGGTAAGGAAAAATGGGTGATGGAAAATGTTATTTCCCTCATAAGAAATGCAGGGGATACGGGAAGAGGATACTTTTAATAAAAACAACTGAACAACATTGTAGAAAACTTGGACACTATGCACGCTGACATGAATATCCTCTCTTGGTATGTTTTTCATTATCTCTTTATATTACAATTTCTGTAATATCCCAAAATGGGAAAGACATGAGTATAGAACATATGCACAATTCCAACTATGGTAAAATTAGAATAAAACATATAGAACTGGAAAATGTTGGAATACATAAAAACATCATGCATATGAGCACAAAAAAATGAGCCATATCATTATAATCACAATAAATGAATATACACAATGCTCCAAAAGGAATGCACTCAAGCCACAAGATGGTTGAAATACACTACTGAAACCTAGCACTGTAAAGTATAAACTGTTACTGCTAGAAATTGTTGCTGCTGGGAAGAAGATCTATGTGTGAGAGGTTGCTGGAGTGCTCAGAAATATATGGGATTTTAACCACAAACTCTACTCGAAAAACCTAGAAAACCCCATAAATGCTTTGGCCATATTTTGAGTTTCGAATTTTAGCCCTTTTTGGGTTGCACACTGCACCCCTGCTGGCTGAGTTATGCACTCCCTAGAAACAACTATTGATATGGTGATGAAAGAATGATCTATATGCTGCAATATCACCCACTCAACTCAATAACTAAAGGGTTGGTCCCTTCTCCCGATTCCCAAACTCAAAACTTGAGATCTAGCTCCTCCACTGAATATGCAGCTGCTGCATGCACAACTGCTGTGAAATACTACGTTGTATAGGAGGGATGATGATGTAGCTTACTAATCAATAATACAATGCTAATCCCAGGATGTTGAAGTGATCCCCATAGTGAAGTATTAATCCCTCATAGGATTTCAATATGAGTTTCTTGGAAATTCCTCTTCTCCTCAAACCCTCACTGCAGAATTACACAACTCCTACAGGAAATGTTACTACATAGGAGAATATATGGATGGCCTGATGCTAGATATGACAATGAAACTCCCAGAATACTGCAATGGATCCATAGTGTGAAGGTATGATCCCTCCACCGGTTTCTTAGCTAAAGTACAAAGAACAACCTTCCAACTCTCAAGATCTAGTTCAGGAATGTGCAATTCCTATAGCTGGAAGTGCAAATGAGAGTGGCTGAAAGTGGCACTGATTACTAAATGATGAATGCTGCTGAATTAGGCACTCGAAGTCCCCCATGGGTAAGGGTGGGATTCCTACTCGGGAACACCCGGTGCTAAACAACACAACAGACTTAGCTAAACAACTAAAGCGTTCAAAGAAATGTCTTGCAACACTCAACAATAAAAATCCAGACCCCCTCGTTTGCTGTAGTCATCTTCCTTTTATGGTTGTGAGCCTTCCCTAGCCTTGGCCCACCTCATAACTGCGCTGCACATGTGACCACTAGCCTCCATAAGAGTTGTCCTCCATAATCTCCATCACTTCTGCAATTATTCTTCACTCCATCTGTTATCACTCAAAAAACTCAAAAAATCATTTTGACAAGATTACTTAGGTTCATGGGTCAAAATAGGGTTTTAGGAGTCAATTTAGGATTTGATAAAGGGTAAGTTTTATATTTTTATATTTTAAAGCCCATCCTTAGGTTATGATAAAGTCTTACTTTAAGTCCCTTCATGTCAAAGATCCATCATTTTCATTTTTGGGTCATTTCCTAAAAATTTCGTGACAAAACTGTTCAATTGTCCAAGAAACCTCATTTTCATAGCACCACTAGTTCAAAAAGGTTGATTTGTGCTACGAAAGCGCTAATAGTTTCGTAGCGCAAATAGGAAAAAATACACTAGAGGCGCTATAAAAGCGCGGTTTCTAAACTGTCTTGTCATCTGAGCTGGAAAAGGTCAGAAACTGTTGGGAAATGGTAAGTTAGTGGTACGATGAGTCAGTTAATGATGAAATTCAATGTACTTACCCACGTTGCAGTCATCATTGTCATGATAGGATATGAATGAGCCATCGTTTTTAGTTATGAGAAGACTTTTGGATTTCAAATTCTTTCCTAATTAGTCATTCTCATTCCTTTTGCCTCCATATGTAACATCTGAACTCTGAAGCATTATTATTATATCTAGCCAAACTTGTGGCTGGTTCTTTCAAAGAATTTACTACATCCATATCAAGCGAAGCTGAAAGGTTTTCTGAAGAATTATGGCATAGGAAAGAAAAATACACAAAGGAGGTTATGGAAGACTTAAAGACCAGGTGAAGGATTTACAAGAGCAACTTGAAATGATTCATGATGAACTACAGAGAAAAGGCATGAAAATGACAATGGTTGAAGAACCAATAGGCCAACCAATTGTAAATGAAGAAGAAATACCTCAAGGAGCCTAAAATGCAGTTGGTTTATAATTAATGGATGATGAAGACATATTGGCCACAAGTTTTTCCACTTACAGATTTAAATTTTCAAATTTTTACAAAAAATCTACATCTACAACATTTTTTTAGCTCCTTTCGTAGCGCATCCAGTGTAAAAAAGGCAGAAAGCGCTACGAAAACACTGAAAGTTAAGAAGCAAAAACTTTGTTTTCTATTTTTGAGCAATTAACTTCAAAGGAGGTTTCTGAGCAAAAAAAAGGTATTTTAGGAAACTGAGAGAGTTTATTTTCACAAACATATTAAAAAAAAATAACCTCTCTCACTTTTCTCACAGGTATTATCATTTGGGAGATACAAGACTTTCTTTGAAGCCCTATTTTCAAAAAACATAATTTTCCTGTTTTACACATGTTTTTCAAAGGAAATTTTTGGACAACAGGAGAAGTGTTTCAAAAACCAAAGAGAGTTTTTTATTAAATAAATAATGGCCTACAAAAACCTCCTTAAGTTTCTCAAACTACATCATGGATTAGGAGATATAGGCTTTGTCACAAGACCTATTTTTTAGGAAAAAAATAGGAGAAATCTGCAAAAAGTTAAGAAGTTATGAAGGAGAAAGCTAAAATGAAGTTGGTTTATGGTTAATATGGTCTTTTAAATAATGGAGATAGGTATATTTGGATTTTTGGGCATAAATACTGTTGAAATTTTGAAAATTTTTGACAAAACTACGCACTCAGCAGTTTCGTAGCACATTTAGTGTAAAAAAGCAAAAAAGCACTACGAAATTGTTGTAGCTGCCTTTTTTTCTCTTTTTGATCAGTTTTCAAGGGGTTGAAGAATGAGTTAGGAGCTAAAATTGTTGTAAAATATGTGTTAAAAGGTGAATGAAATGATACAAGTGGAAAGAGTTAAGTTTTTGAAGAATAAAGGTTGAAATGGCAGCATTACAAAGGGCGCTACGAAATTGTTGTGTTTTTGTAGCGCAAGATATTACAACTTTTTTGAACATGTTTAGAAGTGGTTTCGGATAGTTGGAAGCTAGGGATGAGTGATGAGACATGTTTAGATAATATCCAACAGCTAAGGGCCACGCAATAAAGCTTAAATGATGGTCAGAATGCTTAAAGAGGGAAAAGAATCTTATGCCTAAAAACAGGGTTTGGTTTCCTGCGTTTGTGGAGGTCAGCAAAGTGGTCATGAAGAGCTGAATCCCATCATCCAAATTCGACCATGTGTTGATAAACTTGGAAAATGATGTAATTTGATTTAGATAAGGTTGTTATATATAGTGATAAGGAGTTTGAGTCTTATTTGTAATAGGGATGTTTAGTAGATTAGGTGTCTTTTTGTAATAAATTCCATGTCTTATGGTTATGCAAGGTGTCAAGAGTTAGAAATTCGATGTATCTAGCCTAATATGAGATCATCTCATGTTGTAAATTTTCTATTAAAGACCAATAAGTCGAATTTTTGAGGGGTTGAACATTTTTTGGCAAAAGATTGTGCTTATTGTAATTGAGTGGTTTTCAGCTAATACATAGAGTTTCTACTTAACCAACTTGGGATTCAAAAGGAGGTTTGGTGTGTTCCTGTTCTATTTGCATCTCTTATTATCCTATTGCAGTGATGTTTATATATATTACTAAGAATTCATCTTTAGATGCTCTGAATTCCTATATAAATGAATTGACTGTGTTTTTACAGTTTCATGTGTGTTTATCTCTTGACTAAAACTCTGATATGACTCAACTTCCATGTTAAGTAGATTCATTGGTTTACTAAAACTATTTTGAATCCATAAGCCCAATGTGAACTTGCTGATATGATTCTCAACCTATCTCTATCATTTATCTGTTTATTACCCTACATATAGTTATCCATCTATACTTTTATCCAAATAATTAACCCTTGAGAGAGCCCTCTCATGCTGAGGAGGCTAAGCCTCAGTCAAAAGATTAGGTTTGAAATAGTTACATGAATTTTACTGATCAAGCAGCCTATCAGGTCCAATTTTGTGACAACATTTTGGTGCGTCTGCCGAGAGTCTGATGTAATATTCCTAATTAGCCCAAGCTAATAGGAATATACAATTTTGTTTTCATCTTCTAGTTACAAGACTAAAATTGTAAAGGAGGATAAATTAAACTCTTAAAACAACAAAATAAATCCATGCCCATGTGAACAAGGCTAAATCTGGGCTGCCTTAATAAAACTCCCTTATGTGTGAAAGGGATTGTGACAATTGACTGGGTCAACAGGACCAAATCCACAGTGTTATCCAAATGCAATGTACCTCCTAGATGCATAGTGCAGATCTAGTTGGAGGCCACACATGTGAAAGGAGCTAAAAATTTGAGATGGTTTATGGTTTTGAAAGGATTTTATCCTATAAAAAAAAGAGGAGAACAACAGAAGAGGGTTTTTGAACCTATTATTTTGGAAGAACATGTCTATTTAGACATTTCTCATTCTCTTCGTTGTTTAGAACTGGGTGTTCCTAATCGGGAATCCCACCTCCTTATTTGAGTAGCTCTTGAGGGAGTCTTGCATTTCTTGTCCACTATCAGGCATTTGGACAAGCTCTTCTTCCAACTACAACACAAATCCTATTGAGGTTTTGGTTGTCTTTATAAGCTGCAGCAAGTGGAGGCTAGATCTATTCAGATCGAAGCCATTCTAGTGCCTATTTTCAGTGGGAAAGCCTTCTATCCCCATGGCAAGGGTGTATTGGATCATTGGAGCTTTAGATCCATACCTTGGCATTAGGCCAAACTGTTCATCAAGTCTACAAAATAGTTTATCTTCTAGGGCTGCGTTATCTGCAAGAGGAAAGTTGCAGAGAGTTTTGGCAAACTTTGAGGAGTGATCTCTAGTGATGAAAATATTCCTCTCACTATGGTGATCCATGGATTTCTATTATTATCCATGTCATATTCAGATCTGATCTGAATACTCCTGTATATGCTTTAGAAATCCTAAAGAAATCTGCAAATCTGCTGCATAAGATCTCAGATCTACTCCATATGCTTCATGTTTTGCTGAAAAGCCCAAGGGGTATGTAAAATAGAGACAATCTAGTGTACATATCTGATATAGTTTGTACACATATCTATCCTAGATCTGAGTTTTAACCTACTGCTGTTTTATGCTTATAAAAATAACGTTGTCAAGGCTTTTGCAGTGAAATACATTGTTGTAGCACCTCTTTAAGAGGGTTTTCTTCACAAAAGTCTTCTATCTTTCTCTTGTACATTGTATGGGCCACATTGTAAATCTGATTTTCTGATGTATAAGCTATTTTTGAACCTCCATATTGGTTTCCTACTCTTACTCTATTAAATTGTGTTATTTTCTTAGCAGTGTTGTTAAATATTGTTGTAGTCCCTTCTCTAGGGAATTTTCAAGCCATAGTAGGTGTGGGAGGTATGTTTACCTCACCTAGTTTGATTTGATTCTAATTTAATCTTGGATTTGGTTCTTATATTATCATATGTAAGGGATCCAAGGGCTGATCTTGGTTGTTGTAGCATACATTCCTGAAAAATGTGTTTTTCAGGCATGCCTTGCTAGCAGTCCCAATTTGGGGATATTACAGTGATATCAGAGCGACTATATTGGCATAGCCTATGCTTATTGAAGAGCCAATATGTCTTTTCATGGAAGGAAAATACTGATGAAGAAGTGTGGTTACACTAAAGATACAGAAGAAAAGGGTAAGATCCCTTTTACTGGAAGTTTGCAGAGAGAAGATTTCTCTAAAACTCTTTCTCAAGCTATGTATGAACTGAAAGAAGAAATCTGGGGAATGAAGAGGGAAATACATGAAAACCCCTCAGAAGGAGTTTTAAATCAAGAAAGCCCCAATACTTCTTGCTATGTGTGTGAGCATTTAGCCACACAACATGATCTGCAACGTTGGAGCATGTCTACTTTCTTGTCAAAGAAAGAAGGAGAAGGAGGAACACCAAAGGATAAATCTCTTTGTGATTATCTCCAAGAATATAAATCTCAATCAAAGAGATTCAAAATGAATCTCAATTTCCCAGATTTCTATCAACTCAAAGAAGAAAGATCCGACAACTACAGTAGAAAAAAAGGGTGCATGCAGCACACTTTGGGTAGATTCTCTCTACCTAATTTTGATGGATCACCTAAAGACTCAGCCAAGTCTTGGGTAAGGAAGCTTGACACACACTTTCAACTGCACCAAGTGTGAGAAGAAGAAGCCTTGAGAGTAGAAGCGTTGCATCTTCAAGGAAAGGTTGATGCTTGGTGGCTATTTGAGTCCTCTTCCTTGAAAGGGATTAATATCTCTTCTTATGCAAAGTTCACTAGGAGACTAGTGAAAATATTTGATGTAAGACATTCTGAGACTTCTTGGGGAGAAAAAATCAAGCCCAAGAAATCTGAAACTTTGCATGAGTTGGGAGATTCCATGGAGCCAACTCCAGTCTTGAACATTTTTGAAAGGGTTGATGATCTGCTACATGATTTGCCAAAGGCAAAAGGCCCACTTCAACAAGAACTCTCTTCGGGCCAAAGAGAAGACATGAGGGTTCCTTCTTCAGTAAGAGATCAAGAAAAAATATCTCTTAATGATGAAGCATTCTCCATTGATGAGGAGAAGGGAGAGAAATAGCAGAAAATATCCTCCAGCGCTGTGATAGCAGGAGGAGATCTATTTTCATTTAGAGATGGAGATGAAGCAATGGCTTCCACTAGAGGGGTTCTTGCATCTTTGCAAGGAGTTCCTAAGGATATTCCATATGGAGGACATGAGCAGCATGTGTCTATGCTAAAAGACAATGAGATAGAAAAAAGGAGGGATCACAATGCTGACATAGCAGAAGGTGATCCACTATCAGAAGAGAATGGAGCAAATGCTCCAATCAGAGGCACTCTTACACCACTAAGAGGGGTCTCCAAATTTCATGAGACTTCCACAAATGAAACATAGTTGAAATTGCACAGTGGAAGCAAGGACATGAGGATCACATCTATTTTTCATATGAGGATGGTCCCTGAAACCTCATTATCTAGTGGAAAACCACCTAGGAGGCCACCTGATTTAGATTCTATGGGGAAAACCTCACAACTTGCTACTCCAAACTCAGATCCAGGAGGGATTGGATCACTTGAAGGCAAAGCTTCAGTTCTGGGAGAGTTGGGTAAGCTCAAGGAGGAGGGAAATCTTCTTCCCTTATCATCATCACCCACTCTCCTTTCTGATCGTGCACTGTGGGGGGAGAAGAAGGGAGGGAACAACCTTCCAACACACACCTTTGTCATAGGAGATGTCAAGGGAAGGATCAACAACATGATAGATAATTTGGTCAATGCATCATCAGTGCTTTCATTTTTGAGCAGTGTAGATCTATATTGGAAATCCCAACTGCTGGTGGATTATTCCAAAGATATTCACACATGTATGATTCTTGATGACCAACTGAATGAAGAGGGCTACTTAGTCCAAGGAGAAGTCATCTATCATCATGGTAGAATATTTTTGTCTAGAGCTTCTAATCTCAAGCATAAGATACTACAAGAAGCACACAAATATTTCTGTTTCAGCCACATGTATTCCATGAGGATCTACAACATTATCATGAGGAGCTTTGATTGGGCAGGCCTAAAAGAGGAACTATATCAGCATTTTCAAGAATGCATGAGCTATGTGGAGTTGGGGCAGCCATGGGACTCTATGCAAGAGTCATTTAAGTCATCTCTTCCTTCTTTGGAAAGAGGAGAAATATCCATGCACAACTTCATGTGTATGAGAGAACCTGTTGGTAAAGGATATGTTCATATAAAGCAAGTTGTATTTTTTGACTGTACATGCTATTTTACAATTTTTATGCAGGCCATGACTCCTAAAAGGAGTAATGTATCATGTAAATATCATGGCAACTATTGGGCCATTAAAATTTCTGAATTTTGCCACTCCCTTAATGAACAAAGGGATATTTTTTATCATGATGGGTGCTTCCCCAAGGCACCAAACATATCTCTCACCTTCAGCAATAGTGAGATGACTTGGGCAGTAAGTAAGTGGTGGGAAAACCACTTACCATGTATTTATTTGAGGCAGGTAGGAGATGCACTGCTTTGGTATCATATGTGGGATTATGACCCACCTCCTCATGCTCAATTTGTTGTTTGTATGCACATAGTTTTTCTTCCATACATTGATGATATACTTGTACTATTTGTGGGCTTGTATGGAGGGAGGATGGGGAGCATGTATGAGCCACATGGGATCAAGACTCTCCATGTACCTTATGCTACATGTTTCAGGGAGATTTTTGGTTCAACCATTATTGTTTCATTTGAGTTCTTAACTCCTTATGGGATGGGTCACTTACCTCTCATAAAAACATTAAAGAAACAATTCATGGAAGGATGGTTTGGTGAACACTCAGCTCATGGAGGAGGCTTATCACTTGATGGTGTCACTAATGGAAGAAGGAAGGAGTTGCAACACTCACTCTATCAGTTGCTTGAGGAAAAGCAACATTTTGGATGGCAGGACTGTAATGTTCCTAATTAGCCCAAGCCAATAGGAATATACAATTTTGTTTTCATCTTCTTGTTGCAAGAATAAAATTGTAAAGGAGGATAAATTAAACTCGTAAAACAACAAAATAAATCAATGCCCATGTGAACAAGGCTAAATCTAGCTTGCCTTAATAAAAATCCCTTATGTGTGAAAGGGATTGTGACAATTGACTGGGTCAACAGGACCAAATCCACAATGTTGTCCAGATGTAATTTACCTCCTAAATGCACAGTGCAGATCTAGTTGGAGGCCACACATGTGAAATGAGCTAAACCTTTGAGATGGTTTAGGGTTTTGCAAGGCTTTTATCCTATAAAAGAAAGAGGAGAACAACAGAAAATGGTTGTTGAACCTATTGTTTTGGAAGAAAATTTCCTTTTATACATTTCTCATTCTCTTGGCTGTTTAGCAGAAAATAGTGTTGTTTAGCACTGGGTGTTCTTGATCAAGAATCCCACCTCCTTCTTTGAGTATCTCTTGAGGGAGTCTTGCATTTATTGTCCACTATCAGGCATTTGGCCAAGCTCTTATTCCAACTAAAATGTAGATCCTGTTGAAGGTTTGGTTTTCTTTGTAAGCTGCAGCAAGTGGAGGCTAGATCTATTCAGATCTAAGCCATTCTAGTGCCTCTTTTCATTGGGAAAGCCTTCTATCCCCTTGGTAAGAGTGTACTGGATCATTGGAGTTTCAGATCCATACCTTGGCATCAAGCCAAACTATTCATCATGTCTACAACACATTTTATCTTCCAGGGCTGCGTTATCTAGAATAGAAAAGTTGCAGAGAGTTTTGGCAAAATTTGAGGATTGATCTCTAGTGATGAAAATATCCCTCTCACTGTGGTGATCCATGGATTTCTATTATTATCCATGTCATATTCAGATCAGATCTGAAAAATCCTATAAATGCTTCAGAAATCCTGAATAAATCTGCAAATCTACTGCATAAGATCTCAGATCTACTCCATATGCTTCATGTTTTGTTGAAAACCCCAAGGGGTATGTAAAATAGAGACAATCTAGTGTACATATCTGATATAGATCTAATATTTTGTACACAAATATGTCCTAGATCTGACTTGTAACGTTATACTACTGTTGTATTCTTATAAAAATAACGTTGTCAAGGCTTTTGCAGTGAAATACATTGTTGCAGCACCTCTTTAAGAGGGTTTTCTTCACAAAAGTCTTCTATCTTTCTCTTGTACATTGTATGGGCCACATTGTAAATCTGATTTGTTGATGTATAAGATATTTTTGAACCTCCATATTTGTTTCCTTCTCTTACTCTGTTAAACTGCATTATTTTCTGAGCAGTGTTGTTAAATATTGCCGCAGTCCCTTCTTTGGGCAATTTTCAAGCCATACTTGGTGTGGGAGGTCTGTTTACCTCACCTAGTTTGATTTGCTTTTGATTTCCTGTTGGATTTGGGTCTTAGATTATCATATCTAAGGGATCCAAGGGCTGATCTTAGTTGTTGTAGCATAAATTCCTAAAAAATGTGTTTTTCAGGCATGCCTTGCTAGCAGTCCCAATTTGGGGATATTAAATATGAAGATATACATCTCCTGAAAATTATGAAGTTGAACTCTTGAAGGTAGCAGGAGTTCAAAATTTTTTCGAGGCTGCAACTACCTTGGCAAATCCATTGTTAAAGAATTCAAAATTGATAGATTCATGGTGATTCCACTGGACATATGAAGAGCTCAGATGCTGCCATTCTTGTTTCAAGGTATGCATGTATATATTTTCAGGAATTCATGGTTTACAAAATCATTTTCCCAAGGATGCATATTTTTTAAGGAATGGTCCAAAATTCAATGGAGAAGATTTAAGGGTGAATTAGTCATATTTAACAAATAATATTATTTAAATAAGATTTAAACAATTATTCTTAGAAAATAATAAGACAAATAATGATTTATCTAATTAATTTCCTTGTTTTGGGTTAAATATAACCAGAAATATTTTCAGGAATTCATGGTTTACAAAATCATTTTCCCAAGGATGCATGTTTTTTAAGGAATGGTCCAAAATTCAATGGAGAAGATTTAAGTTTGACTTTGCGCATATATCATATTCCTGTGACTTTACTGAGCTTCTTAGATTCAAACATGAAGATGTTTGCATCATATTGTTCTATGATTCATTGCAAGGAAAATGTAAACAGTGGATTGAAAGCTTTCCTGTTAGATCTATTAAGTCATTTTCATATTTTTGACTTATGTTTTTAGAAGAATGGATAGACAAAATAGAATTGGTGGCAGATTCTCCTTCAATTCAAGGCTTTAAATAATGGAATGATGATCATATTAATGAGGAAGTAGATGAAAATTTTTCTTTTTCCTTGTCTTCTTATCTAAAATCATTTGAATGCAAGTCAAAGGATAAGATTAAATTTTTAGATTAAGTTGCTAAGAACATTGATAAAGACATTGAAGTTTTACAAGGACAAATTCAATCATATAATCTTCATGATCATGATAATTCTTTTCAAAAGCTTTCCATGCCAGAACACAAAGAGAGGGTGTTGTTTCTTTTCTCTTTTGAGATTGAGGAAGAATACACTATTTTTGAAAATCAGTTTGAACAGTAGTTTGATAGCACACAACTAAAATTTTGTGTGGCTGAGAAAAGCATGCATGAGTTGTCCAAAGCTACAGAATGTCATGAGAAGCATCAAACATATCATGTCTTCTTTGATCCTATAGCTAACTACATGGAAGAGTTATACAATCAAGATTGTCAATTGTATTTTCATAATGAGGATCAGATCTATTTTATGTTGCCTTGGTCATTTCAGTATCATACTTACTGTTGGTTCAAGTGTAATCAACAGGTTCAAGTGTCAGATTAGATCAATGACTCGCTTCATTGCAAGTTTTATGTTGTTTGAGTTAAAAATGGAGATTGCAGTTGTTAGGGTAGGTAGGAGTGTGTGAATAAGCTCAAAGTTGACTGAGGATATTTTCAGTAGGTAAATATTTGGTTCTTATACAGTGATCATCAAGCTTGAGCCTGAGGAGAAGGCCATAAGAGCTTGGCAATTTTTTCATAAATTTAAGTTTTTATTTCCAAAAAGATGGATAGCACTGGAACTACAGGTTCTTTGGTGTACCACAGGTGTTAGTATGAATCTTTGTTTGAAGTGTACAAAAAAATACCACTTTAGCTACGCATAACTTATAGCCCTAACAACAGAAATGACTGCAAATATCTTCATATATGCAATTAGATGATCAAGACAAATGCTGCAAAAATCTAGATCTATGCTTTAGAAGACATTAAACAATAGAAAAATAAGATTTACTCCATAGATCCAATAGACAAGACAAGAATATATCCAATGAATAATTTTATTAATGGCACCTGGGAGGAAAACACAAGAGGGTGTTCCCTGTTCTCCTCAATGGGATGGGTTCTTGTGAGTCTTCAGCACTTCAGATTTAGAACTTCTCTCTCTTGATAGTATAGAAAACCCAGACAAAAATGGAAAAGTATGGCTATGATTATGGATCAATAGCCAAACCAAGTGTTGAGATCCAGAATGATCTTTAGGCAGCAAAAGGTGACAAATGAATGGAAAAACCCTTCTATTTATAACAAAATATTGAGTTAGTCTAGATCTTGGTGCATAATTAAAATATTATTAACCAAATCTAGATCCAACTTTTATGGAATATTTTGTTATATTTTTTGGAGGGAAAACACATTTGACTTGAGTCAAATCCCCTTATTTGTAAATAATAAATAAATAAATGATTTATTTATTATTTTAAGGATGTGATTAAGTAATACTAAATAAATAAATGATTTATTTATCATTTTAAGGATATGGTTGAGTAATAATCAAATAAATAATGATTTATTTAATTATTTAAGGGTGAATTAGTCATATTTAACAAATAATATTATTTAAATAAGATGTAAACAATTATTCTTAGAAAATAATAAGACAAATAATGATTTATCTAATTAATTTCCTTGTTTTGGGTTAAATATAACCAGAAATATTTTCAGGAATTCATGGTTTACAAAATCATTTTCCCAAGGATGCATATTTTTTAAGGAATGGTCCAAAATTCAATGGAGAAGATTTAAGTTTGACTTTGAAGCATATATCATATTCCTGTGACTTTACTGAGCTTCTTAGATTCAAACATGAAGATGTTTGCATCATATTGTTCTATGATTCATTGCAAGGAAAATGTAAACAGTGGATTGAAAGCTTTCCTGTTAGATCTATTAAGTCATTTGCATATTTTTGACTTATGTTTTTAGAAGAATGGATAGACAAAATAGAGTTGCTGGCAGATTCTCCTTCAATTCAAGGCTTTAAATAATGGAATGATGATCATATTAATGAGGAAGTAGATGAAAATTTTTCTTTTTCCTTGTCTTCTTATCTAAAATCATTTGAATGCAAGTCAAAGGATAAGATTAAATTTTTAGATTAAGTTGCTAAGAACATTGATAAAGACATTGAAGTTTTACAAGGACAAATTCAATCATATAATCTTCATGATCATGATAATTCTTTTCAAAAGCTTTCCATGCCAGAACACAAAGAGAGGGTGTTGTTTCTTTTCTCTTTTGAGATTGAGGAAGAATACGCTATTTTTGAAAATCAGTTTGAACAGTAGTTTGATAGCACACAACTAAAATTTTGTGTGGCTGAGAAAAGCATGCATGATTTGTCCAAAGCTACAGAATGTCATGAGAAGCATCAAACAGATCATGTCTTCTTTGATCCTATAGCTAACTACATGGAAGAGTTATACAGTCAAGATTGTCAATTATATTTTCATAATGAGGATCAGATCTATTTTATGTTGCCTTGGTCATTTCAGTATCATACTTACTGTTGGTTCAAGTGTAATCAATAGGTTCAAGTGTCAGATCAGATCAATGACTCGCTTCATTGCAAGTTTCATGTTGTTTGAGTTAAAAATGGAGATTGCAGTTGTTAGGGTAGGTAGGAGTGTGTGAATAAGCTCAAAGTTGACTGAGGATCTTTTCAGTAGGTAAATATTTGGTTCTTATACAGTGATCATCAAGCTTGAGCCTGAGGAGAAGGCCATGAGAGCTTGGCAATTTTTTCATAAATTTAAGTTTTTATTTCCAAAAAGATGGATAGCACTGGAACTACACGTTCTTTGGTGTACCACAGGTGTTAGTATGAATCTTTGTTTGAAGTGTACAAAAAAATACCACTTTAGCTACGCATAACTTATATCCCTAACAACAGAAATGACTGCAAATATCTTCATATATGCAATTAGATGATCAAGACAAATGCTGCAAAAATCTCTTCATTAGCTTTAGGAAGAGTAGAAGCAATAGAAAAATAAATTCTCTGCATAGTCAATAGACAAGACAAGAATATATCAAATGAATATTTTTATTAATGGCACCTCAGAGGAAAACACAAAGTTACACATTCTCCTCAATGGGTGCAGTTCTGGCAGGTCTTGACACTTGATTTTAGCCTCTCTCTTGGTGGTATGAAAACCTAGACAAAAATGGAAAAGTATGGCTATGATTATGGATCAATAGCCAGACCAAGTGTTGAGATCCAGAGTGATCTTTAGGCAACAAAAGGTGACAAATGAATGGAAAAACCCTTCTATTTATAACAAAATATTGAGTTAGTCTAGATCTTGGTGCATAATTAAAATATTATTAACCAAATCTAGATCCAACTTTTATGGAATATTTTATTATATTTGTTGGAGGGAAAAGGAATTTGACTTGAGTCAAATCCCCTTATTTGTAAATAATAAATAAATGATTTATTTATCATTTTAAGGATGTGATTAAGTAATAATAAATAAATAAATGATTTATTTATCATTTTAAGGATATGGTTGAGTAATAATCAAATAAATAATGATTTATTTAATTATTTAAGGGTGAATTAGTCATATTTAACAAATAATATTATTTAAATAAGATTTAAACAATTATTCTTAGAAAATAATAAGACAAATAATGATTTATTTAATTAATTTTCTTGTTTTGGGTTAAATATAACCAGAAATATTTTCAGGAATTCATGGTTTACAAAATCATTTTCCCAAGGATGCATATTTTTTAAGGAATGGTCCAAAATTCAATGGAGAAGATTTAAGTTTGACTTTGAAGCATATATCATATTCCTGTGACTTTACTGAGCTTCTTAGATTCAAACATGAAGATGTTTGCATCATATTGTTCTATGATTCATTGCAAGGAAAATGTAAACAGTGGATTGAAAGCTTTCCTGTTAGATCTATTAAGTCATTTGCATATTTTTGACTTATGTTTTTAGAAGAATGGATAGACAAAATAGAGTTGCTGGCAGATTCTCCTTCAATTCAAGGCTTTAAATAATGGAATGATGATCATATTAATGAGGAAGTAGATGAAAATTTTTCTTTTTCCTTGTCTTCTTATCTAAAATCATTTGAATGCAAGTCAAAGGATAAGATTAAATTTTTAGATTAAGTTGCTAAGAACATTGATAAAGACGTTGAAGTTTTACAAGGACAAATTCAATCATATAATCTTCATGATCATGATAATTCTTTTCAAAAGCTTTCCATGCCAGAACACAAAAAGAGGGTGTTGTTTCTTTTCTCTTTTGAGATTGAGGAAGAATACGCTATTTTTGAAAATCAGTTTGAACAGTAGTTTGATAGCACACAACTAAAATTTTGTGTGGCTGAGAAAAGCATGCATGATTTGTCCAAAGCTACAGAATGTCATGAGAAGCATCAAACAGATCATGTCTTCTTTGATCCTATAGCTAACTACATGGAAGAGTTATACAGTCAAGATTGTCAATTATATTTTCATAATGAGGATCAGATCTATTTTATGTTGCCTTGGTCATTTCAGTATCATACTTACTGTTGGTTCAAGTGTAATCAATAGGTTCAAGTGTCAGATCAGATCAATGACTCGCTTCATTGCAAGTTTCATGTTGTTTGAGTTAAAAATGGAGATTGCAGTTGTTAGGGTAGGTAGGAGTGTGTGAATAAGCTCAAAGTTGACTGAGGATCTTTTCAGTAGGTAAATATTTGGTTCTTATACAGTGATCATCAAGCTTGAGCCTGAGGAGAAGGCCATGAGAGCTTGGCAATTTTTTCATAAATTTAAGTTTTTATTTCCAAAAAGATGGATAGCACTGGAACTACACGTTCTTTGGTGTACCACAGGTGTTAGTATGAATCTTTGTTTGAAGTGTACAAAAAAATACCACTTTAGCTACGCATAACTTATATCCCTAACAACAGAAATGACTGCAAATATCTTCATATATGCAATTAGATGATCAAGACAAATGCTGCAAAAATCTAGATCTATGCTTTAGAAGACATTAAACAATAGAAAAATAAGATTTACTCCATAGATCCAATAGACAAGACAAGAATATATCCAATGAATAATTTTATTAATGGCATCTGGGAGGAAAACACAAGAGGGTGTTCCTTGTTCTCCTCAATGGGATGGGTTCTTGTGAGTCTTCAGCACTTCAGATTTAGAACTTCTCTCTCTTGATGGTATAGAAAACCCAGACAAAAATGGAAAAGTATGGCTATGATTATGGATCAATAGCCAAACCAAGTGTTGAGATCCAGAATGATCTTTAGGCAACAAAAGGTGACAAATGAATGGAAAAACCCTTCTATTTATAACAAAATATTGAGTTAGTCTAGATCTTGGTGCATAATTAAAATATTATTAACCAAATCTAGATCCAACTTTTATGGAATATTTTATTATATTTTTTGGAGGGAAAACACATTTGACTTGAGTCAAATCCCCTTATTTGTAAATAATAAATAAATAAATTATTTATTTATTATTTTAAGGATGTGATTAAGTAATACTAAATAAATAAATGATTTATTTATCATTTTAAGGATATGGTTGAGTAATAATCAAATAAATAATGATTTATTTAATTATTTAAGGGTGAATGAGTCATATTTAACAAATAATATTATTTAAATAAGATTTAAACAATTATTCTTAGAAAATAATAAGACAAATAATGATTTATCTAATTAATTTCCTTGTTTTGGGTTAAATATAACCAGAAATATTAATTAAACTATTGTTTAACTAATTATTTCTTGAGGAAAATCAAACAAATGTATATTTGTTTAATATTTCCTTATGGGGTTTCCTGTTTAGACCATAAACAACTTAATAAACGTGATTTATTAAGTTATTTTCATAGTGAAAGCAATTTTACTTGGAGTAAAATTGGTCTTACATGGTGTACTTGGGTCCATATAACGATAATAATGGTGTAACAAATTTCCCCGTAGCGTGCAAGAGTTAGGAGCTAATCGTATGACCAAAGTACATTGTAAGAACTCAATCACTAGACATCGAAGGGGAAGTCAAAGAGAGAGAAGTATAAGGTAAACCGAAGCGCTAAAAGAACTAGACCCTGAGGAGGCAACTTGCAGGTGCGACAAGTCTTTGTGAGTGAGTACCTACTATAGGCAGTGGGGGAGGAATACCTATGCCCGCCGAGGCAATAGTACAAACAGTAAGGCACTCAGAAAACCATGGAACGCAATGATAAGGTATATGCTGGCATAAACATGAGCCAGATAAATAACACGATAATGAATCCCACATACATATTGTGCCTAGGATAACTGCCAGGACTTATACAATGATATTTGAGTACATGAGAAATAAATGCAACCCAGATGCCCTTGAAAACAGGAAAGGGCTCTGAAAATTTGACTGATACATGTAAACAAAAAGGCACTGCAAGCGGCTGAGGTCGACATCATTAAATGTATGGAGTTGCATCGAAGGCTGTGATGAAGAGGTCATTCGAGTGTGTGGGGGGCTACCTATAGGGCCACCCCCTTATGAGAGCTAATACATCTCACACACACTCGGGAATCATCGATGTCAGCTTCTGCATCACTGAACCATCGAGTATATGGATCTCGATCATGCTGAAAGGAGCTGAAGCTGAGAAACAATCAAGTCAAAGGGAAATAAGGAGTCCCTTTTCCTAATCCGAGGCACCAAACTAGAGTGGAAGCTGGAACCAAGGTACACCGCCCTCTAGACTTGTCTTCTAGAATGAATGAGTTGATGTCGAAAAAAGGAGGTCCGCCATAGGTGAGGAAATAATGGATCCTCTACTAGGGCACGAGAGAAAACAGTAGAGTGACTGACAGACTGACACCAATGATGATGATAAAATGGAGGGGAATGAGTAGTGAACGGACGACTTCCCTTGTTAGAGCATGAAGGGCATGGATGACCTAGCAGCAACTAACACAACATCATGAGGGATAGGGGACAACAAGACTGAAGGCCATAATGTGCAACACGAGAGAGGGACCAAGCAATGAATGACGGAGGACTATGGCGAGATGTAAAGGGACTTGGGATAGACTCCATGGAAGCAATGATGACTCTACTTGGATTCTCTAAAAAAGAGTGACTCGATGGTGCTGCCACATATGTAAAGGGTCCAATGGGGACCATAAAAGCATGAGTACAATATGGTAGCTCACGACAAAAGTCGACACGAGCATGGAAAAGTATGGATGCAACATGGTGCCCCCAGTATGAGTGTTGCAAGTGAAGAAATCCAAGTTTGAGGAAGGGTAAAGTGGCAATTCTTGGACGAAATGTGTCCTGGTGAAGCATCAAATGAAAAAATAAGCTAATAGATACCCATTTCAGGGCTTGGTGAGATCTTTCCAATGGTATATACGGTTTGTGAAATTGAGCTACGTTTTGGTTGCAGTAAGTGAAAGAAAAATCAGGGGTTTTCTTTTAATAAGGCATTTTCCTTTCAGATTCACTTATGTGTCGGTGGGGCTATGGTGAATGTGGTGAGGAGAGGAGGCCTTAAATCTTGTGACAATTGTAGCGGATAAACCAACCATTGGAATTTAAGATCTATCAGTTGCAGGTAAGAGGCCTAATCCTAGTTTTTCATTTCAGTGGATTGAAAGTTCAGTTTAGGTACCTAGAGCTCGTGAACAAGCTAGGTCGCACTTTTTGGGGTCTGTTCTGCGACCTGGGTAGAAAAATGTGACCTGTCCCAAGAAATGACCTAAACAGTGCGACCTATCAGAAAAAGGGGTTTTTAGTGTTGTTTTTGGCTGAGATCTGGGATTTTTATGGTTGAGGGGCATAGGTGCCCCCGAGCAAGTTATGGACATGCCAAAATGTATTTAGAAAAAGGGAAATCTAAACACAATTTAATGGTGTGGTGTGCCATTTTTTTTTTGTATGGTTGCACCGTTTGAGAAAGGAAATAGACGATTACCAATCTCTTTTGACACTGCATATATGAATCAAATGGAATTTACATTTCTAGGTTGGCACACATGGTGCTAATATCCCAAAGATAGTATTTGCTATAATGAACTGATGTTCTCCCAGAAAACCTATAGGTTGGTCAACCATAATATCTATGAGACTGGGTTGATGATGAAAAATGAAGGAATGATGAGGGGCATCATCCCTAGAGTGATCTTGAAGTGATATGGTACTCTAGAGGTTCTTCTAAATGTTGAAGAATAATGGGACTAGAGTCATCATGACTAGATTCACTAGGAGAGTGTTGAAGAACTGCTTCTCCTGGTCTCTCCAATATGAGTGCCCCCCTTACCCAAACATTGGGTGTCAATGTAATGGCCACAAGGTGTATGTGATTCAAATGCATGAATTATATGTAAGGGGGAAAAGATAAAGTCAGGAGTAGTGGCTACTTCCATAATGTCATCATCACAATAGAAGATGGGGCGAATGATGGAAGAGCAACCATCTACCGTGGCGAGGTGACCTTACTCCTCCTCATGAGAGGAGAGGTTTGTATGCGTATCGACACTCGTGGTGATAGAGGAGGAAGCAGACAAAGGATCTGCTGATGTCGAGGCTAAGGAGGGTGTCAAGGGAAGGTCAGGCGAAACATCAGGGGAGGTTTCATCGGGGACTTCCGACCAAGGACCCGTGATCTCGACATCATAAGGGGGAATGCGAATGGGAGCATATGTGTCTTCTGGTGTTGCTGAAGCAAGATGCGAAAATAAGGGAGTGTTTGACTCACTACGCTCAGCCTCGAATTGGCATAAGGCTTCTAAAGAGGAGCGATACTCTTCGAGGCGAGGGAAAAAGTGAGTGTTGTGGCCATGGAAATGGCACAAAGCACAGGGGTTATTTGTGCGCAATGGTTTTTGTTTCGGGATTGAATCGGGTATAGTGACACATACCTCTCGGATATCAGATTCTGGAAACGTCTCGTTGACCATGGAATTGAGGTGGGGCAACTCTAGACAAGTATGGGTGTTGTGGCCAACAACATCACACAAAGCACACTGGATGGTATGGTGTGGAGGCCGAGAAGAGGCAGGGTTTGTCAGGGTGAATTTTTCCTTTGATGCCCTCTTGTGAGCTTTTCCCTTCTTTCCTAAAGTGATCGCAATAGGAGGTGGTTCCTGTTGAGGTGAATGAGGCACTGGTGTAGCGGGAGAAGTAATAGGGACCAGTTGAACCGGGTTCAAGGAAAGATAAGGTTTAGGCTGACTGGGTGGGGTGGCGGTTAGAGGATCGAGGTACCAGACGGGAATCCCAAGAGTCAGGTTAGGAAGAGAGAGGGTGGCCATGACAGGTACAGTGTACACTCCTAGTGGGGGAGCTAGGAACAGTATCTGACCAGAGGGGTAATGACCAGGCGAGATGGATCCAAGATGGTTAAGGCCTGGAGGAACTATTCCAGGAGGATAAAGGTGCTCATGAGTACCTGCTGAAGGTAAAGGGTAAGGAGAAGAAGGTTCATAAGGTTGATCAGAGGAAATCATGAAAATCTAGTAATCGGGGGAACCAGATGGAAGAGGTTGAGTGGCCACCTATCCTTCAGGTGGTTGGGTAGCCACAAATTCTTGCTGAGGGAAAGGATCGGTAAGCACAGTCTGTTGACTAGGTGCAGGGTTGGGAGGAACTGAAGGAATGGCTTGCTGTCCTCTCAACGTTGCTTGAGACTCCCATAGTTGACGCATCTGTGGTAGAAGTGGACAATCATGTGTATAATGACCATAAACACCACAACACGAACATGGCTTGTTCATACAAAGAGGCCTGTCCTGCTTGGACTGAGTGCCTTTTTGTTGGTTTGTAATGTTAGGAGCATTACCTTGATTAGGTCCATGATTACTAGAGGCATCTTGATTTTGATTGCCTTTCCTCTTCCTCTTTGAAGGAAGAGGATTAGTCGTGCCCTGTTATGCGTACACCTACCCCAGAGGGGGTGGTGGTTGTGGTTGCAGAGGTTGAGAAGGCAAGGGAGGAGGAGGTGCTAGTGCTGGAGGAGTTGGAGCACCAGGCTGTGAATACGGATAATAAGGAGGTTGGGTAGCAGTGTGGTAAATAGGAGGTTGGGAAAAATGAGGGGGCATGTCGTATCCTAGATACATGCTAATGGGAGGGGGGAAAGTGCCGGAGGAGCTAACCCCTCCTTGAGAGAAACCATAGCCCATGGGAGGTTGAGCATACGGATTAAAGAGAGCTCCAATGATACCGTCGGCGGCTTGAGATGCCCCCAGTGCATTGGAACCACTAGGTACGGGAATATCAGGTATAACGGTATAAACATAACTCGACTGAGCGTAGATCAGGTCATATTTTAATGCGATTTGGAGAGCGGCTTCTTCAGTTTGAGGAAATTGCGATGCGACATCTTTCCTGATAGGCGGAAAGAGAGTCCTAAGGAACCAGTCCATGTAGACACAGTCCTCGAAGGGAGTTGTTCGATATAGGCTCCTTCTTCTCTGCCATTCCTGAACGTGTTCGGATAGGTGGGCTGCCGATGATTGACAGAAAGAGGTCAAGAGCTCAGTACCAATGTCATAATGTAGGGGGAACTGGAAATAAGACAAAAAAATCCTAGGCCAAAGTCGCAAAGGTGGTATGAGAGGAAGGGGCCTGATCGACATACCACTTATAAGCTTCGCTCGTAAGCATTCATTGGAACAACCGAAGACAAACAGAGTCATCGGTAATGGAATTAGACGAACACCACATGTGGAAAGATCGGATATGATTTGAAGGATCTTCTCCAGCAAGACCTTCAAACTTTGGGATGTCTGAAGGAAGACTTGTTGGCATAGGAGGTCAACTAGCATCATGGTGTATAGGGTCATTTATCAACTGGTAAAATCCGGGGAGGCTGAGGCCTACCATGAAAGGGAGAAAGGGTGCAGCCAAGATAGTGTCTGTTGCGGTCCCACTAGTGGTATTCCTGGTAGGAGGGTCGGGATTGCCACCAGTGTTAGGTCTTGCACCATACATGGTGAAGGTGATAGGGGGAGAAGCGAAGGCAGAATGGGAAGGAGAACAAAAAGGACCAGAAGAAGAGTCAGAGTGCGGACTCGGTTGAGGACTAACTTGAATCCTTTGTGGAGGAGTAAGTCTCCCTACCGGAAACTGAGGATGAAGGCCAAGAAGTCTCCAGGATGAACGCCTTGGTGGCGCAATGGTGATGGAAAAAACACAACACAAGGGAAAAAGATACCAACAAGGGCAGGGAGGTGCAAGATCAAGTGATTAAAATGCCGAAACAAGGGCAAAGAGGTGCAGGATCAAATTATTTCAATGTTTTAGAGTCTTTTCTTGGCGGTGTTAACCAAGCCCTTTTTCACTTAGGGTATGTGTGTAAAAGTATGTAAATTTTAATTTTTAAACCCAGACATTTGTAGAGAAGAGAAAAAATGTGCTGTAGAGCTGTAAATAAACCTACAAATGACAGTATATAGGCCTGCAAAACAGAAAATAAACAGCTAACAATGCAATAATCTAAACCCAAGGAGGCGGGTCTCTCAACAATTAGTCTATGGGTGAGAAAAAAAATAATTTAAACACACTAAAAAAGACTAATATATCTTGGGTCAAGAGGGACAGAGCTCTAAAAGATAAAATCTGCTGGAAAGAGGTGCAGAAAACAGCAAGAAATCAGAGGAAAATTGTTGTAAAAAGAGGTGGCGAAAGGCTATCTCCAAGAGGAAAGTGAAGTGCCCCCTAATGAAAAACCCAAACAAATATATATGGAAAGATTTGAATGGATAACAAGCCGATCTAAAGTGGATCTGAGGATAAGCTATCAGATCTGAAAAAATGGCTGAAGAATCTGAAATTTCAGACAACCTGCAACAGCAAACACTCTTCCACAAAAAGTGGAGGGTACTAAAGCCCTAGGGGGCTATGTTCCCACTTAGTTGAGAGAAACAGAAAAGTATAGGTTCAAAACAGGCGGAGACGGAGGTTAGATAACCCTGAACAGAGGCTTAGCAAAACCCAGAAAACTTTCATAAAAATCCCTGCAGAAAATCTAGGTCGCAGTTTTTGGCCTATTTTCAGCAGAGGTCACACTTTTTGGGTTGTAAAGTGCACCGTGGAGGTCCAGGTCGCAGGTTTTGGGCTGAAAAGTGCGACCTGCACTTTCGACACTCTCGGTGGCAGGTTTTAGAAAAAAAATTGTCTCAGCGGCGAATGATGTCGTTCACCTGTGCAATGGGTTTGAAAACACGCGAAAGTTAGATTTTTTATTGTTTTAGGGTTTTATGGATTAAAAACAACATCAAGAATAAGAAAAACAAGGGGCTGAAGAGAAATCCTAGGCCCTAAAGCAGCTGGATATTCAAGGATCAGAAAAATGATAGCGGTCGTAAAGGTAAACTTGTGTGGAGTCGCCAGTTGTTAGTATGAATATTTGTTAGAAGTGTACAAAAAAATACCACTTTAGCTATGCATAACTTATAGCCCTAACAGCAGAAATGATTGAAAATATCTTCAAATCTGCAATTCGATGATCAAGACAAATGCTGCAAAATTCTATATCTATGCATTAGAAGACATTAAACAATAGAAAAATAATATTTACTCCATAGATCCAATAGACAAGACAAGAATATATCCAATGAATAATTTTATTAATGGCACCAGGGAGGAAAACACAAGAGGGTGTTACCTGTTCTCCTCAATGGGATGAGTTCTTGTGAGTCCTCAGCACTTCAGATTTAGAACTTCTCTCTCTTGATGGTGTAGAAAACCCAGACAAAAATGAAAAAGTATGGCTATGATTATGGATCAATAGCCAGACCAAGTGTTGAGATCCAGAATGATATTTAGGCAACAAAAGGTGAAAAATTAATGGAAAAACCCTTCTATTTATAACAAAATATTGAGTTATTCTAGATCTTGGTGCATAATTAAAATATTATTAACCAAATCTATATCCAAATTTTATGGAATATTTTATTATATTTGTTGGAGGGAAAAGTTATTTGACTTGAGTCAAATCCCCTTATTTGTAAATAATACATAAATAAATGATTTATTTATCATTTTAAGGATATGGTTGAGTAATAATCAAATAAATAATGATTTATTTAATTATTTAAGGGTGACTTAGTCATATTTAACAAAGAATATTATTTAAATAATATTTAAACAATTATTCTTAGAAAATAATAAGATAAATAATGATTCATCTAATTAATTTCCTTGTTTTGGGTTAAATATAACCAGAAATATTAATTAAACTATTGTTTAACTAATTATTTCTTGAGGAAAATCAAACAAATGTATATTTGTTTGATATTTCCTTATGGGGTTTCCTGTTTAGACCATAAACAACTTAATAAAGGTGATTTATTAAGTTATTTTCATAGTGAAAGCAATTTTACTTGGAGAAAAATTGGTCTTACATGGTGTACTTGGGTCCATCTAACGATAATAGGTTAGATGACCAAAAAATGGTGTAACAACAGGGGTACACCATCCCAAGTAGAGCCACTGTTATCACTCAAAAAATTCATAACATCATTTTGACAAGATTAATTAGGTTCATGGGTGAAAATAGGGTTTTAGGAGTCAATTTAGGATTTGATCAAGGGTAGGTTTTAGAATTTTATATTTTAAAGCCCATCCTTAGGTTATGATAAAGTCTTATTTTAAGTCCCTTCATGTTAAATATCCATCATTTTCATTTGTGGGTCATTTCCTAGAAATTTTTTGAAAAAATTGTTCCATTAGCCAAGAAACCTCATTTTCGTAGTGCCACTTGTTCAAAAAGGTTGATTTGCACTACGAAAGCGCTAATAATTTCGTAGCGCAAACAGGAAAAAATACACTGCAGGCGCTACAAAAGCACAGTTTCTAAACTGTCGTGTCATCTGAGCTGGAAAATGTCAGAAACCATTGGGAAATGGTAATTTAGTGGTATGATGAGTCAGTTAATAATGAAATTCAATGTACTTACCCACGTTGCAATCATCATTGTCATGATAGGATATGAATGAGCCATCGTTTTAAGTTATGAGAAGAATTTTAGATTTCAAATTATTTCCTAATTAGTCATTCTCATTCCTTTTGCCTCCATATGTAACATCTAAAATCTGAAGTATTATTATTATATCTAGCCAAACTTGTGGTTGGTTCTTTCAAATAATTTACTACATCCATATCAAGTGAGGCTGAAAGGTTTTTTGAAGAATTATGGCAGAGGAAAAAAAAAATACACAGAGGAGGTTATGGAAGACTTAAAGACCAAGTGAAGGATTTACAAGAACAACTTCAAATGATTCATTATGAACTATAGAGCAAAGGCATGAAAATGACAGTGGTTGAAGAACAATTAGGCCAACCAATTGTAAATGAAGAAGAAATACTTCAAGGACCCTAAAATCCAGTTTGTTTATGATTAATGGATGATGAAGACATATTGGCCACACGTTTTTCCACTTACAGATTTCAATTTTAAAATTTTTACAAAAAATATTCATCTACAACAGTTTCGTAGCTCCTTTCATAGTGCATCCAGCGTAAAAAAGGCAGAAAGCACTATGAAAACACTCAAAGTTATGAAGCAAAAACTCTGTTTTCTGGTTTTGAGCAGTTAACCTCAAAGGAGGTTTCTGAGAAAAAAAATTTATTTTAAAAACCTAAGAGAGTTTAGTTTCAAAAACATATCAAATAAAAATAACCTCTATCACTTTTCCCACAGGTGTTATCATTTGGGAGATACAAGGCTTTATTTGAAGCCCTATTTTCAGAAAACAGAGTTTTCCTGTTTTACACATGTTTTTTAAAGGAAGTTTCGTGACAGGAGGAGATGTGTTTCAAAAAAAAAAGAGAGGGTTTTCTTTCAAGACATAATGGAATACAAAATCCTTGTTCTGTTTCTCAAACTACATCATGGATTAGGAGATATAGGCTCGGTCTCAAGACCTATTTTTCAAGAAAAAAACGAGAGAAATCTGCAAAACGTTAAGAAGTTATGAAGGAGAAAGCTAAAATGAAGTTGGTCTATGGTTAATATGATTTTTTAAATGATAGATACATGTATATTTGGAGGTTTGGGCATAACTACATTTGAAATTTTGAAATTTTTTGACAAAACTACACAGTCAGCAAGTTCGTAGCGCATTTAGTGTAAAAAAGTAGAAAAGCACTACGAAACTGTTGTAGCTGCCTTTTCTTCTCTTTTTGATCATTTTTCAAGGGGTTGAAGAACGATTTAGGAGCTGAAATTGTTGTAAAATATGTGTTAAAAGGTGATTGAAATGATACAAGTGGAAAGAGTTAAGTTTTTGAAGAATAAAGGTTGAAATGGCAGCATTATAAAGGGCACTACGAAACTGTTGTGTTTTCATAGCGCAAGATATTATAGCCTTTTTGAAAAAGTTTAGAAACGGTTTTGGATAGCTGGAAGATATGGATGAGTGATGAGACATGTTGAGATAATCTCCAATATCTAAGTACCACGAAATAAAGCTTAAATGATGGTCATAATGCTTAAAGAAGGAAAAGAATATTATGCCTAAAAAACAGGGTTTGGTTTCTTGCTTTTGTGGAGGTCAGCAAAGTGGTGATGAAGAGTCGAAGCCCATCATACAAATTCTACCATGTGTTGATACACTTGGAAAATTTTGTAATTTAATTTAGATAAGTTTTTTATAGATAGTGATAAGGATTTTGAGTCCTACTTGTAATAGGACTGTTTAGTAGATTAGGTGTTTTTTTTGTAATAAATTCCATATATTATGGTTATGCACGGTGTCAAGAGTTAGAAATTAAATGTATCTAGCCTAAGATGAGATCTTCTCATGTTGCAAATTTTCTATTAAATACCAAGAAGTCGAATTTGTGAGGGGTTTGACATTTTTTGGCAAAAGACTGTGCTTATTGTAATTGACTGGTTTTTAGCTAATACAGAGAATTTCCACTTAACAAACTTGGGATTCAGAAGGCATTTGGTGTGTTCCTATTCTATTTGCATCTCTTATTATCCTATTGTAGTGGTTTTTATCTATAATACTCAGAATTCATCATTAGATGCTCTGACTTCCTATATAAATGAACTTAATGTGTTTTTATAGTTTCATGTGTGTTTATCTCTTGACTAAAACTCTGATATGTGTGAGCTTCCATGTTAAGTAGATTCATTGGCTTACTGAAACTATTTTGAATCCATAAGCCCAATGTGAACTTGTTGATATGATTCTCAACCTATCTCTATCATTTATCTTTTTATTACCATACATAGGGTTAGCCATCTATACTTTCATCCAAATCATTAACCCTTGAGAGAGCCCTCTCAGGCCGAGGAGGCTAAGCCTTAGTTAAAATATTAGGTTTGAAATAGTCACATGAATTTGACTGATCAAGTAGCCTATCAGGTCAAATTTTGTGATAACACCCTCCATCATGTGTGCATGTAATGCACCACTTCCTCCATCATCTCTACAATTGCTTCTCGACTATATCCATCATATTTCTTTTATTCCTCCACTCTTTCTCCATTATTATGTTTCTCCACTACTCCATAATGCTACTCCACTACTCAATTAACCCACATTCACATTATAGAAGTGGATTTTATTCATATACTGCGTTTATGGGTCTCTCCACACTTTTATTTTCTTAACTAAATAATAAAATTAAGAACTCTAATATACCAATTAGCTGATGGAAAATTTGGAATATTATAGTCCTCCCCACCAAAATGTTGCTTGTCCTCAAGCAACTCCAAAGTGGATGTTGTATAAATCCATATCCCTCCCAAGTGTCATCCTCATATGGAAGGTTTCCCCATCTTCTCCAATGTGTTATGAATGCCCAGCTCCATAGCTACCTCTCTAGAATGTCTAGAATAGCCTTGAGCTGTGCAGCAAGATACCTCTCCTCATCAAAGAGTCCCCAAGTGGAAACCATTTTTTGTCTAAGAGCCTATTCCCTGCATGAGATATGTGAAGTGTAGTGGTTCCTTCCCCAAGTGGAAAGTCCAAACTCATAAACTATCTCTCCAACCCATGCTACATGGAGTAGGTTGTGTCTCTCCATGCTCCAATCCTTGGCCCTCATGGCCTTGCTTACTCTAAGCATCATCTCAACACTGTTTAAAGTAGGAAATCGAGACATATGTTTTTACATGTGAAATGTCAAACCATACTCTCCCAATAGCAGCAACTGCAACAATTCCTCTTGCTTCCACACCACCTGTTGCCTTGAGGGGTCCTGACCCAGGTTTGGTGTGCAAGGTTTGCCAACAAACCCCTATACTGCTAGTGCTTTTGGCAGTGACCTACTTGCACAGGTCACAGTCTCACCCGAAGTAGTATGGGTGGGTGCTAGAACCAGGTTTCTGCACCCTGAGAAAGGAAGGGTAAGGCAAGCAGGGCCACATTCGGTTTAGATTGCCTTGTCTCTGCGCATGGTTAAATATCTATCCAATTGCATCCACTTGCACTAGATCTGCAATTATATGCTTTCTATAACATCAACACAACTTTACATAACCAGAACAAAATAGAATAGATCTAGATCCAATTCAATACACAAACTTTCGCAGCATGATATAACCAGAGCGGAACATATCCATTCATTCAAAATACAGACCTTCGCAATGCAAAGACAAAAAATGCATAACACAGTAATTACCAGCAATTCATTCAATAGTACTCATATATTCAGATATAATAATCCCACATATTCATTCATTCATCAACCTTTCCTTGCAATTCCCTTCCCAACCTGCGCACATAGTAGCAGGGTCCGCACACAGCTAGACTAGGATCTCCGCGCACACAGCCACCAGGAGTCTATTCCCAAAAAACCCAAAGAGATTGCTTACACAACAGATCACATCAATAGCTCATCAAATCCTACTTCTTACAATCCGAAATTCCTCTCTATTTATAAAAATCTAGCTTTAACATTCCTATGGTCCGCAACCCATGGTTTTCGAACCCCTAGTTTACCCTTTAACCCATTACAATGCGTTGAGGGCTTTAAATCGCCCCAAAACCCCTGCGCTATACTAAATGTAATAAAAAATAACCAAAATTGACCAGTTTCGTAGCTTGTTAGGAGACCCCATTCCAACAGTCCCCCAACACAATCTTGTGACTCGTCCCGAGCCACTTTGGTGGCGTGCCTTCAATATGTGTGTGCAAGGTAGCCAGGGTGCGAAGGAGTGGTGGAAGCACTTCTTTGCTTTGGGCCGTAGCATGTTGCACAATATTGATCATCGTCAGAGAAGCAGGCCCATCGAGATCCACACCAACTCGTTCCAACAACCGGTGGAGGCGTGCAATGGTGGATTGCACATCATGTGCATGCTAGAGTGCAGCATCAGACCATGGTTTCAAAATTTTGCACACAATATTCTTAGAGTGACAAAGGTCCTCAATCCTGTGTCTGGAAGCCAGGCTCTGCACGGGGGCGGGGGGAGGTGTGGAGGCCCAAACACGATCTAGAACATCTTCTTCCTGCTTCAATTCCCATTGAGCATGTTGAAGCATGGGGTGGTGCTATGCTATTGTCCATAGCTGTGTATCCTCTTCAAGAAATTGGGCTCCTTGCACCAGTTGTTCTTGAATAATGCGTGTTGCGTTAGTGACCACGGAAATTCGCTGGGCTCGTTCTTCTGGAGGCATGACATACTACTTGCGTCTTTCTCGGTCATAGTTGTGAACTTCTTGCATTACTCTGGTAGAAAGTCTTTGTAACTCTATAGTAGATAGCTGTGCTAAGTCTACTTGAATGTCCCTAGTAATCGGATCAGAAGTGTGAATTATGGCAGTGCAAGGGAGTAAACATACGTTGCTTCTAGTAGGCGAGGTCTGGAAATGGTGGAGATGTCGCAGCAGGTCATGGTATTGCATCGTTCCTGCCGAACTTGGTTCGCATATAATCCTTCCGAGCGGTAGCCCGCGCACACTCCTATTACTGCACTCAGCATCTCCTGGTCCTCTTATCAGTTCCTCCGGTGATTTGGGATCCATAACACAAAGACAAGCATTATATAATGTATGGATAAGTATAAAAAACTAGAATGTGGATAGCCAATGCCACTTGATAGGAGAATAAATAGCCCGACCCAACGTCTTCCAGCCATCCGCGCCCCAATTGAAGCTACTTAATGGCGAGGTAGCTCGCATGTGGCACGTATCCTTGATCTGTCCGACCGTACTTACCATAAATGGTGATATTGATGATCTACCACCCATTTTCTGTGTTTGTAAGTGTCTTTTCACATTAACTCGGGATGAGCTGACGTTCTTACTTCGTGTCCAAGGTTGTGTCCCTACAATGTCAGAGAGTGGCTGATGCGTTGAGGGAATTTTTGTGTCTCGACAGAAGGTTGACACAAGGTGATCCTGTAATTTGATAGGGAGTATTTTCTGAGCACTTATACCGTTCGTGGAGGGAGCATTCTTATGCAAGACGGTCACGTCATATGTCCGTAGGTGATTTATTTCTTGAGACTTTCGCAGATTCTCCCGGATACACATGATTGTAGACAGGTCCGTAATCCTATGTGCACTGAGGTTAGTAGTACTCTGGTAAGTCTGGTTGGGCAAGGGTCGAACGCACCCTTGAGTGTTGCCCATTAGCAGGTAACCATGTGGGTCGATCGACCTTGGGGCCCATCTAGCTAAGGGAGTTTCTATACGCAGGATCACCCTACTCCAATACTTCCTCCGAGTAGGGGAGACAGGTCCCTACGTAGGTGCTTCATATCGGGTTAGCAGTAGTGCTCCAGACCTACATTCCGTGAAACCCTTAGGCTTTTAGGTTTCTGAGTGTTATCGGCGTTCTCTTGGCAAGGCAAGGTTCTTTCTATGGTAGAGATGTGACAGAAGTTTCTGATGGACTGAAGGCTGCGAAGCGCTGAAACCTCATGCATTCGGTGTAGAAATTTTCTGAATAATGATTAATTATTCACCGAGACTATCCTGATCACATACAATTCGAATTTATATGCAACACATAATCTCTTCCACTCAGATCATCAAACATGCGGAAATAAAATCAAGCGATAACACATTAAATCATCATACACATTAACACAGTATGTATGGGGAAAGCTTATAGCTGAAAACCCCGTAGCTATTGTGTATATTATAATGGAGAAATCAAGTAACAAAATCAGTACAATGCTCCTCACAAGTACTCAGTACTTTCTCATAAAGTTACCCACAATCTAGCTCGGTTTTGAACAGGTTACTGGTTCAAAACTCACCGCCAATTGCCTTGCCTCTATTGCGCAATCCAGGCCTGTCTATATAGAGATCCAAGGTTTGAATCTCCTTGGCTTGACTGTGCAATCATCATGGGCAATTCCTCCAAGTGTGGTGCAAATCTCATGCACAACTGATGTCGCCACTGATAGCTAACTCCACCCTTTCATCTACCTCTTTCCCTGGTCTCCACTGAACTGATCATGCACTGTAGTGAACTGATGTGTTCTTGAGTTGAATAATGAGTTACTAATTAATGAATTAAATAATATTTAATTCACTCCACTCATAACTAATTGATTAGCTAGTTAAAATAATCTCAACTAGTTCAACTAAAATAAACAGAACACAACTCCACTATCTGTCTCATTAACTCCTCCAAACTTCTGCCACTGAAGTCCAACTGAAGTCAACCATGCATGATGCCATCAAACCCTTTGGAACCACGTGATTCCTTTGTCAGATGCATGAGCCACTTCCAAGGCTCGAACTGAAGTGCTCCAAGAGAGTAAACTATTGTTTAGAGTCCAAATATTATTAAGGGTAAATAATATTTGACTTCCCTATTTTTAGGAGAGGCAGTCTAAAAATAGCCTTCGACCTCTTCGACCTAAAAAATAGAGTCTCATCTATTTTTACCAGCATGACCAATGCTCCAAGAATCTCAAACTGGAATCCCCGAACCATGCTCCATATGTCTAAAAATAGACATAGTCTAAAAATAGACTTTGCGCCAGAATTTGCCTGCGGGCCCACTTAGTGAAGGCGACTTCATTTCACTAAGCTCCATCATCTTGCTGCATTTTCAACACTCCCTCTCGGCAAGATATGGATTATCTGCAACCCCTATCCTGCCTCTGTGGAATTCGAACTTGCTCCTGGTGAGCGCCTTCGTCAGGATGTCGGCATCCTGATCCTCCGTGGGAACATATGAAAGCATCATGATTCTCCACTGAACACAATCTCTGATATGATGATACCAATCTGTGAAGCCATGCTGCCTCAACTGATCCTCCTGTCTGTACCATGAACCATATCCCGATGTGCCTCTGATATAGCGCAATACATGCTTGCCTGCCTTCCAAAAGAGCTTGTTAGGCTTAACCATAGCTTGCGAAAGTTGGTTAACTGCATAGCATATATCGGGTCGTGTATTGACCAGATACATAAGCGACCCCACCAACTGTCGATAGACAGTGGCATCCACTACCTCCGCTAAAGTAGCATCCTCCTTCCTCCAACCACCAGGAAGAGGAGTGTCAACAGGCTTGCAGCCATGCATGTTGAACCTCTCCAGAATCTCCCGGGCATACTTGCCCTGAGAAACAAACAGTCCTCCACTGCGTTGCCAAATCTCCAATCCCAGGAAATAATGAAGGATGCCCAGGTCCTTCATCTCAAACTCTCGTGCAAGATCCTCCTTGCATGAAAGTATCAACTGCTCGTCGCCAGTCAAAATCAGATCATCAACATACAGTACGATGATCAACAGCTTCCCCTCCACCACAATCTGGTACAGGTTTGGATCCGCCTCACTCTTGGAGAATCCAAGCCCGGTGAAGTAGCTGTCTATCAGAGTGTACCAAGCACGAGGTGCTTGCTTCAGCCCGTACAGTGCTCTCTTGAGTCGGCACACATGCGACTCACTGATGAAGATCTCGAAACCTTCAGGCTGCTCTATGTACACCTCCCCCTCAATAACTCCATTGAGGAACGCAGTCTTCACATCCATCTGAGGAATGTGCCACCCCATCTGCGCTGAGAGAGCAAGGATCGTCCGTATGGAAGAGTACCTTGCGACAGGTGCAAAAGTCTCCTCATAGTCGATCCCCTCGATCTGTGAGAAGCCACGGGCGACAAATCTCGCCTTGTACTTCTCCACACTCCCGTCAGCCGCCTGCTTCACCTTGTATATCCATCGCGAACCTACAACTGATTTCCCAACCGGTCTTGGGACAATCTCCCATGCACTGTTCCTGATGATCGAATCATATTCTTCGATCATGGCATCACCCCATGCGGGTTCCTCCACGGCTTCCTCAAAAGAGGATGGCTCTGTCACAACACATTGACTCATAAGAGCCATGTATCTAGTGTACCGATCCGGTGACTGTCTCTGTCTGCGCTGTGCTGTAGGTGGTCCTACAACCTTCTCTGCATCCCGAGCCAGTCGCTCAGCTTCTGTAGTGCGCATGCGCCCTCTGATGGTTGGCGCTGCCTGGGTGGTTTCTTCCACCTCCTGAGCCTCCTCTTGTGGCTGATCCACATCCGGAAGCTCCTCCTTAGGAACTAACAGCTCCTCATCTGCATGCAAGTGTAGCTCCCTCTCAAGCGAACACTGCATGGCTTTCTCCTCCTGAAATTTTATATCCCGTCGCACAACAGTCTTGTGACTGTCTGACAAATACACCTGACAGTTGTGAGGTGTATCGGTGTACCCCACAAATATTCCAACCTCAGCAGTTGGATCCAGCTTCCTTCTCGCATCCTTCGTCACATGCATGTAGACAGGAGAACCAAAAATCCGTAAATGGGAAATATCAGGCCTCTTGCCAGAATAAGCCTCCTCCGGTGTACTCATGCCAAGAACCTTGTGAGGACAACGGTTCTGCACATACATTGTTGTATTGCATGCCTCAGCCCACAAGTGAAGGGGTAGGCCCTGATCATGCAACATCGCCCGTGCAGCACCCACGATCGTTCTGTTCTTCCGCTCAGCCACCCCATTCTGATGTGGGTTATGGGGTGCGATGAGCTCTCTCCGAATCCCTTCTGTGCTGCAGAACTCCTTGAATTCAGCCAGGATGAATTCACCACCATTATCACTCCTTAGAGAAATCACCTTCTTCTCCGACTCCTTCTCGACCAGTGCTTTAAACTCACAGAACTTCGCGAATGTATCGCTCTTCTTCTGCATGAAGAAGATCCAACACTTTCGAGAGAAATCATCAACAAAGATCACATAATACCTGTGCTTTGCTGTCGAAGAAACTGAGAAAGGACCACACACGTCTGTGTGAACTCTCTCAAGGATCGTCGTGGCGCGAATATCCTTCTCGTGAAAGGTGGCTTTCACATACTTCCCCAAGGTACACCCCTTGCACTGATCTGACTGCGCAAGAGTGCCCTTAGGAAGCCCAGTAGAAATCTGCTACAAAATCTTCAAAGCTCCATGGTGAAGGTGGCCCAATCTCTTGTGCCACAGTTCGCCCTCATCATCCCAGCTCACCACTTCTCCTGCCTTGCATGCCATTGCTGCGCAGCCATCTACCTGCACCTGATAAAGGTTCTTGGTTCGAACCCCTATCTTCCGGGTCTCTCCAGTAGTCTTCTTTGCGCGGGGAAGGCTTTTCGCCCGGCACCGAAGACCACATCATACCCCTTATCCTCCAACATCACTACTGAAATCAGGTTCTTCTTCAATCCAGGTACATGCATGACATCCTTCAGTACAAAGGGTTTACCAGACTCCCTCTGAAAGGATATGGTACCGTTACCAGTCGCACTGTATCTACCATCATCGCCCATCTCGATGTGCACACCCAAATCTTTGTCCTCCAGATCTGAGAACAACTCCCGATCTCCCGTCATATGAAATGACGCACCGCTGTCCAAGAACCATACCAATCCCATCACACTTGAAACCAAGCATGCGATCAGTGAAAATTCAAGCTCGAACTGTGAAGCCAAAGCTTCTCCATCTGCAAATCTTCCCGCTTGCTTGTTCTTCTTCTTCTTTGGACAATTGGTAGCATAATGTCCGTGATCATGGCAGTGAAAACACTTCACTTTCGCCATATCCTACTTCTTGCCCTTTGCACGAGAATGAGAGGTTTTCTTACCCTTCCCCTTCTTTGCTTTGGCAACCAAAGCGTAGTTTTCTTCATCAGCTCCCTTTGATGAAGATCCATCTTGAGTAGTCCTCCTTATCTCCTCCTGCATGAGATCTGCCCAAAGGCGCTCCCATCCCGGCAGCTTCTCCCGACCATTGACACTATCTTGATATGAGTGCCAAGCCTTCGGAAGACCAAGGAGAGCCAGGTCGACCATGTCCTCTTCATCGACAGTAACCCCCACACTTCCCAGCTCATCTCTGCATTGAGTGAACTTCGTGAGTATTTGGCGATACTGTCGCCCTTCTCCATCTTGATGTTCCTGAGCTTATCTTTGAGTGCCAGCTTCCTTTGGTCACTCTTACTCTGGAATAGATCCGTCAAAGCTTTCCACATTAAATATGGAGTAGCCTTTCCATGCAGGTTGGATACAATATGATCCTTGACGCCCTCCAACAGGATCCTTCGACACTTCGCCATCTTCTTTTGCCATGCTTCGACTTCAGCAGGATTAGTGGGCTTTTGGACATCCGTATCTACGAACTCCTTCAGACCATTATCTTCTAATACTGCTTCCATGCGATCCTTCCATGCAACATAATTCGAACTGCCTTCAAGAGCATATTCGAGTCGCAAACCGTTGAAAGACATTTTCAACACTGGCACCAAGAAAACAAAACTGCTGAAAAATTTTGAATTCCACCTCAAAGCTCAGCCGCTCTAGATCGTGAGAACAAATTATTTCTAGCACAGAGATCGACTGCAAGGGGCATTTACCAGACCTTTCACTTTCCAAAGAAAGATGAATCCGAAGGCTACCTGGCCCGCATGCAAACTTTTTCTACCGAAATAAGTTTGTAATCACTGTGATGATCAATCTCTGCTTCAATAGCTCCGATACCATGTAGAAATTTGCTGAATAATGATTAATTATTCACCGAGAGTATCCTGATCACATACAATTCGAATTTATATGCAACACATAATCTCTTCCACTCAGATCATCAAACATGCGGAAATAAAATCAAGCGATAACACATCAAATCATCATACACATTAACACAGTATGTATGAGGAAAGCTTATAGCTGAAAACCCCGCAGCTATTTTGTATATTATAATGGAGAAATCAAGTAACAAACTCAGTACAATACTCCTCACAAGTACTCAGTACTCTCTCATGAAGTTACACACAATCTAGCTCAGTTTTGAACAGGTTACTGGTTCAAAACTCACCGCCAATTTCCTTACCTCTATTGCGCAATCGAGGCCTGTCTATATAGAGATCCAAGGTTCGAATCTCCTTGGCTTGACTGCGCAATTTTCATGGAAAAATCCTCCAAGTGTGGTGCAAATCTCGTGCACAACTGATGTCGCCACTGATAGCTAACTCCACCCTTTCATCTACCTCTTTCACTGGTCTCCACTGAACTGATCATGCACTGTAGTGAACTGATGTGTTCTTGAGTTGAATAATGAGTTACTAATTAATGAATTAAATAATATTTAATTCACTCCCCTCATAACTAATTGATTAGCTAGTTAAACTAATCTCAACCAGTTCAACTAAAATAAACAGAACACAACTCCACTAGCTGTCCCATTAACTCCTCCAAACTTCTGCAACTGAAGTCCAACTGAAGTCAACCATGCATGATGGCATCAAACCCTTGGGAACCACGTGATTCCTCTGTCAGATGCATGAGCCACTTCTGTAGCTCGAACTGAAGTGCTCCAAGAGAGTAAACTGTTGTTTATAGTCTAAATATTATTAAGGGTAAATAATATTTGACTTCCCTATTTTTAGGATAGGCAGTCTAAAAATAGACTTCGACCTCTTTTGACCTAAAAATATGAGTCTCATCTATTTTTACCAACATGACCAATACTCCAAGAATAACATACTGCAACCCCTGGACCATGCTCCATATGTCTAAAAATAGACATAGTCTAAAAATAGACTTTGCGCCAGAATTCGCCTGCGGGCCCACTTAGTGAAGGCGACTTCATTTCACTAAGCTCCATCATCTTGCTGCATTCTCAACAGTCGGCTCTGCCAATTGTCTAGCTCCTCATCGGAGTCGGAAAAACATTCACTATCCTTTTCCCAACAAAGCATCCCTTCATCCGTGGGGTTAACCCAATCTTCATCTTGCACAATGATCTTATAAATATGATCTAATTATTCCTTCATATGGACAGGCTCGGTATACCGAGTACCTTCCGCGGGATCCAGGGGTACTATGAGACGCGTGCCTTCACTTTCAAACACCATGCTTTATTTATTGAGGTTGATAATACCTCCCATGTCCATTGCCCAGTCTAGCCCAAGGAGCGCAGGGTAGGGGTCCATGTCTTCAACTATTTCAATGACTTCAAAGTTAGCTAGGAATCTTACTCCTGCAATGTCAACCATAACTTTTGGTAACCTACCCAAGGGAATGATTTTTTGTTGATTTTCCATGCACAACTAGATAGTGGACCATTCTAATTTGGGCTTTCCCATCCGTTTCCATGTCTTCTTAGGTATAATGTTGGCATCAAATCTAAGATCTAGGATAACCTGATCCATTTCATAGTCTCTAATTTGTGCGGTTAACCACATCTCTCTCCCTGTGTGTTTCTTAGAGTTGTATAGTTTATGTATGTCCTTGGTTTCGGGAATCAAGGTGGGCCGAGATGCGCAGGTATTCAGCAACACTATGAGGTTTCTTTAGGCTTGTGGGTTCTTGAGCAACTTTAGACATGCCTTCAAAAAGGTTCCAATATCTTCCTCGCTCTGATGTTCTGTAGGGGCTGCTAGTAGTGCCTGTTATTCACAATATACTTATTTGCTTCCCTGGGTGTCCATCCCGCTATGTGTTATTACTTTTACACTTGGATCCGCTTCTTGTAGCTCAATTTTAACCCTCTGTACATTCTGCGTAGGGGTAGGCTACTTTTCCTGCATTCTAGCTATTAAGATCGAACAATCTTCTACCTCATGGTCCATTTGTTTGCAGTATTTACACGATGGCCTGGTGGGATTAAGGCATTCTCTGTCAAAGTGCCCTATATCAACATAGTTACAACAGATTAGCTGACCTCTCCCTCGACCTGTACTTCCTCCCCGACCTCCTCTGCCTCGGGCCGGTGATCCTCCAAAGTGAGCCAGTCTCGGTGATGCAAGGTTTGATTGCACCCGATATAGGTTCCTGCTATCCATCGTCAAGTCATACGTTTGGAAATTATGCTCGTCATGTCCCACAGATTGACAGAATCGACACCATTGTTGTTTTAGCTCTAGGACATATGCACCCAACCAAGGGCAATGGTTCACATCATGTAGGCCTGCTACCCGACAATCATCACACCATAGCACAGATCTTCTTGATCCTGGTCACAGCAGGATAGGTTCCCTAATTACCCTTGGGCGTAGCGGGCTAGGTCCTTCGGCTTGCATATAATCAGTCAGTAGAGGGCACCGATCCTTTGTGTGACCAGACACTCGGCAACGTATACACTAGAGATCCACACAGATGTCTTTTCCTTGCTCTTTTCGTAGGTTCTGTATCTCTATGTGCATAGCCCTGAGTTGTTCCTTGATCTGTTGGACTCTTGCTAAGGTATCCTCCCAGGGAGCAACTTCTAAATTCATAGCGGCTTCTACAGATTTCTCCTGCGATTCAAAGGTCTACTGATTGATTGGTGTGCACAGGTGAGGTAACAACATGGCGATGAACCATTCTGTATGTTGTCTATCATCATACTCGAACCCTCCTTCCCTAATTGCCTTCTTTAACCGTTGATCCGCCTCCCATACTGATTTAGACGCACCTTGCTTGAAGTCCTTTACGTCTGCTATTAACTGGGAATAAGACTTCGGCTTGCGGAATTTTTGCTTCAGAGCATCCTTAATATCCTGAATGGAGGCGGTTCCATTTTGGGCAGCATATCACATATACCAATCTAGAGCTCTATCTTCGAATGCTAAAGACAGCTGCGCCCATTTTATTGTATCACTTGCCAAATTTTGTAAAGTCCAGACAGAGTCTGCCATGAACCAAAATCGATCCATGTCTTCATCTCCTACCCCTTTGAAGGTAGGTAGTTTCAAATGTGCAGCCATATCACTATCCAGGGACGACATTATAGGCGAAATATTACCCTTGTGTGCTCTAGGTGGTGATGTAGTCGATTCCTTCACCGGGCTACAGGCAGCCCTTTCTCCGTCAAGGTTGGTTCGATAATACTTACCACTGTGTGTCACGCTCCCATCTGGATCCGAGGTCATTCAGTCAATATGGCTACACATAATTCTCTTCTCGCACAGCAACTTCTTGATCAGTAATGGTAACGTCCTCAGAAACTTACTTCAAAATCCTTTGAAGAATCATCGCTCGGCCTCAGAGTATGATACAAACTGATCAACGGCAAACTCTGTCACAAAGCCTCCTAGCACACTATCCACCTAGTGATCCACCATGCGTGTAATAGTATTATCATTTTTTTCTAGCTGTTCAAGCAGATCTGGAGTCCACTAAGTGACTCGCTCATCCTTCCAGCACTTCTAGAATTCTACCAGCCTAGCCAGCCACTCCTTAAGCTCAATTCCAAAGGTTACAAAGAATATTTCGTAGCTTTCAGTAAGAACATACCTATTTTCCACCTTTCTACCATTAACTTTTCACTTCAGTTTAATTTTACTGCAAACTCCTGGATCTGCCTTTCGAACCAATCCTCGATCTCTTTTCTTTCAGGCTTCCAGTATTCTCTTGTCATTACTCGATCCCTTTCTCAGATCTCTTTCGGTCCCGACAACAGAACCATTTTTTGGCTTGAGGGGTCCTGACCCAGGTTCGGTGTGCAAGGTTTTCTAACAAACCCCTATACTACTGGCCCGTTCGGCAGTGACCCGCTTGCGCAGGTCACAGTCTCACCCGAAGTAGTATGGGTGGGTGCTAGAATCGGGTTTCCACACCCTGAGAAAGGAAGGGTAAGGCAAGAAGGGCTGCATTCGGTTCAGATTACCTTGTCTCTGCGCAGGGTTAAATATGTATCCAATTGCATCCACGTGCACTAGATCTACAATTATATGCTTTCTATAACATCAATAAAACATTACATAACTAGAACAGAATAGATCTAGATCTAATTCAATACACAGAATTTTGCAGCATGATATAACCAGAGCAGAATAGATCCAATCATTCAATATACAGACCTTCACAACACAAAGACAGAAAATGCATAACACAGTAATTACCAGCAATTCATTCAATAGTACTCACATATTCAGATCTAATAATCCCACGTATTCATTCATTCATCAAACTTTCCTTACAATTCCCTTCCCAATGTATGCACACAGCAGCAAGGTCCACACAAAGCTAGACTAGGATCTCCGCGCACACAGCCAGCAGGAGTCCGTTCCCCAAAAACCCAAACAGATCACTTACACAACATATCGCATCAATAGCTCTTCAAATCCTACCTGTTACAGTCCAAAATGCCTCTCTATTTATAACAATCTAGCTTTAACATTCCTATGGTCTGCAACCCATGGTTTTCAGACCCCTAGTTTACCCTTTAACCCATTACAATGCGTTTGGGGCTTTGACCCACCCCAAAACTTCTGCGCTATACTAAATATAATAAAAAATAACCAAAATGGACCAGTTTTGTAGCGTGTTAGGAGACCCCATTCCAACACCACCTCATCATCATACCAATTATGTTTACCATACTCTCCTAACAGAAGCCAATGTAGCAAGGCTTCCTATTTCCATCCCACATCATAATTATGCATGGTATGGGAGAATGTCAATCCATATTCTCCCAAGAGTAACCAGTGCAACAATGACTCTTGTTGCCACCCCATATCATCATAACACAAAGAATGAAGCAATGATATACTGATTGACATGCAGAATGTCACACCAGACTATCCTAATATAAACCAACATAGCCAAGATTCCTGCTGCCACATCATATGAGTATCATGCAAAGTCCCAAACAATAACATACCCATTGACATGTGATATTTCATGCGATGGCCAAAATCTCTTGAATGTAACTAGTGCAATCATGCCTCTTGTTGCTGCATCACACTAGTACTATGCAAGGCATGGAACATAAAAATGTGAAATTTCAGGTGGTAACCATACTCACCCAAGAGCAGGCAGTGCAACCATGCCTCTCGTTTCCCTGTGTCATATATTTGCAAGTATCTTCCCAGCCACTTGCTCAACATCTCCATCCATCCATCCAATTGTGGGTGATGACTCATATCATGCACCAGCTCGATATCCACCCAATGGAGAAGCTCCTGCTAAAAAATACTCATACAATAACTATGCCCATCACTATCTATGGTATTGGGAAGACTATGAAGCATTAATACATCCCAGAAAGAAAATTTGATCACGGGTGAAGAGATGTACTATGTGAAAATGTTGAAGCAAAGTGCATACCTCAGAAGTAGATTAATGTCGGCAATGGAATCCTCCACAATCTGATGACAATATTTGCACTCCATGATATGTCTAAGTGCATCCTCCTTGAAGTATCTCCATGAGAACCTCTCTATGATGGCCTGATGGAACATATGAGGTTATGAATATGCTACGGGAAGAAACTTCTCTTTGAGATGTGAGGTGCTCATCAAGAAGGCTTTGTCATGATAATGGAAGATGTTATCCATTACATGTTGTATACCATCTACCATATTCCCATCCAATGCTTCATAATTTAAGCGGTCATCAGAATGCTCAAATAATAACTGGGGCCTCAAATCATCACTTCTCCTTAGTGACAATGCTGCTAATATCCATGATAGTGCATCTGCTGTCTTATAGCACTCTCCATACACAATGCTAAAATCATAGTCCTCCATTGTACTTATCCAACGTTGTTGCCTCTTCTGCAGCTGTTGCTCCTCCTAAAAAAGATGTTGGAGATTATGGTGGTTGGTCTTCACCCGAAGTCTACTGCCAATTGAAAACTGTTGGAATTTGACCAATGTATGCATAGTGGCCAATATCTCTTTTTCGTAAATAGAATATGATAGCTCATGCAACATTAACTTGTGATTCTCGAAAGTTATTGTATAGCTTCCTTGCATTAGGACTATGCTAATCCCATCCTCAAAAACTCCACAATCCAATGCAAACTGTTGTGTGTATCTCAACAATGTCATATTGGAATAGCTATACATCCTCTCCTTGAACCAGTCAAGGGTCCTCTGCGCAATGATAGTCTGTTGCTCCAAATCAGCAATGTGATCTAACCATTGGTCATGTAATTTCCCTAATGGCATGACCCCACAAATCTCAATATGATGCATTGAAATAATATGGGGTGGAGATGTTTGCATCCCTTGGATCAGCTAATGCTTGGGAACATCTTGCAAAGATAGTACAAGAGTTCCTCCAATAGGTGCAATTGCTTCTCCAACTATTGGTGATGGTGATGGCTACTCCTCTACTATTGCACCAATTCCAATATCTACTTATTATTCCTCATGCACCTCTTGAATCATGCCTTGGAATCTCAATGTAGAAGTCTTGGGAACATATTGTCAAAATGCAAGTGCTCCTCCCACTGATGCAAGTACCTCTACTACAGCTGGTGGTGGTGGTATCTGTTCTTCGCCCAGAGTATCAAATTTGACATATTCCTTTTGCTCCTCATATACTTCCTCACCAATGTCAGAAAATATCTCAATGGAAATTTCATTCGGTTTTCTTCGATAAAACCTCTTTACCAACCTTTGAGTGAAATCTTCATACAGAGTCACTCTTGCATGTTTCAATCTTCTGAACCACCAATCATTTTCTTCACCCTCAAGGTGCAGCGGTGCAATCTCAATGGCTTCCTTTTTCGCTACTGGGTGTAGATGGAATAAATCATATAAATTCCCCATCCAAGCTTTTGTCGTGCTTTTGGATGACCCATAAAATGTAGGTATAAATAATCTATTCTACATATGCCCTCTTCTTCTATTGCTACTGTGAGGTCTTCGGTTCTCTTTAATTTCGAAACCTTCTAGAAAGTCATATTCTCTTTGAATGCTCTAGATTGATATTTTGACTCTGCAAGATAATCACTCAGAGTCTCATGCTACAAATATCCTCCATCTCCATGCCATTCATTTCCTTCTGCAATTAAAGTGGGCATAGTAGGGCGATGTGGAACTTTCTGCATTGTCGGTTGCTTATACTGCTGATAGGAAGTGATCAGACCTTCTCCATTCTAAAACCCTCTTGAGGTTTCCTTTTGCCTTTCCCTTCTCATTTATTTGATCTCCATTGTGAGATCCCGCATAGATCTGAAGAGAAGTGTGGCAAAACTCAATCCTTCCACCATTGAAGACTTCTTATTTTTTTGCTTCTTCTTATATTATTATGATGTCATGAAAAACCCACAAGCTGAGCCAAATATCATGCTCTGATACCACTGTAATACCCCAAAATGGGAAAGACGAGAATATAGAACATATGCACAATTCCAACTACGGGAAAATCATAATAAAACATATAGAACTGGAAAATGTTGGAATACATCAAGACATCATACATATGAGAAGAAAAAACTGAGCCATATCATTATAATCACATAAAATGAAAATATAGAGTGATCGAAAAAGAATGCACTCAAGCCACAAGATGGCTGAAATACACTATTGAAACCTAGCACTAGAAACTATAAACTCCTGCTGCTAGAAATTGTTGTTGTTGGGAAGAAGATATATGTCCAAGAGGCTACTGTAGTTCTTAGAAATATCTGGGAGTTTAACCATGGACTCTACTCGAAAAACCCAAAAAACCCCAGAAATGGTTTGGCTAGATTTTGAGTTAGGAATTTCGGCCCTTTTTGGGTAGTACACTACACCCCTGCTGGGTGAGCTACACACTCCCTAGAGATAACTGCTGATATGAGGACAAAATAATGATATATCTACTACAATATCACCCACCTAGTTCAATAACTGAATGGTTGGTCCCTTCTCCCAATTCCCAAGCTCAAAACTTGAGATTTAGCTCCTCTACTAAATATGCAGTTGTTGCATGGACAACTGCTGGGAAATACTACACTATCTAGGAGGGATAATGATGTAGCCTACTAATAGATAATACAATTATGATCCCAGGCTGCTGAGGTGAAGGATTAATCCCTCACAGGATTCTAGGCTGAGTTGCTTGGAACTTCCTCTTGTCCTCAAACCCTCACTATAGAATTACACAATTCCTACAGGAAATGTTGTTGCATAGGAGGATAGATAGATGGCCTGATGTTGGGTATGACAATGAAACTCCAAGAAAACTTCAATGGATCAACAGTATCAATCCTTATCCCTTCGTAGGTTTCTTAACTGAAGTACTGAGAACAACCTTCCAACTCTCAATCTCTAGTTCAAGAATGTGTAATTCCTGTAGCTGGAAGTGCAAATGCGAGTGGCTGAAAGTGGCACTGATTGCCAAATGATGAATGATGCCCAAGAAAACCTTCCCAGAGTAGGCACTCAAAGTCCCCTGTGGGTGAGGGTGGGATTCCTGCTCGGGAACACCCTCTGCTAAACAACACAAAAGACTTAGTTAAACAGCTAAAGCATGCAAAGAAATGTCTTACGACACTCAACAATAAAAATCCAGATCCCTTCCTTTGCTTCCCTCATCTTCATTTTATGGTTGTGACCCTTCCCTAGCCTTCTCCCACCTCATAACTGTGTTGCACATGTTACCACTAGCCCCCATAAATACTGTGCTATCCTCCATGATCTCGATCATTGCGGCAATTATTATCCACTCCATCCATCATGTGTGCATTGAATGCACCACTTCCTCCATCATCTCTGCAATTGTTTCTCCACTATCTCCATCATATTGCATTTATTCCTCCACTCTTTCTCCATTATCATGTTGCTCCACTACTCCATAATTCCACTCCATTACTCAATTAACCCACATTCACACTATAGAAGTGGATTTGATTCATCTATTGGGTTTATGGGTCCCTCCACCTTTTTTTTTACATAACTAAATAAGAAAAGTAAGAACTCTAATATTCCAATTGGCTGATAAAAAATATGGAATATTACAATTTCTTTATTGTAAATTAGGGTTTTATGGTTTAAGGGGTCTAGGGTTAGGGATTAAGGTTTTAGGCAAGTTTAGGGGTTAATATTTTATGGGCTTATTGGTTATTGGTTAAAGGTTTAGGGGTTAGGCATTAAGGGCTTAAGGATTAGGGGTTTCAGGGCTTAAATAAGAGGAATGGGTGTAAGGTGTTAAAGATTAGGGGGATAGGATCTAAGGGGTCAGGGATTAAAGGGTTAGGGGTTAATTCTTTAGAGGTCACCTAAGGGTGGGTTATTTTTATGTGTGTTTGTGTGTGTGGGATTTAAATATTTTTAAGTGGATATGTAAATTCAAAAATTACAAGTTTTAAAATTCAATAAATTTAATTAATAAAGTTACATTATAGTACACATTTTCTTAAATAATAATAAAATTATATTTTTAATCTCTCACACACAAATATATATATATATATATATATATATATATATATATATATATATATATATATATTCATTTTATATGTGTGTGTGTGTTATTTTTTTCATATGTGTGTGTATAATTTTAAAAAACATATATTTATATAATTAAAATTTATAAATTTTTATTAATAAATATTCAATTTTAAATAATATCAACCAAAAAAATTACCTAAAATGTATCATAAAATCACGTCTTTAAAAATCTTGAAATTTTCAAATGATAAAAAAATAAACTTCAAATTATATGTTAGTTTTAGTGGTTAATAGGTTAATGGATTAGGGGTTAATAGGTTATGGTTTATGTTATCTTTAGGATGTTTAGGGCCTAGTGGTTTTATAGGTTAATGAGGTTTTTGGAATTAGTGGTTAAGATTTCATGGTTAAAGAGGTTTAGGGTTAGGGATTAAGGTGTTAGGAAACGGGTAAGGGATTAATATTTTAGGGGCTTAGGGGCTAAGGGTTTATTGGTTAAGGGTTTATGGTTGAATGGTTTAGGTTTTAAGGGTTAAGGGCTTAGGAGTTTGGGGTTTAAGAGCTTAATTATGGGGAATGAGGTTAAGGTGTTAAGGATTAGGGGGATAGGGTCTAAGGGGTTAGGCTGAATTAGAGGGTTAGGGCCGATTAATGGTTTATAGGCTAGGGGTGAGTTAACGACTAGGGATTAGAGGAAAAGTTTCCACCAACTTAAAATCCAACATGGTCACTAAGTCAGATCAATGAAGAACATGGCATAATGATGAAGGTGAAATGATAATAGTTTATTTTTTTTAGTTGTGACTATATATCTAACAAAGTGTCTCTCTTTCTATATGTCAGGAAAAGTACAATTTTTCATAAAAAATTTCAACATATTTCATAAAAAATCTTGATAAATTGCACAAGCTTTATCACTGACTTGTTTTTATTTCTCACTCTCATCTAAGCCAATATATCAATCTATACTACCAACTTCTAAGTACCCCAAATGTTTGGATGTTAATAACCTCTTAACCCCTAAGGTGTTAACCCCTAATCCTTCAGCTCTAAACCCCTTATAAATTAAACCAAGGTCTCCAATTAGTTGGGTCGGGGAAATTCTCCATCCACACCATACTTGTGGTCTCTAAGTGAAATCAAGAAAGAATATGACATAATGTTTAAGGTGAAATAAGAATATGTTGTTGTTGTTGGTTGTGAGTATATATCTCACAAAGTTTCTCTCTTTCTAAATGTCAAGAAAACTAAAAATTTTCCTATATTTTTTCAACATATTAATAAAGATATTGATAAATTGCCCAAGCTTCATCATTGATTTGTTTTATTTGTTTCTCACTCTCACCTATGTTTTCTATTTCTTTGTATTTGTTCTCTTTATTTTCCTATTTATATTTTTAAACGATTATATGTTTTTAATATTTGTTATATACACTAATATTACTTGACTGTTTTTAATTATAAATAAATAGTTCCCTAGGGCACTAGCCATGGATTAGAATGAAATGGTCATTGTACAAGCACATTTTCAGGAACATGGGGAGAATATTGAAGATCAAGTTAATTATACTATGGAATAATATTATGGTGCTAACAACATAGTTGAAGAAGAAGGGGAAAATATATTGATCCATCAGAAATTTAATAATTTTGGAATGGATCATAATGATGACTAGATAGATGGTGTTTTTGATAGGTATACCTGTAATTGAGAAGGATTAAAAACCTATTTATGAAGGTTCTAAAATAAGTCTTCTCTTTTCTATATTGTTGTTAGTGAACGTAAAGGTAATGAACGGTTTCTTAGACAATTGTGTGACACAAATCCTATGCTATGTTATACATTTTGTGGCATGATGATAAAGGTTTTATTATTTCATCTATTTTTATTATTTTTTGATCATCTATTAAATTTGGATGCAATATATATGATTAATATTCATTACATTAATCATTACTAATTTTTCAATTATGTTGTAAATTGTTAGGTGAATTTCAGTTACCATCGCAAAATGTTTTACCTCACACATACCAAGATTTACATGCCATTATGGAATATATTGGTATGGAATAGAAAGCTATTCATGCATTTCATAATGATTGTATTCTATATTATTGAAAAAATGCATTAAAATAAGAATGTCCAAAATTTCAAATTAGTAGATATCAAACCGATCAAACAATAAAAAATGTGTCTCACAAGGTTCTTCGCTGTATTCCCATAATTACACATTTTCGGTGATTTTTTAGGTGCAAAATCTTGGCATAGTTTATGGATTACCATGAAAATATAAAAAATAAAGGTGGTGTTCTTTCATTTCCTCCATATGGATCTGCATTTAATAATATAGGTGAAATATGGCTACATTTTAAAGATGAACCTTGCAATCCTAGGCTTTCATTAGCAGCCGATGGTGCCTGTTATCACTCATAAAGTTGTGAAACACTTCTTGATATGGTCATATAGTTTACTCATCAAAAGGATAAGGTCTCCTTAGCAATTTTAATGTGGTATAGGAAATTTTTGTATTTTACATTTTTTAGCCTATCCTAAGTTTCATTATCACCTCCATCTATGTCATTTCATGTCAAATCAGTTCTCATATAGTGTCAATTTTCATTCCCCATGCATTTAAAATAAAAAAGGGCGCATTTGTCAGTTTTTCAAATTTTCGTAGCATTTTACATAGGAAAACAACAAATTTCACTACGAAACTGCCTAATAGTTTCGTAGCAAATCTGTCAGAGGCTAAACTAACTTCGCTACAAAAATATGTTTTTTAACCTGTCATGTCAAATTCGCTATGAAGTGTCATTTTATGATTGGAGGAGTTAGGGTGGAGGTCATTCAAGTCTGTATGGTAAATTCAAAGGTACATAGCCATGTTTGATGTCATAATTATCTTTTCGGGCATGTATGTAATATCCCAAAATGGGAATGCAGCAATGCATAAGCACAATACTGGAATAGCAGTGAGAAATTATCCCATAAAATGTGTTTAAAAACACATGGCCATCAAATTAATGTAACACCAGCAAAAATGAGCTCCTTTACATCATTCCAAGTGGGGAAAATGCAACATTTAGGCCATAAAAACGTTACTCCCAGAGAATTTCATTATAAAGAGAGAAATAATGTTGGGATCCCTTAGGTTATGTAATATAGGAATCACACCCAGAAATGATTCAGAAACAAATCTCTTTTTCTTGCTTAAACAGATCTTCCGGTCCTGATAAGGCTCAAAAAGGCCCAAGCCCCATGACTTATGTAATGCAGAAATTATTGAAAAGTGTACAATGTGATTTTTATAGGGTTTATACTATAATGGAATGGAAATAATATATCTGGAGTTTATTTACTCAAAACATGAAGAAAAATAGGGATCTAGCCCTTTTTCGCATCAGAAAGATAACCTGGTAAGGGTTTCAGGAAAGCACAATGTACAAAATCTTAGATCCGCAGAGCTAGATCTGAAAAATGCAGTCTAAATGAAGCTCTATATACATACATCTGAATCATACAATAAATTAAGGAGGATCCTTCTTACAAACTTTCCAGGAGAAAGGTTGGCCTTTTCCCTGAGAAAGCAACTCAAGATTGAGGGGATTGACCCTCACACTGCAAATCTGCAAGAAAGGACGTAGTTCTTGCAAGGGATTGCGCTATAGGTGATGGGATTAATTTGGAAAAGTGCCAATATATTAAAATCTACTCCAATATCTTCCTTACTGATCTCCCAAAGGAATGGAGGCTCCCTCCTTTGAAAAATGAGTGCAGGAAGTGGTGTTGTTAACCCTCACTGCAACACCTTGTAACACAACGTTATGTTGCTACAGAAATAATGTTGTAGCTGAAGGAGGATGGCATATCATTGGTATATCTTTAAGATCCCGTATCTTTAAGATAGATGGTGGAATGGAACATGGTAAGGAAAGCTTTTTCTTCTAATGTTGCCATGAACATTTTCATTAGGCAGTCTTCATGCCATTCAACTTTAAACTTCCACACATGTATATGAAACTTGATGAGATGTAGCAAGGGGTGATCAAAATTTTCACCTTGAAAGGTAGGTAGGTTTTCTAACCAATCTACTTCAGGCATTTTGTGTGGGAATCCAGGGATATGCTCCCTACTCATTAGGGCATATCTTCTCTGTATGCGTGGAAGCATATTTGTAAATCAGAAAGAAGTCACTGTATCTTATTGATCAGTTCAGAGTCTTCTACCAGTGGAGTCATTTGGTCCTTTAGGAGTTATGGAGTGTGGAGTCGCTAGGTGGATGAATTAAATTTTTCAAGCAGGCTGCTGTCCACCATCAGCGATGAAATACCAATATAAAGGCATTGGTCTGAGTTGTCCCCAGCAGAGTTGCCATTATGTTGGTGACGACAATGGGACACCAGACCAGATATTAGTAGTCAAGGAATCTCATATTTTTCCCCAGCGGAGTCGCCATTATGTTGGGGTTCCAGTGTTTTGGCCAAATTGGAAAGACCAAAAGACTAGACAACATCATAACCACTTTGGGATCCTAGGATCTAGCCCTCCTAGATCTAAAGAGGGATCTCTCCATAAATACAAAGAATGATATATCTTTGAAAGCTCAAAATGAGGTATTAGGCTAGGTATGAAGCACAAGGGGGGGTTTAAAATGATTTGGTTGGTTTTTGGGTTGGTCGGAGATCATTAAATGAGAAGGTTATGGAATGAAAGGAACAAAGCAGTAGGACGTTTTGGTAAAAGAGGATAGATCAAGAAAGTGTCATCCATTGGGATCTTACTGTAAGGAAAGAAACATGGTAATGGATGGTATAAAGATGGTATATCATTGGTATATCTTTAAGATCCTGGATCTTTAAGATAGATGGTGGAATGGAACAATAAGGAATGGAGGTGAAAGAAGGAAAGAATACCCAAGTGCAGTTTTGAGATAAGGTCAAATATCATTTAAATCCAGACCTGCTTTGACATACTCAAAGGCAACTCTCAATGAAGATACAAAGGGCAGCTTAAGATCAGGTCAGAGGTCATTTAACTCCAGGCCTGCTTCAGCATATTCCAAGATAAAAACAAAGATAAGATTTAACACAGAACTAGGACTAAGATCAGAGAAGGGATTTTAACCTTCAATGCTTTGACACCAGCTCAAGGGATCTTAGAAAGGCCAATCCATTGGAAAAGGACCCCAGTGGATAGGGCTTACACTAAATCCCCAGTATCCCAATTCTTCTAGCGTAAACCCAACCATAACATCTAAGCAACAAACCCCGAATTCACACATCAGTAAGCATGGGCTAGACCAACATCTTTAACTGGTTAAATTGCATGAATTTTCTCTTAGATTCACTATCAGCAGAAAAAATCAAGGATAAGAAGAGCAGTGGGCATTAAGGTACCATGCAGGGATATATCTTAAGCCTGATTTACTGATTCTTATCAGAGAAATAAATGGACAACATGAATAAAATGAAATAAGACAAGAAACATCACCCGTAATATAGACCAGGATCTTGTGAAATTTTCTTGATTAATTGATGTGAAAAAACAGTCACATACACTGAGCTCAATGGCTGATACAGTCCAAAATTTCTTGATCTATCCTCAGGACCGCAGTTATGGAGTATGGAGACCTTCAGATCTTTCTATCCCGGTTGTTTATTTCGAGAAGGCAGTGCAGAGTACCAAACAGCCAGAAGGGCTTCAAAGAACACATCCGAGGTCAGATATCGACCTGACAAAGACTCCCAGACCATACTACAGAGTACATACAGTGATGCAGAGCCATTAAGTTGAGTGGGCTCGATTTTCTGCCTCCACTCTGTCTTAATGAGTCGATTTAATTTACATCTACTTCCTCAGTTACTCATTCTCCTATAAGAACCCCTGAGGAACATATTGTAAAGGTTGTTTTTGTTGTTGCTGTAGTGTAGGGATTCATTTGACTATTAGAACAGTTATTGGGGGAGAGTAGCTGAGAAGTTTGTAATTTAGTAGGTTGGGAGGAGAAATTTTGGACTATATCAGCCATTGAGCTCAGTGTATGTGACTGGTTTTGCACATCAATTAATCAAGAAAATTTCACAGGATCCTGGTCTATATTACAGGCGATTTTTCCTGTCTTATTTCATTTTATTCATGTTGTCAATTTATTTCTCTTATAAGAATCAGTAAATTAGGCTTAAGATATACCCCTGCATGGTACCTTAAAGCCCACTGCTCTTCTTATCCTTGATTTTTTTCTACTGATAGTGAATCTAAGAGAAAATTGATGCAATTTAACCAGTTAAAGATGTTGGTCTAGCACATGCTTAATGATGTGTGAATTCGGGGTTTGTTGCTTAGATGTTCTGGTTGGGTTTAAGTTGGAAGAATTGGGATACCAGGGATTTAGTGTAAGCCCTATCCAATGGGGTCCTTTTCCAATGGATTGGCCTTTCTAAGATCCCTTGAGCTAGTGTCAAAGCATTGAAGGTTAAAATCCCTTCTCTGATCTTAGGCCTAGTTTTGTGTTAAATATTATCTCTGTTTTTCTCTTGGAATATGCTGAAGTAGGCCTGGAGTTAAATGACCTCTGACCTAATCTTAAGCTTCCCTTTGTATCTTCACTGAGAGTTTCCTTTGAATATGTCAAAGCAGGTCTGGATTTAAATGATATCTGACCTGATCTCCAGACTACACTTGGGTATTCTTTCCTTCTTTCACCTCCATTTCTTATTGTTCCATTCCACCATCTATATTAAAGATCTAGGATCTTAAAGATATACCAATGATATACCATCTTTATACCATCCATTACCATGTTGCTTTCCTTAAAATAAGAGCCCAATGGATGACACTTTCTTGATCTTCCTTGATAACAATAAGGAAAGCTTTTTCTTCTAATGTTGCCATGAACATTTTCATTAGGCAGTCTTCATTCCATTCAACTTTAAACTTCCACACATGTATATGAAACTTGATGAGATGTAGCAAGGGGTCATCAACATTTTCACCTTGAAAGGTAGGTAGGTTTTCTAACCAATCTACTTCAGGCATTTTGTGTGGGAATCCAGGGATATGCTCCCTACTCATTGGGGCATATCTTCTCTGTATGCGTGGAAGCATGTTTGTAAATCAGAAATAAGTCACTGTATCTTCTTGATTAGTTCAGAGTATTCTACCAGTGGAGTCATTTGGTCCTTTAGGAGTTATGGAGTGTGGAGTCGCCAAGTGGATGAATTGACTTTTTGAAGCAGGCTGTTGTCCACCATCAGCGATGAAATACCAATCTAAAGGCATTGGTATGATTTGTCCCCAGTGGAGTCACCATTATGTTGGTGACGAAAATGGGACACCAGACCAGATAATAGCAGTTAAGGACTCTCAAATTTTTCCCCAGCAGAGTCGCCATTATGTTGGGGTTCCAGTGTTTTGGCCAGATTGGCAAGACCAAAAGACTAGACAACATCATAACGACTTTGGGATCCTAGGATCTAGCCCTCCTGGATCCGGAGAGGGATCTCTCCATAAATACAAAGAATGATATATCTTTGAAAGCTAAAAATGAGGTATTAGGCTAGGTATGAAGCGCAAGGGGGGGTTTAAAATGATTTGGTTGGTTGTTGGGTTGGTCGGAGATCATTAACTGAGAAGGTTATGGAATGAAAGGAAAAAATCAGTAGGAAGTTTCGGTAAAAGAGGATAGATCAAGAAAGTGTCATCCATTGGGCTATGGAGTCATGAAAGGGGATTACTTGCATAACAACTAAGCAAGGCTTTCCATAGGGAAAGTCATCTATACTAAAGGATCTTTAAGATAGATGGTGGAATGGAACAATAAGGAATGGAGGTGAAAGAAGGAAAGAATACCCAAGTGCAGTCTGGAGATCAAGTCAAATATCATTTAAATCCAGACCTGCTTTGACATACTCAAAGGAAACTCTCAATGAAGATACAAAGGGCAGCTTAAGATCAGGTGAGAGGTCATTTAACTCCAGGCTTCAGCATATTCCAAGAGAAAAACAGAGATAAGATTTAACACAGAACTAAGCCTAAGATCAGAGAATGGATTTTAACCTTCAATGCTTTGACACCAGCTCAAGGGATCTTAGAAAGGCCAATCTGTTGGAAAAGAACCCCAGTGGACAGGGCTTACACTAAATCCCTATTATCCCAATTCTTCCAGCTTAAACCCAACCAGAACATCTAAGTAACAAACCCCGAGTTCACACATCAGTAAGCATGGGCTAGACTAACATATTTAACTGGTTAAATTGCATGAATTTTCTCTTAGATTCACTATCAGCAGAAAACATCAAGGATAAGAAGAGCAGTGGGCATTAAGGTACCATGCAGGGGTATATCTTAAGCCTGATTTAGTGATTCTTATCAGAGAAATAAATTGACAACATGAATAAAATGAAATAAGACAGGAAACATCACTCGTAATATAGACCAGGATCCTATGAAATTTTCTTGATTAATTGATGTGAAAAACTAGTCACATACACTGAGCTCAATGGCTAATACAGTCCACACTTTCTCCTCCCAGCCTACTAAATTACAAACTACTCAACTACTCTCCCCCAATAACTATTCTAATAGTCAAATGAATCCCTACACTACAGCAACAACAACAACAACCTTTACAATATATTCTTCAGGGGTTCTTATAGGAGAATTAGTAACTGAGGAAGTAGATATAAATTAAATCGACTCATTAAGACAGAATGGAGGCAGAAGATTGAGCCCACTCTGCTTAATGGCTCTGCATCGTTGTATGTATTATGTAGTATGGTCTAGGAGTCTTTGTCAGATCAATATCTGACCTTGGATGTGTTCTTCGAAGCCCTTCTGGCTGTTTGGTACTCTGCACTACCTTCCGGAAACAAGCAACCAGGATAGAAAGGTCTGAAGGTCTCCATACTCCATAACTGCGGTCCTAACATTCTTTAAGAAGCTTCTGTCAGTGTACTTAACTATTTAAGGGCTCGAGGAGGCATAAAGACTTCTGTTGGAAGGTGTCCTTTCTGATAAAATGCACTATTGATGCCGAAACATAGATATGGCTTGTTTCATGTGCTCTTTGGTCTTCAAACTACGTCTTCTTCCTTTGAACATAGGATTAAGGCGTTAAATATTCAATAACTGACTTAAATCCCCTTGATCTCTGTTGATACTCTTTGCCGCTGCTACAATCGTTTCTCTGCACTCTGAGTCACAACAACTATGACTGTGGAGACAGAGTAAAATTACCACTCTATAAACCCTGCACAATGCAATGAACCAATTATAAAATCCAGGGGAGTGGTAGAAAACTGCTTTGGAGGCCTTCGGAATGGTGGTGGGAATGGTGGATGCAGTGAAACGGGTGAAAAATGTTGCGGAATGGTGGAAGGGTGACATGAGGAAGGTTTGGTGCACAACAGGTCGCAGACCATCCGATCAGATATGGAAATGGTGATCAACGACCAAGATTTACGAATGGAGGTATTAATATTAAGTCAGGCAGAGGAAAAGGGCCTTTAGTGTAAAATACAAAGGTTTAAGGTTTGGCCGTATTACAAAGAAAATGGACCAAAACGAATGAAAGTGGAGACCTTTAATGGTGGGACCCAGCGGGCAGAGGGCGATTAACCGTGAGCCGTTGGATCTCAGGGGGAGATCAATGGTGGGGATCGTCAGATGAGACTCTGTGGAAATCTGTAGGAAGAAAGTTAAATGGGAACACGACGCAATGCAGACCGTAGATCAGATCAGATGGACGGCTGTGATTGGTTATGAAGGTCGCGGGATCAGTGGGGAGGAAAGTGGTTTTAGGAGGAAAACCACCGGTGTCGCGTGGCTTTAAGATGGTTTTGAAAAAAACTCTGAAAAAACGCGATATAGGTCGCTGCTTGACACGTGGCCAAACAAAACCACTTTTATCGCGTGATTTAGAAATGTTAAAGCCTGGACAGAGAAAAAACGTGATATGCATGTGGACCGTCAGATATGGAGCGAAAATATTGGACGGTGGGGGATGGAGCGTGATATGTGGAGATGCATGGTCAATAATGGCAGGAAAAGTCAAAGGCAGGTTTGATCTCAGCCGTCAAATCTATAGGATGAACGGCTGAGATCTAAAGAAGGGAAATGGAGGCGAAGGGGCAGGTGAATGGGCGGGATGAATGAGAGCCATTGGATCTCAAGAGATCAATGGTTGCGATCCAATTACGTCGGAGAAGGCAGAGGTAGGGACTCCGAAATATTAATGTTGTGATTACACGTAGTCCGTCCGAAGAGGGCGAGATCGACGGTCCGGATTGGATCGGAGGTCGCCAATTGAGGGACACACGGTGGCATATAAAAATTCCTCTGATTAGCAATCGAGGTGGTGGTGTGATTTCATTAGGGCCATTAGTTATATATTGATCAACGACGGAGAAGTGTTACAACAAAATACCTCACATCGGAAGAAATTGAATTAACAAAGGAATGCGCTCACCATGAAACCTCCGATTGTGATAAGTGCCTGCAGGCTTAGCGCCTAGTTTCGGTGCCCGATTGCATGTTGAGGAAGTGGTTAGGGGGCTGGCCAAAAGGGGCTTAGGCCTCAAATGCAAATGGGGTGTTTTTAAGCCAAAAAGAGGATTTTTAAGGCTTAAAAGGGTTTTCGGTAGAGGGAATAAGGGTTTTTAAAGCCAAAAAAAGGGTGTTTGTAAGGTTTAAAGGGGATCTAGGATGATTTAGAAGGTTAATGAGGGATTTTGGAGGAATTTTCAGAGGGGGAAAAGGTGATGAAAGTAGAGGTTTAGTGGGAATGAAATAAGGGGAAATGGAGGTCTTTTGGGCATTCTTCTTCACAGAACAGCAGGGCTTTATAATGGAAACAACAGTGAGGATTGTTCAAAGGGAAAAGACACACAGAGGCTTCAAGGATGATATGTTTTCAGAGGAAATGTATTCCTTGAAGGCTCACAAACATTTTAGGCACCTGTTTGCTTGTCAAAAAATTTATAGGTGGTTAACAGTCTCATCAATGAATCTCCATATTGCCCCTCCCAAGCATGCAAGCTAGCCAAATGGCTATCATCATGAGTATGTAAAGTACTCAAGAAGGAAATAAGGTGTTTTCTAGAGGTCCTCTCAAGGCATGGAATCTGAAATGTATTGGTAAACATCAATCCCATGTGGATCCTCCATTCCCAAGCAATCATCCATACAAAATGAGTCACCTCCCAACATGGCAACTCCTGAAAATGTTCCTCCACCTTGAGCTCCTGCAAAGTAGGCGGGCTGAAAATCTGAACATGGTAGAAAAAATAGCCTAACCCATGTTGTCTTCCTCTCCAATTATGATAAGTGTAGAGCATATGCTCATCTTGGGCTGCAATACAATTGCTCTCAAGTGGCAAGATGAAGACTAGATCTTTAGAGATCTCCTCTCCAACGCTGTGAATCAAACTCACCCAAATCATTCCATATGTGATGGATAGGAAATCATCACCATATGGCATCCCATCAATCACATGGACCACCTAAAAATAAACAAGTTTTTGGCTATGGTGTCCATTTCTCCTCCCATGCTCGAATTAGAACATGTAATGCAGAAAGTGTGGGAATCTTCTTCCCAAAAGGACACATCTAACCCATGTGTCTCTCTCCTAATCATGCTCCCCATAAAGATAAGAACAATATCAGCAAATGAAATCATGATTATAATCTTAATGAGGGAAATACTGAAGGTTTCACATGATTCTGGAAGGTACCAATAGTTTCCCAAGTAGTCACAGAGCAATTTTCCAAACTTCTGCTTTAGAAAATAGTATGGCAAGTTGTTTTTTAATACATGAATAATTATGTATGCCATCATGTTTACTAATGAATAGTAAATGGTTGGGTACATTAGCTAAACATATATGAAAGGATAAAACACTTGCCCAAGGCCATATAAAATATGGATGTCTCCATCATACAATTTGGCCGAATGTTGACCATGGAGCTCAATGAAAAGCTTGCCCTCTTGTGGAGCAATGCACTGCATAGAAATGGTAAGAGTATGCAATTATTGTTTTAGGCAATCAATGAATGCAAAGTTCTCACCATGTAGTGGAAGTAAGATGATACATGGATCCATGAATAAGTCCTCCATAGGGGTTTGTTATACTCCCATGAAGAGGAATGAACCAGGTGCTGCATGAAAACCCTCCTTCTCATGCTTGGAAATCCAGGTTAAGAAGAATATATCACAGTAATACATGTCTCCATCCATTCCTTCATCATTCTCACCTCCTCCTTGTCCACCAAGTGCATCAAGTGTGAATTGATCCTGGGGACACTCCATCAATAAGTTCAAGCTCCAAAGTGATAGCGTTGTTGGCCTATGCAAATAGGCTCCTGCCAACTCATAGCTCCATTCTTTGACATGCACATTGTCAAAGACATTGTAATGTTCCCAATTTTTGCAGCTAATGGGAATATTGCATTTTATTTTCAGTTTGCTTAGCTCATGAATAAAAGTGTAAAGGAGGAATTATAAAACTCCTAATCAGAAAAATAAATCAATTCCCAATGTGAACATGGAAAAATTTGGGCCATTTCAATAAAATACACTTAGGTGTGAAGAGGAATGAAGAAGGTTGACTAGGTCAACAAGACCAAATCACAGTAGTGTCTAGATGCATTGAACCTCCTTATTGATCAGCGCAGTTTTAGATGGAGACCCTTCATGTGAAAAGGGTTAACTCATTGGAGTTGATTTAGGGTTAACTCAAACTCTCTTCGTTGTTTAGCTAGAGAGAGAGGAGTCTCCTGTTTAGGAATTCCTCCTCCATCATTGAGGAGCTCTTGAAGGATTATATTTTGAAATGCATCACATCTAGGCTTGAGGCCAAGATTCCTCCTCCAGCTACATCCTTTTCTGTTGGGCAGGAATTGTTGTGTTGCAAGGTGTTGCAGTGAGGGGTTTTCAACACCACTTCCAGATCTAGTTTTGCAGAAAAGGGAGCATTCCGTTCTATGGAAGATTAGTGAGGAAGAATTGAGCTTCTTATTCAGATATTTGCATCAGGCCAAAGGACCTTCCAACATCATCTGTGCAGTATACTTCAAAAACTGCGTCATTTTTCCAGTGCATTGCTGTAGCAAGGTTTCTACCCTAGTTTGGTGCTTATTTCCTTGAGGAAGGGCCATCCCTTCTTCTGGAAAGTTTGTATTTCAGCCCTATTATGTAATTTTTTATATTTCAGCTCATTTATTTAGATTTTTAGTGATTCTACATTTTCCAGATCCATATTCTGTAGATCTGATACTTGTATTTGTTCTTTCATGAAATCCCCTTGCCGAGTGATCTATTTGATGTATAAAAGGAGCTAAATCTCCATTTTTCTTCATGCTCAGTTATAATAAACTTTAGATCTGATTTTTCAGACATATTTTGTCTAATGTCTTCAGAAATCATGCAATGTATGCTTCAGCCATTTTCTGCATACTCCAAGTCAAGGGAAATCAACATTTTTAAGCTTATCCGGGAATGGAGGAATTGTTTAACATAGCTATAATGATTTTTTTGAGCTGAAATTTGGAGCATAGGTCCCTCATGACCTAATATAAAATAACCTCCCGTAATTTCCCTTAATTTTATGCATATTTCTGAATACATCTATTTTAGGGTCGAAATCACTGCTTTTCCTCACTTTTTGGATCCTAAATTCAGATCTAAGTTTCTGTTGTACTTGAAATCAGTTGTTGAGTGTCTATCAGCACATTTTGCTCATTTATATCTCTCTTCACTTTCAGTAGAGCATTTTACTTTGCCTCATTGGGCCTTCTCTTGAAGATAACTAGGTGCGGGAGATCTGTTTAACCCACCTAGTATTATTTGTTTCAGCTCAAATCTTGGATTTAGTTTGTAAATTTTCTGATATAAAGGATCCAAGAGTTATTTTCCTGTTCTAAAAAATATTTTTCTGAAATGCGTTTTTAAGTGCATGATTCATGCGCTGTTCCTAAATAGGAATATTACAGTGGTATCAGAGCATGATCTCTGGCACAACCTATGAGATAAAGATATCAGAGAAGTGAAGAAATAGAGATCAGAATGATGGAGAGGATGAGATTACTCTCATCAGTTTTCAGATCTAAGAAGGGCCTCTCTAAAGAGGTAAATCAAAAGAGAGAAAGAAGATGCACCGAGACTCCTAGAGGGTTTCGAGAAGAAGCAAGCTACAGTAAAATCTGGATGAGGTTTCAAGAATAATAAGGAAGCCCAAACACTTCCTATCTACAAAGTAGAAGACCGGAGAGTCCTAGATCTCCTCATAGATCCACTATGCCCACTTTCTTTGAAGAAGGTGAGAGGTATAGCAATGAATAAGAGAGATGCAAAGAAACTCCTAGAGGGTTTCAAGATGAAGAGGAAGAACTATACACTTCCTGTCATCCCATAGCAAGGAGAGTGACTAAAGAAGAGATCTCATTGCTTCTTTTTCAAACATTGAAGAGTATTGAAGAAAATATCAGGGAGTTTGATGAGGAGAGGAGAAATATGAGCTAGAAAGAGACATCTCCCAAGGAAACAAAGGAGAATGTCAATCTTGTCACTTTGGGCAAGAGATCTCCATTTTTACCATCTGTTGCTAAGGTGCTTGCATCTATAGAAGAGGCACTTGCATCTTTGCAAGGTAGTCTTGATATATTAACATATGGAGTCTCGTGCATGAATCAGGAGATGCATGAGGAGGAGAAGGAAGATACCAATGCTGGTATGCTTGAAGAAAGAAAACCATCATTCTTGCCAGCAGTTGGAGGCATCATTGATCCGGGTGGAGGAAATCTTGTGTTTTGTCAAGAGGTTCCCACATATTAGTTGATCCAAGGTATGCATGAAATTTCAGCACATATTGTTTCAAGATTTAGCATAGCCAAGGATTAAATAAAAATGTTGATTTGAAGCAAAGACATGTCACAGCGTAGAGGACCCTTGATCTAATCAAGGATGAGACTAGAAACTATCCCTATGCATCATTTTTGAGCTGCATTCAATCTCTTGGGTTGAGATGTAGGGTCTCAAGAAAGGGGATTAGTACTATCCTATGTTCAATGGTTGATTGTGAGATCAGTAATGAAACTTTCTTTGAGACAGTACATGCATCACTTTGCAGATCTACATCACTGTTACTTAGTGATTGTGACAAAAAGGCTTCAGCTCTCTTGGAGCATTCTAGAGGCAGCTTCAACCTTGATGCAGTGGAGAAGAAGAAGATGAAGAGTAGACATCTTGATATGAGAAGCATTTTCTCCCCTCTAGATGAAACTCTCTAAATGAGCATGCTACAGCTCAAAGAGGGACTTCTACTTACTGCAGATTCAAAGCCTCACTGGTTTTGGAAGGCCATAGATTGAAGAATGGTCTCACTAAGAGATCTCAAAAAATATGCATTTCATTATTTCATGAGATGCAAGGTTCTTCATTGGTTCAAAGGAGATGGTATTTTATAAAGGGAGGATGCCATGATTATGGAGCACATCACGCATCTTCCATATTGGAGTGAGTGGATGAGGATGATGAGAAAGAGATAACATGATCACTTGCAGACATATATGGGCCAGCAATATTGGTTACGCTGGTTGCCCTTGGGAGACTCCTATCACTCTCCAAAGGCACCTATTTCTCTTATCTACGCCTTGAAGAATGGTCATGAAATGAATAAGGAGGCATGGCAACGCTGGTTGCTTTGGGGTAAGCATGATCACCACCCAAATATTCCCATTCTCTCATCTCATGCTTTATGCATCATTAATAGAATATATGAAAAGGAAGCATGGTTGTTGTGGTTGTTAAAATGAGAGTTTGGACATCACATGTTAAATCTCATGTCCATGTATTCACCCATGTTTGAAATATGTATCATTTATCCACATGTATTTTTGTTGGAGGGATGTTTCATGCATGAAATTTTGCTTGGGAGGAGGATGACTCCCACATGATGTGGTATGAGGGAGATTTCTTGTACTATGTTGATGAGACACTTCACATGTCCATCATTGTGTTGTTGCTCCATGATCCACATGTTGATAAGGCAAGAAGGCTGCAAAAGTATTTGTTGTTATGGATGCTCTTGGGTGAGTATGGTTACCACCCAAAATCTCATCATTTTCTGAATCATGCCTTGGATTTCAATGTCTTGTTACAGCAAGAGAAGGCATGTACAATTTTGATTCACTTGAGAGAGTATGACCACCACATGACATCTCCTATGTCTATGTGTTTTGCATTGTGTAAAATTTTGCATATTGATCTCATGATGTGCATTGATGATGATACTTTGTATTGGGCTGATGTGACATATCATATGTCCATTAGTATGGTTTTGTTTCATGATGCATGTTGTGTAACCAGCTCCAAAAATAGAAGAAAAGAGATATCAACGCCTTAGAAATGAGCCACTTCGAGGGGGAAACCTCCAATACATTACATAAATGAACAATTCTTGGATGATACAATTTACAAAACCTCCTTTCTATATATACGAGTCCATGGGGCCATAATGTAATCCTAGTGGGCCACAATGTAATCCTAGCCGACCTAACAATAATAATTTAAGGGCACAATAATAACAAAATGGGGGTTACAAGGGTACAATAATAACAATAAGGGGTTACACTAACAACAATAAGGGACTATACTAGTAATATAGGGACCTAACATGCCCCTCTCCTTCAAAAAAGTGTTGTCCTCAACGCTTGAGTAGCTCTGGGTGCTTCTGTATAAAATTCTCATCCTCTCATGTAGAATCTTCGGTGGGTAAGTTCTTCCACTTGATGAGATACTCTGAAATTGATCGATTTCGTAGTTGTCGAGTTCTTGTTTCCGTGACCGCTTCAGGTTCCAATATGATTTTTCCTTCCTCATCAAGTTCTGGCAATATTGTTTGAGCTGGAATATTTTCACCTATAACCTTCTTTAAGCATGAAACATGGAAAACTGGATGCACTCGTGAAGAAGTAGGAAGCTCCAATTTGTATGCCATAGTACCAATCTTTTGCAACACATTGTAAGGACCATAGTACTTTGGCGATAATTTATTATCCTTCTTAGCTTGCTTGAGGGACATTTGTTTGTATGGTTGTAGCCGTAAAAATACCCAATCTCCTACATCAAAACTTCTCTCCCTGCAATGTTGATCTGCCTGTTGTTTCATTCGATTTTGTGCCAAATTTAGGTTATCCTTTAAGAGTTGGAGAACTTCTTGCTAATGCTCAATGTGATGTTCCACTGCTTGAACCTTCAAATTTTCCCTTAAAGATGATGTGATAGATGGTGGATGATATCCATAAAGTGCCATAAATGGGGTCATATTTGCTCCAGTATGGAAGGAAGTGTTATACCACGATTCAGCGAGAGGTAACCACTTCACCCATTGTGCTTGTTTATCATATACAAAACAACGAAGATATCCTTCCAAACATTTATTTATTATCTCAGTTTGACCATCAGATTGAGGATGATAAGATGAGCTATGAGCTAATTGAGTACCCAAACAAGAAAATAACTCCTTCCAAAAATTTCCAGTAAAAATGGGATCTCTGTCATTCACAATAACCCTTGGGCTTCCATGTAGCTTTTGAATTCTGTCCATAAATGTAGTAGCAACTGTACTTGCTTTAAATGGATGAGATAATGCACAAAAGTGTGCATACTTAGTAATTCTATCAACTACCACCATGATGACACTCTTTCCTTCGGACTTAGGTAAACCTGTGATAAAATCCATTGAAATCTCCTCCCAACGTTGACTTGGAATGGATAAAGGTTGTAGAAGTCCTGGGGTCTTAATTGTTTCCACTTTATTCTGCTGGCAGACCAAACATTCCGCCACAAACTTTCGAATATCAGATTTAAGGCCATCCCAAAAAAATTCTTTCTTCACCCTGTGGTAAGTTTTTAAAAATCTAGAGTGTCCTCCTAAAGGAGAAGTGTGCAATTCCAGAAGAATCTTTTGTTTTAGTTGGGAATTCTTACAAAGATATAAGCGATCTTTGTACCATAAGGAATCAATTTTCCAACTAAATGTATCAGATGTACTAGGATCTTGCTGCAACTTTTGAATGAGTGTCCATACATCTTTGTCCTTCTTCCATTCATCTCGTGCTTCGGTTATCCAATCTGGTTGGATAATAGAAATGGCACAAAGCAATGCTTCCACCTCTTCATTCTTTCTTGAGAGTGCATCTGCAACAACATTAAGCTTTCCCTTTTTGTATATTATTTCAAAGTCATAACCCAACATCTTTGTGACCCATTTTTGCTGCTCTTCTGAAGATAGTCTTTGTTCCAAAAAGTGTTTAAGACTATCATGATCAGCTTTTACCTTGAAGTGTCTTCCCATTAGGTAAGTTCACCATTTCTTTAGTGCATGCAGTATTGCTAACATTTCCTTCTCATAAATAGGTTTTTGTAAATACTTTCCTTTGATTGGACGACTTTCAAAAGCAATGGGTCTTCCTTCCTGCATTAAAACAACACCAATTCCATTTCCTGAGGCATCACATTCCATGATAAAGGTTTTTGTGAAGTCTGGCGTAGCTAAGACTGGTGCTCGACACATTGCCTCTTTAAGATGTTCAAAGGCCTTAGTTGCTTCAGGAGTCCATGAAAATGCATCTTTCTTCAATAATGTTGTTAGAGGTGCTGCTATTCTCCCATAATTCTTAACAAAATTGCGATAATACCCTGTTAACCCGAGAAATCCTCGCAACTGCTTTATGGTTTTGGGGACTTTCCATTCCTTAATGGATTTAATTTTGTTAGGGTCTACTTTAACACCCTCGTGAGATACAATATGACCCAGATATTCCACCTCTTGTACTCCAAAGAAACATTTGGATGTTTTTGCATATAATTGTTTCTCCTGCAATAGTTTGAGCACCTTTTCAACATGTTGAACATGATCCTTCCAAGACCTGCTGTAGATTAGTATATCATCAAAAAATACTAGCACAAATTTTCTAAGGAAGGGTTTGAAAATGGAATTCATCAACCCTTGAAATGTAGAAGGTGCATTGGTAAGACCAAAAGGCATGACCAGAAATTCATAATGGCCCTCATGAGTTCGAAATGCTGTTTTTGGAATATCTTCAGTCTTCATTCTAATTTGATGATATCCTGAACGAAGATCCAACTTGGTAAAATAAATTGCTCCATGTAATTCATCCGATAATTCATCAATCACAGGAATGGGAAATTTATCTTTAATGGTGAGCTTATTGAGCTCCCTATAATCCGGACACATTCGCCATGATCCATCCTTCTTGTGTACCAATACTACAGGAGCAGAGAAAGAACTTTGACTAGGTTGAATTATACCCGCCTCTAACATTTCTGCAATCATACGTTCAATTTAGCTCTTTTGGACATAAGGATATCTATAAGGCCTGATGTTTGGAGGAACACTTCCTGGAATCAAATGAATAGCATGATCATGATCACGAATAGGTGGGAATCCTTTGGGAGTTTCAAACACCTTGGAATGATTGTCCAAGACTTGTTGGAGATCTGCAGAAATAGATGATTTTGATGTTGGAACTTCTAGTGAGCATAATTGTGCAATTACACCTCCTTGTTCTTTCTTTAGAAGCTTTGTCATGACATTAGAGCTTATTATCTTTCCCAGCTTCCCTGCAATACCCCGTAATTCGACTTCCTTTCCTTCTGAAAAAAAATTCAAGAAAAGTTCTTGAAAATTAAAAGCTACCGTCCCCAAAGATTGTAACCATTGTACTCCTAGTACAACATCGGCACCTCCCATAGGAATGGAAAGCATTGGACTAGTCAACACATATTCCCCCATGGTTAGCTTGATGTTATTGCATTTTCCAGAGCAATTTATAGTTCCTCCATTTGCAACCATCACTTGACATTCTGGTGCTGGGTATAGGAAACAATTTAATTCCTTGGCTACCTTACAATGAATACAATTATGGGTGCTACCTGAATCAATCAACACTATTACCTTTCTCTTCTTGATTTGTCCTTTTATCTTGAGAGTTTGAGGAGTGGTAATTCCTGCCAGTGCATTACACGATATGGTTGGATTCATTTCTTCCTCTTCTGGGGCTGGTTCCTGGTGTATATCCTCTTCTTGTTCATTTTCTTCTTCCTCTTTACAATCTATGTAAAATAATTTCTTCTCAGCACACTTATGACCTTTAGTGTATTTGCTATCACAACTGTAGCAAAGCCCCTTTGCTCTTTTTTCTTCCAATTGTTGTGGTGTCAACCTTGTAGGTTGTGGAAATCTAGGCGTAGCAACACTTCCTTCTTTATAGAAGTGAGTGGTAGGCTTCCTTGTCGCCATAATTTTACATTCAAATTTTCTTGCCAACCTGAATGCCTTCTCCAATGAATCAGGTTCCAAAACGCGAACTTCATGTTGGATGTTATCCTTTAAAGTGACTATGAAGAGATCAATCCTGTGTTCCTCTGGAATATCAGTTACCCTTATATTCAATTTTTGGAAGTCCTCAATGTGCTGCCCCACTAAACCCTTTTGTTTGAGATTTATCAATTGGCTAAGAAGGTGTTGCTCTTTGTATCCTCATAATGTGCTATCATTTCCTCTGTAAAAATTGACCAAGTGACAATTTTTTTACGGGAGCAAAGCCATCGATACCATACAAATGTATTTTGTTCTAAATGTAAAGTTGCAATGCGTACCTTTTGTGTGTTTTGCACAATATGGAGATCAAAATATTGCTCCATCTGTAGTATCCATGTTACAGGATCCTTTCCATCAAACTTCCTCATATCCATTTTTGGAATATGGTGGTTCTTCCCGCCAACATTAGAGTTTATGAAATCACGATTAACATTTATTTTTTTCTCATCATGAGTTTCCTGTACTATATTTTCACCATTAGGAAACATTTCTTGTATCAACTTTGTCAAACCTTCTATGTCTGCTTTTAGATCTTTCTTTGTGTTTTCCATTTTAGATTCCATGCCATCTTCCATGTCATCTATCTTAGATTCCACGTCTTTCTTCAAACCATCCATATTATTCTTCACACCATCCATATTTGCTTCCATGCCTTTCTTCAAAAATTCCATTTCATTTTTTGCTGCTCTTTGTGAGAGCGAAATTTGGTGCACTTGCTCTTGTAATTTTGATAGATCATGTTGCAATTCTTCATCTTCATGAATCATAGTAGAGCCTTCTGAAGTCTTAATGGGTGTTGAATTATTTTTACGGGGCATTTTTTAGAACCCAATACTGATATCTATTCTACAATATTCCCTTGGAATCAATTCAAATTTATTTTTCAAACAAGACTTATGCAATTCGGAAAAAAATACACACCTTTTTCTTGCTTTTGAGGAGCTCGATATTGAAATTTGATTATCTCTGTGATTGCAGCTATTCAATATCTAAAATTCATCACTAAAGTAGCACTCTGAATTCTCTTTTTAATGCCACAGATCTGACCTGATTTGGATTCTCCAAGACAAAGTTATGTCCAATCTCCCACAATGACCTAATTATGGACTGGTTCAGTAGAGCGAACTTGTATGACTTGCCACGTGTCACTGTTTCGTCCTTCACCTCTAAAATTGATAGCCAAGAAACTAAAGTCTATGTAATTACAACCAATTTTTATGGAACTCCAATACGATGCTCAAAGAGAGAGTTATTGAACTTTTCCCACGATCACCTCTTTGAGATGAAATTCGGGAGCCTGAAAAAGTACCACATTCCACCCATCATATCTCCAAAAATATTGTGAATCAAGCTCTGAATTTTTTCAAAGATTTTCCATAGGATTTCAGCTTCTCACCCTAAAAATTTCAGATTCTAAACCTTCGTAGAAAAAAAATTATAGCGCAAATTCCACGATGACCTGTTTAGGAGCCTGAAAAAAGACCTAACTTCCACAGATCATATCTCCGAAAATATTGTGAACCAAGCTCTGAAATTTTTATAAGATCTTCCTCCAGATTTAGGCTTCGTACCCTAAAAATTTCAGCTTCTGAAACTTTGTAGAAAAAAAATTATAGCTAAAATTCCACGATGACCTATTTGGAGCAGCAAAACTGTAGAATCCAAAGCTCTGATACCAAATGTTGTGTAACCAGCTCCAAAAATAGAAGAAAAGAGATATTAACGCCTTATAAATGAGCCACTTCGAGGGGGAAACCTCCAATAGATTACATAAATGAACAATTCTTGGATGATACAATTTACAAAACCTCCTTTCTATATATAGGAGTCCATGTGGCCATATTGTAATCCTAGTGAGCCACAATGTAATCCTAGCCAACCTAACAATAATAATTTAAGGGCACAATAATAACAAAATGGGGGTTACAAGGGTACAATAATAACAATAATGGGGTTACACTAATAACAATAAGGGACTATACTGGTAATATAGGGACCTAACAATGCACATGAGGAGGAAAGAAGGCAGCAAGACCTCTTGTTGCTTTGGTTGCTTTTAAATGAGTATGGTGACCACCCCATAGCTCATAATTTTCTAATTCATGCCCTATGTATTAAAGATAAATTGCAGCAAAGGAAGGCATGGACATCATCTTTTGGAAAGCTTGGCTTGCCCATCTTACATGGAGGAGATGGAGGATGGTAGAAAAGGGCCTTGCTCTAGTGGTTATTATTAGGAGAATATGGTTTGACATATTTGTCTACCCATATTACTCCTTACCTTATTCTTTTGCCTAACGCTGGAATGATGGATTTTAGAACCAATAAAGCCAACAGGGCTAACAATAAGGGCATAACAATGCTCAATCAAATCCATGAGACATGGGAAAGAGGAATGTTTTGCAGGATGAAGCTTTTCCTTTACGGAAGAAGCTACTTTATTTTCTCATGTGTTCATGATGGTGTTGGACATCATGTAATTGTCATTTTGTACTTCATGATAGGAAGAGGACATCTAACCTTATAGTTGGAAGTCATCTCATCCATTTTTGGAAGACAAATTTGGAACCAAACATAAAAAACCTATTGGAGCATATGGAGGAAGCCTTCCTTATGTGGATTCCATTTGGAGGGGAATCGATGGTTTGCATCTACAATAAGAATTTCTTGAGGGAAAGCAAAATTTTGTTGGGGGAGACTGTAATGTTCCCAATTTTTGCAGCTAATGGGAATATTGCATTTTATTTTCAGTTTGATTAACTCATGAATACAAGTGTAAAGGAGGAACTCTAAAACTCCTAATCAGTAAAATAAATCAATGCCCAATGTGAACATGGAAAAATCTGGGCCATTTCAATAAAATACACTTAGGTGCAGTGAAGAGGAATGAAGAAAGTTGACTAGGTCAATAGGACCAAATCACAACAGTATCTAGATGCATTGAACCTCCTTATTGATCAGTGTAGTTTTAGATGGAGACCCTTCATGTGAAAAGGGTTAAATCACTGGAGGTGGTTTAGGGTTTACTAAGCCCTAATGTTATAAAATGAAGAGGAAGGCCACAAGGAAGGTAGTTGAAGATAATTCGATTTTGAGATTTCTTAGGCAACTCAAACTCTCTTGGTTGTTTAGCTAGAGAGAGAGGAGTCTCCTGTTTAGGAATTCCTCCTCCATCATTGAGGAGCTCTTGAAGGAGTATGTTCTGAAATTCCTCACATATAGGCTTGAGGCCAAGCTTCCTCCTCCAGCTACAACCTTTTCTGTTGGGCAGTAATTGTTGTGTTGTAGGGTGTTGCAGTGAGGGGTTTTCAACACCACTTCTAGATCTAGTTTTGTAGAAAAGAGAGAATTCCTTTCTCTGGAATATTAGTGAGAAAGCCTTGAGATTCATATTCAGATCTTGGAATCAGGCCAAAGGACCTTCCAACATCATCTGTGCAGTATACTTCAGAAACTACATCACTTTTCCAGTGCATTGTTGTAGCAGGGTTTCTACCCTAGTTTGGTGCTTATTTCCTTTAGGAAGGGCCATCCCTTCTTCCGGAAAGTTTGTATTTCAGCCCTCTTCTATAATTTTGTATATTTCAGCTCATTTACTCATAGTTTCAGTGATTCTTCATTTTGCAGATCCATATTCTACAGATCTGATACTTGTATTTGTTCTTTCATGGAATCCCCTTGCCGAGTGATATATTTGATGTATAAAAGGAGCCGAATATCCATTTTTCTTCATGCTCAGTTATAATAAACTTCAGATCTAGTGTTTCAGACATATTTTGTCTAATTTCTTCAGAAATCACGCAATGTATGTGTTAGCCACCCATAAATTCTGATATACCAAATGGTGGCTAAGTTTGTTTACAAGCCTTCAAGAGATTTATTTCCCCTGAAAATCCATCATCTTTGAAGTATTATGATGATTCTTTGTCCCTTTGGATTAATCTCCATTGCTTTTTCTACAAGGTCATGCTCGAAACCTTGCCAGATCTATGAAAGAAACTGTTTTCCAAAGGCCTTTGAAACTGCCCATTTTGACTCATTTCCCCTCATTTTCATAAAGCCTCCTTTTCCTCTTTAAGACCCCCATTTCCCCCTAAAAAGCCTTCAAAATCCCTTTGAACCTCTATAAATCCCTTTTTACAGGTTTAAACAACCTTTTCCCCTTTACCGAAAGCCACGAAAATCCCTAAAAATCCCCGTTTTTTGGCCTAAAAACACATTTCTGCACTAAGGCCTTGAGCCCCTTTTGGCTAGCCCCTGAAACCACTTCCCCACATGACCCCAGCAATAAGACCAAGTGCTAGCCCGTAAGGTGCTTACTGCAATTTGAGAAATGGACGGAAGCGCATTCTTGTGTTAAACAAAGAAAAAAATCCGATGCGATGACCTTTTTGTTCTATAGGTCATGGGAGTGATCACCACCGTCGATATTATTAAGATCTGACGGACCACACTCCTCCCATCACACCTGCATTCCCCTCTATCACCCCTCTGATGACCTTATCCCCACCATCAATTCCACCTTTAATCCGACGGTCCTCACTTCCCCGCTCCGATCGCAATCACAAATTCCAAATGGAGCCTCCTTCTGTTTTCCCCGATTGCAATCCTTCGATCTGATCGTGGCTGTTGATCTCTCAAAATCTGACGCCCCAGATCTCATCACTCCCCTCCCATTGCTCCAGTCTTCCTCCCCGACGATTCACTCTCTGTCGTCGATCTTGACTCGGATCGGACGGCAGGCGCTTAATCGCACCATCGCCAATCAGAAGTTTTAAATATGTCAACCCCACTACCTCCCCTTATTTCGATCTGCCGATACAATCGTGACCATCCATTCAACCTAGATCCAAAGGCTTGCATTTAATCACTCTCCACCATGACCGGGTCCCACCACCTAAGGTCCATTTCATATGTTTTCCATCGTTTTTTCCCATTTCCTTTGTATTCGCCCAAACATTAAACTTTGATGTTTTAACACTAAAAGTATTTTCCCATGCTTATTCATGTCTAAACCTCAGTTTCATGGTGTTGCGCCATGTAACCTTTCTCCTCCGTGCACGTTTCCTCTGCAATCGCTCCTCCACCTCCACCAAAACCGTTCTGAAGCAGTTTTAAGCCCCATGCAGGATTTCATAACATATTTCTCGTATTTTGAAGGTTAAAATAATTTATTTTTTTTATTGAAGATCAGGGTTATTGACCCCGACATGAATCCTCCAGCGCCATTTTTAGCCTATGTATTCGCACAAACAGGTCTGCAGAAGTCTAAAGTGTATCAGGAAAAGATTAAAGGGTTGAAAGGCATAATATTGAAAGAGTAACACATATTTTGAGGACATCAGTGCTAAAAAGAGCTCAAGCGATTGGCGAATTCAAAGCATAAATAGAGCTAATGCAGGTTTAAGTACAAAGGAGACAGAGCAGCTAGTAATGCAAAATGATGACTGACACAGACCTGACCTTTACCCATGCACGCAAGTCTGCCAAGCAGTTATTGCACCAGGGAAGCTACTACAAATTGTCAGAGGAAGTTATTTAGAAGTATGGGAGTCCTCATATCCCATTCCTCACTTAACTCACATCGAGAAGATAATAGTACCTCTCCGAATGATTTTCTTTTCAAGGACACCCTGTGAGTGATTTCTGTCATATCAAAATGGTCTCAAACAAGCCACAAAGTTATTGATCTTGTCTGGAATTCAATGAAATGTTTAAGGCACAGAATGGAGCATTCAAAATACCTCCTCCTATCATTGACGATCATTAAAACTTTCCTCACCTACTTTTCTCATTTTATCTATAAAGACTCTTCGAAGTCTCATTGTAAAAGGTTGGCATTTTGTGATTTCTAAGGTAATACATATTGCTGCTTTGAAGAAGCTTTTGCATTCTGAAAGAGTGTGAAGATCTGTGTTTTTCTGTTGATGAAGGAGGAAGGACCATCAGATCCCTGAGCCTGGTTTGGTGAAGTACTTCTTATAGTCAATTTTATTTCCTGTGTTTCCACTTTGTTCGATCATGCTTTGCCTACAGTTGGATAAAATGTTTAGGCAGAGAAATGTATCTTAGAAGCACCTCTGACCTGTTTATCCCTCACTGTTTATATGTTTTCTGCTACTGAATGTGACAGGGTAGTCTAATAGCTCTCTTTATATTCATTTTGTTTTACTTCAGAAATGGTTTATTCGGTTGTGTTAAAGACTGTTTATGCATTTCCTCTTTCTTTACCACTGAATATTGTATCTGGAGCCTACCTGTGATTATTAACACTGGCAGTTTGACAGTGAGGTTTTGTCTCAATCATACCCTCTGTTCCTTATTGTTATCGTTGTGTTGAAGGCCCCTACAATTGTAGTCCTAAATGTCTAAGGCATTCCCTCTTCTTTGAATTAAATTGTATGTTTTTGTTGGTTAAACTCTCAAAGGTGAACTTGTAGGAGAAAATAGGGAGTTCCCCAAATCCTATAATTCATTTTGAGGGTTTAATCTGCATTTCTCCTTTCTTTGAGTGTTTATATTGATTAAGTCCAAAGCAGTGAGCTTACTGGAGGAAATAGGGCATTCCCCAAATCCTTTAAGCCATTTTGAAAGGGTTTAGCTTTCTTTCACTCTTAGTCCTTAGTTTCCATCCCATTCCACCCATATAATTCAATAGATCTTAGACCAAGTTAGATTTTCCCCTTGGTTTCCCCTCCTTTTCAGTTAGAACTATTTGTACTTCAGATGACTCCATTGCCCAATGGATTGTAGATTCCCATGCTCTATCTATACCACATGAAACATATTTGTCCAACCAAAAAAAAAAAAACAACCTCGAACCTCATAACTAGCCTAAAATCAATTTCTAAACCTTTCAAGACACATCTTTATAAAAATATTGAGAGATCCCTCTCTGAGACTAGGAGGGCTAGATCCTAGAGCTCTAAAGTTGGTTTGTATGTTGCCTTGTCTTTTGGTAAGCCAATCTATCAAAACATAGGACCCCAACATAATGGCGATCATGGTGGGACCTATTGAGTATATGATAGTCTAGAAAACTCTTTTAGACTCAATAAGTCCTTAAATAACCATATAAACTCAGAAAAACCCAAAAAACATTTCAGATTGGCTTCATAATAAACATGGTGGTGGAACCATAATACACTTTACCTTCACAGAAGCTAAAGATTTTCCACCTGGCGTCTCCACAGTTCCTAGAGACCAAAATACTCCACTGGGAGACCAATTTTCATTAGAACATCATCCATTTTAGAAGGAAAACTTGGGAATAAGCTTCTTTGTTAAGGGGCAGACATACTAGCTTCAAGAACAGTCCATACCAGAGCTTATCCTGATCCAAAACCTCCCGTAATAGTTGACAATCCAGAAAGAATTCTTCGGAAGTCTCTCACATCTATGGATCCAACTATCGTCAGACCCATTTATAGAGCTAACTCAGTGCCTGAAAACCTTGCAGTTCTATCAGATGCTCAAGCCGACTTAGACTCGCCAATTAGTTTACCAAGAACTAAGTCATTTAGTGGTACAGAGTAGATAGAATTTGAGCCTCCAAACTCACCACAACATAGTGGTCAATGTTTGAGTGACAGAGAAACCCCTCCATCGACACCCCCTGATATTCACTTCATTCATAACTTGGGTCTCTCTTACCCTAAATCTTCTCAACAGTTTGTTGCTAGTCCAAGCAGTGTTGTCATCCATATACTTTCCGCTCAAGCTGATCCTTTACCTTCAAAAAACATTGCCATGGCAGCGTGGTATGCCCAACTAGTTTTACGACAACCTTTGGTTCCCTTACCAAATGACTATCAATCCAAAATTCCACACTTCCCTGGAAGAACTTCTACCACAGCTCGACAACATGTAGATGAAATTGGAGATGCATTCGATTACATGGAAATAGATGATGAGACCGTTAAAATGAGAATCTTTTCCCAAAGTTTAGGAGGAGAAGTAAAGAAGTGGTTTAAAGTCTTAACTCCTAATAGCATCCATGACCTTCCCTCATTACATCAATCATTCATAAACAAATGGGAAGCCAAAAGCAACCCTCTCCAGATACTAGCAGAGTATCAGAGCCTTAAAAGAAATTAGGGAGAGAGTGTCCATGATTACTCCACCAGGTTTAACAGTGTTTAAAATTCCCTTCCTCCTCACGTGAAGCCTCCCCAAGGCATGGCCCTAGTAAAATATCCCGAAGGGTTTGATGCGGACATGGCTTATCAGCTAAGGGAAAGAGATTATTTAACTCTAGAAGACATGCAGACAGGAGCTGTGAGTGTAGAAGAAAACTTAATTGAGAAAAGAGCTAGGCTAAGATCGGAGAAGAGGGTAACTTATAAATATGACACTCCACCCTCTACATCTAGCTCAAAAATGGAAAGGATGATGGAAGAGATGATGAAAAGGATGAGCTTACTTGAGAGAGCACCACCAAGAGAAAACCAAAACAACCTCCAAAATCGAAATATAAACCAGAACTTTAGAAGAGATAAAAATCAAGATAGACAACAAGATCATGACCAGCAAATTAGAGCTCCCTTCCAACAAACTACGTAGATCAAGAGGAATAAAGGGAGATTGAAAATTTGGGAGAAAACCATGTGAACCTAATTGAATCAGACAGTGAGGATGATGTTTTCCTCACTGAAGAAGAACAAGGTTTCTTCTCTTCAGAACCAAAAGAAGATACACATGAGGAGTCGGAAGATTATAGATTTGGGTTTGAAAATGTAATCATGGAGGTGAACAGACATTATATTCTAAGAAGAAAAGGGAACATAGATAGTCCAAATGACAAAAACACTAGCTCTGCTGTTAGGAAAAGTACAGCAAATCAGACTAAAAAGACAGCTAACAAAGCTATCACAATAGCTAAAAGGGTTGATTTAAACAAAGAGAAAGGCAGCCAGCCAAATGTTGAACAAAGTTGCCCTAGTACCTCCACTAGCGGCCCTAATAAAACGACTCAGATTGACAGTCCCAATAAAACCCAACAAGTCAAAATTGCCAAAATAAACGCAAGTGAGAAAACAGATGTAAATACAACAAAAGCGATAGTTCCTTTCAGCCTAGAGGGGGAGATTGCAAAGATTAAAATTAACATACCTCTGGCTGAATTAGTAACCCAGGAAGTGTATAGAGACCAGGTCCTAAAAGCTCTGAATATACATGTTGATACCGCTACTTTGAACATAACAGATGATAAGCCAGAGTTGTTGTTTGGTCCTAAAATTGAAGGAAAATATCAAGAAGGGGATGTTCCTCCCTTCTATGTCAGCCTAAACATACATGACCAAGTTTTACACAATGCCATGTTGGATTCAGCAGCATCACACAACCTTATGTCGAAAGCAGTAATGGAAAGCTTAGGCTTAGAGATCACTAGGCCCTACAAAGACTTGTACTCCTTTGATTCAAGAAAGGTCAAATGCTTGGGATTAATTAAAGATTTGTGTGTTAACTTGTCCCAAATTCCTGCTAAGAACCTTGTAATGGATGTAGTAGTAGCTGACATCCCCCCAAAATATGGTATGCTTTTATCTAGATCATGGGGAGCTAAGATCCAGGGCAGCCTTCAAATGGATATGTCATATGCCACCATACCAGTGTTCGGTCAAACCAGAAGATTGTACAGGGAAACCCTTATGAAAGATGTGGTGAGCAGCAAGGACAAACCTCACAACACCCCTGTTTATTCCACCCATTCAAATTTAGATTCCTTCATTTTATACAACGAAGATGAGGTCACCCAAATAGAGAAAGAAATCGAGCAAAACATTAGTTCACCAGAACATTCAGATTTGTCTTCCTCTCAGCCTCTAGATACCTCAACCCCTAGCAGCCCTGAGCAACATAAAACAAATGAAAATGAAATAGAAACACTTTGGAAAATGAGTTTTGATGGCTCTTGCAGTAGAAATAGTGCAGGGGTTGGTGTATGGATACACAAATCAAACAGAGGACATGCCTACAAATTAGAATTTTCATGCACTAACAACATCGCAGAGTATGAAGCCCTTCTCCTTGGCCTGCACATACTCAAATTTTTAAAGGAAAAAATGATATCAGTACACGGAGATTCCAATTTGATCATCAAACAAATCAAAGGGGAATACGCAACCAAAAACCCCAGGCTCAGAGAATATAGGAACACTGTTTTAGACCTCCTGAAAAATTTCGAAAATTATGAACTGGTGTTCATACCAAGAGCCCAAAACCACCTGGAAAACGAACTTTCTTTTGCTGCTAGTAACTGCCAGATACCACAAATTGAGGAACAACTCATAATAAAGGTAAAGAAAAGACCAGCAATGTCTGATAACGAAGATCATTGGCAGGTTTTTAACAATGAAAAACATATAGAGGATTTCCTGCAATCAAAGAATGAGTTTGCCATAGCATCACCAAGTTGCAACCATGAAAAAGAATGTTCAGATGGGGAAAAAATTCCTGAAATAGAGCCCCCCTCCCCTACTGATATACATCAGTTTTATCATCTTTTCAAAGCAAATTTATCTGATGATCCAGACCAAAAGGACCTTGAATTTCTAGAGTGTAAAGGCGATACCATACCCAAAGGCCCTGTGCCGCTAGAACAACTCTTTGATTTCAATGATGTGGCTAAAGAACCAAAGACAGAACCCATGTAAACTAATGTGGAAGAGCACAATATAGGCAGCAAAACTGAGCCTAAAATGATTAAGTTATCTAGTACCCTGCCTGCCCACATCAAACAACAATACATAGCACTCTTCAAAGGGTTTATAGATGTCTTTGCATGGGAGTATAAAGATTTGAAATCGTATGACACTAGCATCATTCAACACAAGATCCCTCTGAAGGAAAATCAGAAACCTTTCAAATAGAAATTAAGGAGGATAAACCCTGTCTTATTGCCTGCAGTAGAAAAAGAAATTAAGAAGATGTATGATGTAGGGATCATTATTCCTGTCAAATACTCAAAATGGGTCTCCAATATGGAATCTGTCAGGAAGAAGACAGGGGATATTAGGTTGTTTATAGACTTCAGACATCTTAATAGAGCCTCTCTAAAAGATAACTACCCTTTGCCAAAAATGGACCACATTCTGCAGAGGGTAGCTGGGTCAAAAAGAATATCCTTACTAGATGGGTTCTCAGGTTATAACCAAGTGTTAGTCCTCCCAAGTGATCAAAATAAGACAACCTTTACCACACCGTGGGGGACATTTATGTATGTCAAAATGCCATTTGGCTTGATGAATGCAGGGGCCACCTTCCAGAGGGCCATGGACATAGCCTTCTCGGAAGACATAGGCTACTTTATAATCATCAACCTAGATGATATCACGGTTTTCTCCAAAAACTGATGAAGAACATTTAGAACATCTAAGGAAATTTTTTGAGAAATGCAGAAGATTTGGTTTGTCTTTAAATCCCAAAAAGACACTCTTCGGCCTCCAAGAAGGAAATCTTCTTGGTCATATAATCTCTAAAGAAGGGATCAAAATAGATCCTAAAAGAATTGAGGGCATATTGAATATCAGTCACCCTAGGAATCTCAAAGAATTACAGTATTTCATTGGAAAGATTAATTTTTTGAGATTCATCCCCAACCTTTCCGAGCTATTGAAAAACATCACTAACATGCTTAGGAAAGAAGTAGGTGTCAAATGGAAAATGCAAGCTAAACAGTCATTCGAACTGATAAAGAAAGCCCTTACTCAAGCACCAGTCCTCATCAGTCCTGATTTCACCAAAGATTTTTATATTTTTTCCTTTGCATCAGAACATACAATATCTGCAGTATTGTTACAGAAGAATAAATCAGGGCAAGAAAAACCTATATCCTTCTTCAGCAAATCCTTAATAGATGCCCCACTCAAATACAACATCATGGAAAAGCAAGCCTTGGCACTGGTTAAAGCATTAAAGGATTTCAGGGTGTACATCTTACATTCACACATCATTGCCTTTGTGCCACACACCGTAGTCAAAGATATTCTAGGTCAAGACCTCGATGGTAAAAGGGGAAAGTGGATTGCCACTATTCTGGAATACGACTTAGAAATCAAGCCTACCAAACTCATCAAGGGATAAGGATTAGCAAAACTCATGGCCGAGTCTAATTTCAAGGTTCTAGATATGAATATGGTTGATGCCTTAGAAGAGATAGAAGAGTTCCCAGCACCATTTACTGAAGAAACATTCATGAACTCCATGGTATGCCGATATTATTTATGTGCTACTTTACTTAAATGCTCCTCCTTCTTTGCCGAAAACAAAAGCTAGATTTGTGAAACAGAAGGCTTTAAAATATTGCATGATAGATGGAGTTTTATATTGGAAGAATGTTGTTGGGATACTACTAAAATGTTTACTTGAGAATGATGTAGGAAAAATCATGCATGAAATGCATGAAGGAGAATGTGGAGGGCACTTAAATTGGAAGACCACAGGAAACAAAATCCTCAGATCAGGTTATTATTGGCCCACCCTTTTTCCAGACACCCACAAACTAGTAATGTCTTGCCACAAATGCCAAATTTTTGATGGTAGGAGAAAGCTCTTGCCCTTACCCTTGAAGCCTATTAGTGTTGAAACACCCTTCCAACAATGGGGTTTGGACTTTATAGGAGAAATCCATCCACCCTCCTTAGCCCAGAATAAATGGATCCTCACAGCCACAGATTATTTTACCAAATGGATAGAGTCCATACCCACTAGGAATGCTACTGACTCTGTCATTATTAAATTCCTTGAGACCAACATATTGTCCAGATTTAGCTGTCCTAGGAAAATAATCACAAACAATGCTGCTACCTTTAAATCCAAAAATATGGTTGATTTCTGCCATAAATATCGGATCACCTTGGGCCACTCTACTTCCTATTACCCCCAAGGAAATGGACTTGCTGAATCTTCCAACAAGAGCCTGATCAACATCATCAAAAAATTTGCTGGAGCAGAATCAAAAAGCATGGCATGGTAAGCTTGTTCATGCTTTGTGGGCTGACAGGTTAACCACCAAAAATTCAATCAACACATCCCCCTATCAGCTGGTCTATGGCATGGATGTTGTTTTCCCAACATCCTTGGGATTTCCAGTCATGAAACTCCTTCAGGAGGTTCAAGTTGAAGAAAATGATATGCAGAGAAGGATCAATCAGACCATCCACTTGTAGCAGACCAGAGAGGAAGTTTACCAGAGAACTCAAGCAGTCCAAGAAAACATCAAAAGGTAGTTTGACAAAAGCACTAAAGAAAATGACTTCCAAGTCGAGAACGTGGTTCTCAAATGGGATTCAAGAAGGGAAGAGAAAGGAAAACATGGTAAGTTTGAAAATCTATGGAAAGGGCCCTATATTATCCATTCCTTAAGAGGGCATAATGCATTTTTCTTGGCAAGAACTGAATGGTGAAGAAGTGTTAGGAGGTCTTGTCAATGGCAGGATGCTTAAACACTACTTCTGTCAAGAATCTTAAGTTTCAGAGATTTTCATCCATTGTACATACCATTTGCATCAATAAAAAATAAATAAAATACAAAAACATTAAAAAAAAGAAAAAAGAAAAAAACAAAAAAGAGGGAAAAAATAAAATAAGAAAGGTATAGCCCCATACCAAAAAGAAAGAAAATCTGAAAGTGTGCAAGCTCAAATGCCACTATGTTAAGAAGCACTACTGTCCAATCATACAGCCTAATCATGATTGGGAAGATTTCAATTTACTGCTGATAGGATAGCGAAGAAGATCTTCCAAACTGTTCAATCTTGGCTTATCAGTAGAATAGATTGGGATAGAAGAAAAGAGAACAACTCTAACAAGATCCAAACCAGAGCTGAAGTGAAGAAAGAAAGGTGACTCTAAAAAGCTCAAAATCTGAGTCACAGCAAGAAGGAAGAATGTGTTTGAATTCCAGATCTTTAATCCTTCCAAGTTTTGTTTAATTTCTGTTATTTTCAGTTCATGTGCAGCTTTTTTTATGCCATGGACCCATAGCAAACAAGACAGTCTAATCCTGGTTTGACTGTATTTTCAAATTTTGTCTTAGAATATAGAGAATGAAAACCTGCCAAACTGTTTAATCTTGACAGGTATTAGATTAGGTAGAGAATTAAGAGTCCAACTGCTTAATCTGGGCTCTTGGATAAATAAGAGTAGCATTAGATAGGTTTATTTTTACTTCTTGCAAAATAAATGCTGAAAAAGAGTTTGCCAGTCCAAGTGCACTCAAAAGAAGAAAAAATGCTAGGACAGTAGGAATGGGTAGGTAGAAATGTTGTTTTGAAGAATGACAGTTTTCAGGTTGCTGCAAAGGTTATCAGATCAAAATAAAAACTGCTACCCAATGGAAAGGCATTGGTCTGCTAAATAGAGAGATTACTAAGGTTCTGGACACCTAAAGGGCAAGTTGTCCTCCCCAAGTGGAGCCATTGTTAGCCACCCATAAATTCTGATATACCAAATGGTCGCTAAGCTTTTTTACAAGCCTTCAAGAGATTTATTTCCCCTGAAAATCTATCATCTTTGAAGTCTTATGATGATTCTTTGTCCCTTTGGATTAATCTCCAGTGCTATTTCTACAAGGGCATGCTCAAAACCTTGCCAGATCTATGAAAGAAACTGTTTTCCAAAGGCCTTTGAAACTGCCCATTTTGACTCATTTCCCCTCATTTTCATAAAGCCTCCTTTTCCTCTTTAAGACCCCCATTACCCCCTGAAAAGCCTTCAAAATCCCTTTGAGCCTATAAAAATCCATTTTTACAGGTTTAAACAACCTTTTCCCTTTTATCGAAAGCCAAGAAAATCCCTAAAAATCCCAATTTTTTGGCCTAAAAACTCATTTCTGCACCAAGGCCTTGAGCCCCTTTCGGCCAGCCCCTGAAACCACTTCCCCACATCACCCCAGTGCTAAGACCAAGCGCTAGCCCATAAGGCACTTATCGCAATCTAAGAAATGGACGGAAGCGAATTCTTGTGTTAAGCAAAGCAAAAACTCTGATGCGATGACCTTTTTGTTCTATAGGTCATGGGAGTGATCACCACCATTGATCTTATTAATATTTGACGGCCCGCACTCCTCCCATTGCGCCTGCATTCCCCTCTGTCACCCCTTCGATGAACTTATCACCACCGTCAATTCCACCTTTAATCCGATGGTCCTCACTTCATCCGATCGTGGCCGTTGATCTCTCGAAATCTGATGCCCCAGATATCATCTCTCCCCTCCCATCGCTCCAATCTTCCTCCCCACCGATTCAATCTCTGCCGTCGATCTTGACTCGGATCAGACAACTGGCACTCAATCGCACCGTCACCAATCGGAATTTTTTAATATGTCAACCCCGCTGCCTCCCCCGATTGTGATCCGCTGATCCAATCATGACCTTCCATTCAACCCATATCCAACGGCTTGCATTTAGTCGCTATCTGCCATGACCAGGTCCCAACACCTAAGGTCCATTTCATATGTTTTCCATCGCTTTTTCCAATTTTCTTTGTATTCGCCCAAACATTAAACTTTGATGTTTTAACACTAAAAGTATTTTCCCATGCTTATTCATGTCTAAACCTCGGTTTCATGGTGTTGTTCCATGTAACCTTTCTCCACACACATTTACTCTGCAATCGCTCCGCCACCTCCGCCAAAACCATTATGAAGTAGTTTTAAGCCTCGTGTAGGATTTCATAACAAATTTCTCGTGTTTTGCAGGTTAAAATAATTTTGTTTTTTATTGAAGATCAGGGTTATTGACCCCGACATGAATCCTCCAGCGCACTTTTTAGCCTGCGTATTTGCACAAACAAGTCTGCAGAAGTCTAAAGTGCATCAGGAAAAGATTAAAGGGTTGAAAGACATAATATTGAAAGAGTAACACAATGTTTGAGAACATCAATGCTAAAAGCAGTTCGAGCGATCAGCGAAGTCAAAGCATAAATAGAGCTAATGCAGTTTTAAGTACAAAGGAGACAGAGTAGCTAGTAACGCAGAACGATGACTGACACAGACTTGACCTTTACCCATGCACACAAGTCTACCAAGTAGTTATTGCACTAGGGAAGCTAATACAAATTTTCAAAGGAATTTATTTAGATGTATGGGAGTCCTCATAGCCCATTCCTCACTTAACTCACATTGAGAAGATAATAGTACCTCTCCAGATGATTTTCTTCTCGAGGACACCCTGTGGGTGATTTCTGTCGTCTCAAAATGGTCTCAAAAAAGCCACAAAGATAGTGATCCTGTCTGGAATTCAATGAAATGTTTAAGGCACAGAATGGAGCATGCAAAATACCTCCTCCTATCACTAATGATCATTAAAACTTTCCTCACCTACTTTTCTCATTTTCTCTATAAAGACTCTTCGAAGTCTCATTGTAAAAGGTTGGCATTTTGTGATTTCTAAATTAATACATATTGCTGCTTTGAAGAAGCTTTGGCGTTCTAAAAGAGTGTGAAGATCTGTGTTTTTCTGTTGATGAAGGAGGCAGGACCATCAGATCCATGAGCCTAGTTTGGTGAAGTACTTCTTATTGTCAATGTTATTTCCTATGTTTCCACTTTGTTCCATCATGCTTTGACTACAGTAGGATAAAAATTTTAGGTAGAGAAATGTATCTTAGAAGCACTTCTGACTTATTTATCCTTCACTGTTTATATGTTTTCTGCTACTGAATGTGACAGGGTAGTCTAATAGCTCTCTTTATATTCAGTTTGTTTTACTTCATAAATGGTTAGTTTGTCTGTGTTAAAGACTATTTAGGCATTCCCTCTTTCTTTACCACTGAATATTGTATCTAGAGTCTACCTTTGATTATTAATGCTGGCAGTTTGAAAGTGAGGTTTTGTCTCAATCATACCCTCTGTTCCTTATTGTTATTATTGTCTCGAAGGCCCCTACAATTGCAGTCCTAGATGTCTAAGGTGTTCCCTCTTCTTTGAATGCAGTTGTACGTTTTTTTTGGTTAAACTCTTAAAGGTGAACTTGTAGGAGGAAATAGGGCATTCCCCGAATCCTATTATTCATTTAGAAGGTTTAATCTACATTTATCCTTTCTTTGAGTGTTTATATTGATTAAGTCCAAAGCAGCGAGCTTATTGGAGGAAATACTACATTCCCCGAATCCTTTAAGTCATTTTGAAAGGGTTTAGTTTGTTTTTCACTCTTATTCCTTAATGTCCATCCCATTTCACCTATATTATTCCACATATCCTCGACCAAGTTAGACTTTCCCTTTGGTTTCACTTCCTTCTTAGTCAAAACTATTTGGACTTCAGATGACTCCATTGCCCAATGACTTGTAGATTCCCATGCTCTATCTATACCACATGAAACATATTTGTCCAACCAAAAAAAAAACAACAACCTTGAACCTCATAACTAGCCTAAAATCAATTTCTAAACCTTTGAAGACACATCTTTATAAACATATTGAGAGATCCCTCTCTGAGACTAGGAGGGCTAGATCCTAGAGCTCTAAAGTTGGTTGTATGTTGCCTTGTCTTTTGGTAAGAAAATATATCAAAAAAAAGGACCCCAATAGTATGCTTCATCCATTTTCTGCATACTCCAAGTCATGGGAAATCAACATTTTTAAGCTTATCTGGGAATGGAGGAACTGTTTAACATAGCTAGAATGATTTTTTTGCGCTGAAATTTGGAGAATAGGTCCCTCATGACCTAATATAAAATAACCTCCCATCATTTCCCTTAATTTTACGCAGATTTCTGAATACATCTATTTTAGGGTCGAAATCACTGCTTTTCCTCACTTTTTGGATCCTAAATTCAGATCTAAGTTACTGTTGTAATTGAAATCAGTTGCTGAGTGTCTATCAGCAAATTTTATGCATTGATAGCTCTCTGCACTTTCAGTAGAGTGTTTTACTTTGTTGCAGCCCCTCATTGGGCCTTCTCTTGAAGATAACTAGGTGCGGGAGATCTGTTTAACCCACCTAGTATTATTTGCTTTAGCTAAAATATTAGATTTCGTTTGTAAATTGTATGATCTAAAGGATCCAAGAGTTATTTTCCTGTTCTAAATCATATTTTTCTGAAAATTCATTTTGAAGTGCATGATTCATGAGCTGTTCCTAAATAGGAATATTACAGACATCTCCCATAATGCTGCTACACATAAGAAGTTCCTCCCAAAGTGGAAGAACATCTTGATCATCCAAGGCTAAGGAGTATCCCCTTTTCACCATGATAGTGCCATCTCCTACTCCTGTAACATCATGCAAAGTGTGAGAAAATCTGCCCTTGCTCTCCCAAGAACATCCAAAGCAACAAAATTTTTTGTTGCGTCCCCATACCTCCATCATACAAATCTTGTGGTGAAGACATGGTGATTGATATGAGGAATGTCATATCAACACAATGTTTCCATACTCCTTCCTGCCCAATGATGCAAGTATCCTGCCACACCTTCTTCACCCACATACCCTTAGAAAGAGGATATTTCATGTGATGGCCAAACTCTTTCAAGAGTAGCCAACATAGCCAAGCCTCCTGCTGCCCAGTATCATATATTTGCAAGTAGCTTTCCAACTTCTTGCTCATCATCCACACCCATCCATCCACATGTAGGTGCCTCCCATCATGTTATTCCTTAGTAATCTCCCAAGGAATACTACCATCCTCCCAAATCAAATTTCTCCCCTTGCATTTCATGGGATGTTGAAATGCAACTCCTTGGAGATCTTCCAGAGAAGACCTCTCATCAATGTCCCTCATGAATCCACAAATATCCAAGTGTGATGAGGGTGAAACCTCCTGAAATTTTTGAAGAACCTTGCACTCCATGATGTGTTGAAGTGCATCTCCAATGAGATCTCTCCATGAGAACTTCTTCTCATCAATGGCCTTCCAAAACCAATAAGTTTTTGGATCTGCTACAGGTAGAATTTTCTCTTTGAGCTGGAGAGTGCTCATTGAGAAAGGGTCATCTAGAAAGGAGAAAATGTTTCTCACTTCAAGATGTCTACTATCTATCACTTCTTCCTCCATTTCTTCATGAATGAAGCTACCATTTGAATGCTCCCATAAGAAATGGGTCCTCTTTTCTTCACTATTGCTCTTGTACAATGCAGTGCAATTGTGTTGCTCTAAATCAGTAGTATGTAATGATGTAGATCCCTCCATAAGATTTGATGAAATGACAAGAGATGGAAATTTAAGCATACCTTGGTGAAATTTGGAAGCTTCTTGTAGGGCTGCAAGAGTTTCTTCCTCATATGTGTTGGCTTCCCAAACTGCTAAAGATAAAGGCTGCTCCTCCATGGTTATAACATCGCTGGTACATGCCTCTTCCAATGGTGGTGAGGGCTTCTCCTTCCCTTTGCCAAATTTCTTGATCAAATTTTGAGAAAACACAGCAAGAGTAGACACTCTTTCATAGCTCAAATTGCTGAACCACCAAGCATTAGCTTCACCTTCAAGGTGCAACGCTGTAATTTCTACAACCTCTCTCTCTACTACTGGATGTAGTAGGAAGAAAGCCTCTAGCTTCATCACCCAAGCCTTTGTTGCACATGTGAGTGATCCATCAAAAGTGGACAATAGGAATCTGTTGCCTCTCATCATCCCATAGCTATAGGGTCTCCTTTCTTCTTCCTGCTGAATGAACTGTGGTAAAGCTAGAGTCTCCTTGAAGGCTCTAGGTTTAGCTTTGTATTCAGAAAGGTATTCACTTAGAAATTCAGATTCCAAGTGTCCTTCATGCTTATTTTCTTCTCCTCCTTGACAATAGGAAGTGCATGGACCTTCCTCTTCTTGAAACCCTCTAGGAGCTTCCTTGCATTTGTTCTCCTTCATCTGCTTAACCTCCTTGGAGAGGTTCTTCCTGGATCTAAAAAGTGATGAGATCAAGCTCATTCTCTCCATCATTCCGATCTTCTTCTTTGTCTTCTTATAGCATAATGGCTGAAACTCACAGGCTGAGCCAAGAATATGCTCTGATACCACTGTAATATCCCAAAATGGGAATGCAGCAATGCATAAGCACAATACTGGAATAGCAGTGAGAAATTATCCCATAAAATGTGTTTAGAAACACATGGCCATAAAATGAATGTAACAATAGAAAAAATGAGCTCCTTTACATCATTCCAAGTGGGGAAAATGCAGCATTTAGACCATAAAAATGTTATTCCTAGAGAATTGTGTTATAAAAGAGATAAATAACACTGGTATCCCTTATGTTATGTATTATGGGACTCACACCCAGAAAATATTCAGAAAAAAATCTCTTTTTCTTGTTTAAACAGATCTCTCGGTCCTGATATGGCTCAAAAAGGCCCAAACCCCATGACTTATGTAATGCAGAAATTACTGAAGCATGTACAGTGTGATTTTTAGAGGTTTTCTAGTATAATGGAATGGAAATAATATATATGGAGTTTATTTACTCAAAACGTGAAGAAAAATAGGGATCTATCCCTTTTTCACATCAGAAAGATAACCCGGTAAGGGTTTCATGAAAGCACAATGTACAAAATGTTAGATCTGTATATCTAGATATGAAAAATGTAGTCTAACGAAATCTCTATATAAATACAACTGAATCATACAATAAATTAAGGAGGATCCTTCTTACAAACTTTATGGGAGAAAGGTTGGCCTTTTCCCTGAGAAAGCAATTCAAGATTGAGGGGATTGACCCTCACACTACAACTCTACAAGAAAGGGTGTAGTTCCTATAAGGGACTGCACTGTAGGTGATGGGAGTACTTTGGCGAAGTGCCAAGATATGAAAATCTTCTCCAAGATCTTCCTTATTTATCTCCCAAAGGAATGGAGGCTTCCTCCTTTGAAAAATGAGTGCAGGAAGTGGTGTTGTGAACCCTCACTGCAACACCCTACAACACAACGTTATACTACTGCAAAAATAAAGTTGTAGCTAAAGGAATATTATTGGCCTCAAGTCTGGATGTGAGGAAAATTAGTACAAACTCCTTCAAGAGGCCTCTCAAGAAAGGAGAAGGATTCCTAAATAGGAGATCCTTGTGCTAAGCAGCACAAAAAATCTGCTAAACAACAAGAGAATGTAGAATAGTCTAAGCAGACAAATCAAAATATCATTCATAAGATGTCTTGCTATGGCTGCCTTGCCCTACTTTTATACATGTGTGAACCTTCTTGCCTTGGGCCTCACTCATTAGGGTTTCCTTCACCAATTAATCTTCCTCCCATTATCTCTGTGCCGTCTCACAAGATGATCTCCACCTCCTATCCTAGCATTGTTGACTTGGTCAAAATTGACCTTGTCCACATGCAAAATTCCCTGTTCACAAATGATGGTGTGAAATCTAGCTTTTATGTTGATCCCTTTTCACATTAAGAGGGATTTTATTCAGTTTTTTATTATGTATGGGCCTCCTTACCTCTTTTATTCATCTCCTAAGTGAAATCAACAAAATTCAATATTCCAATTTGCTGCATGAAAATTTTGGAATATCACAATGTATGTGTCAGGATTGAAGCATGAGCTGTCAGTTAAACCATAAAACCTTACCTCAATTAGCCCTTTTTCATATTACGCTTTATCTTTGCATGTAAGTCGATCCCTAGAGAGCTGCTTCATCGAGCCAAGAAGGTTGCTGACAGATTTGAACTTTGCAGGTGTCATCAGCAAGCGAGGTTGTCAAGATTATAAATTAGCCATGGCTGCAAGAAGGAAAAAAACAAAGGTGGTAATTGACATAGGTATGAGACCATGGATATGAATTTACTCAATTAAAACCCTACTACCATGGAGTTTTTCAGAATAACTGTCTGCTTGCAATTCTGTTAGAGGTTGTAGGGCTTTCATCTATTGCTTTCCAAGGATTTTGCCACCGGCTTCATAGGAATAGCTTCAAAGGTTGGAATTTTGAGCCTTACATTGACAGCAGAGAGCATCTCATCAAGGAATCCCTAGAGCAGGGGAACAATGATTTAAAGGCATCAAATTCACAATGCAAGATTGCAAAGAATTCATTAAGAAAGAACACAATGAAATTGATTTGACAAATGCTATCCCTAGGAGTTTCATGAAGGAAAATTATTCAAAGTTGCTGATGGTCATTCAGAAATATTTTACTTGTGAAGGAAGGTTTCATATGGTCTACTACTATCATCTCAGGCTTCTTCTGCATTTTTTGGGTAGGAGGTCACTTGAATTGCCTTTTTATTTATACAGAAGTCTAGGGAAAATGTCAAATAAGGTTCAAATCAAAACAGAGGGCAATGAAACTTCTCTTTTTCACCATGGTTTGATTAAATTGTTGGTGTTAGCGGAATTGAGGAGGTTAGACAGAGATTGGACTTCTTTCTTGTTCATGAATGGTTATGAAATTTATGTTGTCACTCCTAAGAAAGCCTCCAAACCTAGAAACATTTCATCACTAGTTGTGGGAGAGGAAGTTGAAGAAGAAAATAGATCATCTCCTCCAGAACTAGTAAGCATGGAAGCAGAACCTTTGCAGAATATTGACACACCTAAAACAACACCTGCAAAATAGAAGTAGATAATGAGAAAACAAGGTATCAAGAGAGTCACTAGGAGCCAGACAGTAGCTAAATAAAACTTGGAGGATATCCTGCATGAAAATGACATTGAAGAATCACCCATTGTGGAAGTTGAAGACATTGAAGATGGAGGAAGAAAGCTGAAGAAAGGTAACACTGCTAAGAAACTAGTGTTTACAGGTGATGATGTTGGTTTAATTTTTCAAACTAGGAAGCCAATGACCAAACATGCAAGGAAGGTCATGGAAAGCAAAGAGACTGAGAAAATTAATGAAACTACCCAGCCACCAAGAATCATAGATTTGTCTTCACCAACAAAGGAGGAACTGGTTAGCAGGCAAAGAAAGGGTAAAGATAAAATTATTGAAAAATCGAAAATAGAAACCCTCAAAGAGCAGTTGAAGGAGGCAGGTAAAGAGATATCAGTTTTGAAGCAAGAGGCAAAGAAACATAGAGATGAAATGGTTCAGTTAGAACAAATGAGGAAAATCTGGGAAACAAGTCACAAGTGTTTCAAAAACCTTGGACAATACAGAAAAGTTGATGAAATGGACTCAGCCACTGAGATGGGAGGTTAAACATGTTAGGAGGATGAATTTACATTTACAATCCAAAAATAGAGAATTAAAGAATAAAGTGGAAGATCTTTAGGAACAATTGGATTTGATTCAAATGGATTTGGAAGAGAAAGAATTGAAGATGACAGTGGTAGAAGAGCCCATTAGCCAATTGATTTTAAATGAAGAGGAAACACCACAGGAGTAAAAGTTGAGATGGAATATGTTTTAGGAGGTTCATAATATGCAAAGAACCTAAATTTTGTAGTTGGATAATATTTTTTGAAGACAACCTCAAAGTCAGAAAAATTTGGCTTTTTGGACAATTTCGTAGCGTACCTCAGGCTTGAGGCCAGAAATACGCTACGAAAATTCCTGTAGGTGCTTTTTTTCCTACAAACTCAGTTTTTTCAAGTTTTAAGAAGGGAGATTTATTGTTTTCGAGGTGTCTTTGCATAATGAAGGTGTTAGAACAGCAAAGGAGTCAAAGAGTTAGATGAAAAAGGAATTTTTCATATGTTACTAAAACTCACTACGAAACTGCCTAAAACTACCCGGTTTTCGTAGCGAGGAGTTTTTGAAGAATTTTTAGCATCTCAATAGCACATCAGATAGATGGAGACCTCTAGCATGTCAATGGACCCTACCAGTAGAGATTCATGGCTCAAAAGGAGTGCCACACAACCAGCTTATCAGTCAAAACAACGTTTAAAGTGAAGGTCATCCATTCCTAAACAACAGGATTATGTTCCACAGATCTAGGGGTGATTTGAAGATATAAAGTGGTGGTGAATTATGGTCATTTGTCCTTTGAGCATGTGACATTCACTCTGTAACCATTATGTAACTATTTAACTAATAGGATAAATGAATGTAATAAATAGGAGATAGAGTCCTATTAGGAGTTTGTTTTCTTTAAGGATAGCTGTCATTTTTTTGTTTCAAGTTAATGGTTTCAGTTATGATAGGTGTAAGAGTAGAATTCAAAGGTCTAGCCATCCAGGCAGACCATCTGCATTGTAAATAATGTCTATTTATAGACTAAACATCGAAGAGAAAGAGGTTGGAAAATATTGCACCAAACTGTTGCTTTTATGTTTTATCCATTATCAGTAATACAAAGTGACATTATACTTCCAGACCTGAGACACTCATGAGGTTTTTGATGTGTTATATATTCGTATCTTTATTTTTAATCACTTGAAGTATATTTCATCTCTAATTACTCAGAATTCATAATATTATGCTTTGACTTCCTTTAGTGGTGAAATGACTGTGTTTTCCTATGTTATGTGTATGAATTATCTTTGTTAAAAATCTCTATCCGCCTCAAATTCCATGTGAAGAACCACTGTCACTAATAGTACTGATTGTTGACTCCATAATCCCAATGGTAGCAAGCCTTCATTTTTCAACCTTCAATCATACAAAACCAAGTTACAATTCACAGAGTTAGCCATCTAGTATTATCCTTATTCAAAATCATAAACCCCCTTTGAGAGTGCCCTCTCAAACTAAAGAGGCTAATCTTCAGTTAGAAGTGGTTTGAAAGAGTTACATTGAGTTGATTTATGAGAATCCGATAAAGATCAATTTTGTGATAACATTTTGGTGTGTCTACCGAGAGTCTGAAGACATATTTCCTAAATTTTTTGTGCAAAAATTAAAGTTGGACTCTTAGAGGTAGCAGGAGCTCAGAATCTGTTCGAGGTTGCAACTACCTTGGTGACTCCATTTCAAAATTTTCATGTTTAAAGATGGCTTCGAGAAGGAGATACACGAGGAGAAATATAGATCCTAACCCACCTACTATTGTGGATAATCCAAACATAATTTCCATAGGCATTCAAGGCAGCTCTTCAAAATTATGTACTCCATCACATTTAAGAGCTTTGTCCTCTGAAATTTTAAGAAGTCTTGAAGATAATAAATTTTATGATAAGATTCAGGAAGTTTTGTTTAGGTCTGAGAATGAAAATGAATTGAATGAGATTGTTATAGAGCTGCAAATAAGAGGCATTGATACCTCAGCCCCAGCAACCCAAAAAGAAAGAGAATAATTTTGGGGGGTAGTCACATCAAAGTTACTATTAGAGAGGGAATCTTTTGATAAGTTGAAGGAATTTGTAATATCCCAAAATGGGAACAACAACAATATTCAACAATACTTCTTCAGAAATAATGCAGTCAACAACTTAAGTGCAAGAGGCCAATATGGAGGTTCAATAATCACTTATACATCAGAAAATCAGATCTATAATGTGGCCCATACAATGTACAAGAGAAAAATAGAAGACTTATATGAATAAAACACTCAAAAAGAGGTGCTACAACAATGTATTAAACTGCAAAAAGGCTTGACATCGTTATTTTAAAGAGTTGCAACAACTGTATATTACACTTCAGATCTAGATAAAATCTGTGTACAAAATATTAGATCTATATCAGATCTGTACACTAGATGAGCTCCTCTACAAATTCCCCTTGGGGTTTTGAGAAAAACATGAAATACCAAGAGTAGATCTAAGATCTAAGTTGCAGATATGCAATAACATTCATAAATTTCTGAAGTAAATACAATAATAAGCAGATCGGATCTGAACATGACATGGATTAGATCTGTAATCCCTGGATCACCACAGTGAAGGGCAGAACCCCAACACTAGAGATCTCTCCTCCAAAAATATGCCAAAACACCCTGCAACAATATGCTTGAAAATAACGCAGTCATTGAAGTAAAACTGCATTGTAGGCTCTAGTACTGGTTTGGCCTGATGCCAAGATCTGAAAATGCAGCTCCAAAGGTCTAATACTCTCTTACCAGGGGGATAGAAGACTCTCCTACTGAAAAGAGGCACTAGAATCGCCTAGATCTGAGCAGATATAGCCTCCCTTGCTGCATCTTATAAGGAAAGCCCAACCCTCAATAAGATCAATGCTATAGGTGTAAGGTGAAGCTTGGAAAAATTCCTGATAGTGGACAAGATTAGCAAGACTCCTCCCAGAGGCCTCTCAAGGAAGGAGGTGGGATTCCTAACCAGGAACACCCAGTGCTAAACAAAACTATTCTCAACTAAACAGCAAGAGAATGATATATGTCTAAACAGACAATATATTCAGAAATATAATATCATCAACAACCTTCTTCTGTTGTCCTCCTCTTCCTTTTATAAGATGAAAGTATTTCAAAACCATAAACCATCTCAATGATTTAGCTCCTTTCACATGTGCCACCTCCAACTAAGACTGCGTTGTGCATCCATGAGGTTCATCCCCTCTAGACACCGTTGTTGATCTGGTCATGGTTGACCCATTCAAATGTCTTAATCCATTTGACACATAAGGGTGTTTTATTAAGATGGCCCAGATTTATCTTTGTTCACATGGGGCATTGATTTATTCACTGTTTCAGAAGTTTTTATAGTCCTCCTTTACACATTTATTCATGCAACAGGAAAATGAAACAAAATTTTATATTCCCATTACCTTTGGCTAATTGGGAATATTACAATCCTCCCCTCTAAAAATTTTCTTGTCCTCAAGCAACTGATAGGGTGAGTGCTACAACACTTCTCCTCCTTCATTGGTGACACCATCATGAGTTAAGCTTTTTGCATAATCTAAGTGTTCACCAATCCAACCCTCCACGAATTGTTCCTCCAAAGTCATTATGAGATGTACATAGTTCATTCCACAAGGATTAAAAAACTCAAATGAAACAAACATGGCTGAACCAATACTCTCCTTGAAATAGTAGCATGAGATACAAAGAGAGTCTCCATCCCATGTGGTACATATAAGCTTCCCATCCTCCCTCCATACATACCCATAAAAATTACAACTATATCATCAAGGTATGGAAGCAAAACTACATATAAGAAAACAGAAATTTGAGCATGAGGAGGTGGGTCATAGTCCCACATATGGTACCATCACAGTGCATCTCTTGCCTACATCAGATCAAGGTGTGGTAAGTGGTTTCCCCACCACTTACTTTCTGCACATGTCATCCCACCAAGGCTGAAAGTGTGAGATATGTTTGGTGCCTTTGGGAAGCACCCATCATGAAAAAAAAATCTCCCTTTGCACAGCAAGGGGGTGGCCAAATTTAGAAATTTTAGTGGCCGAATGTTTTCCATGAGATTTACATGATACATCACTCTTCCTTGGAGACATAGCCTACATAAACATGGTGAAAGGATATATAGAATTAGAAAATGAAACTTTCTTTACATGATCAGATTCTTCACCATCAATGTTCCTCATACACATGGAGTTGTGCATGGATCTTTCTCCTCTTTCCAAAGAAGGAAGATATGGCTGAAATAACTCTTGCATAGAGTCACATGGCTGCCCCAACTACACATAGTTCATGCATTCTTTAAAATTTTGATTTAGCTCTCCTCCAAAGCCTTCCCATTCAAAGCATCCCATGATAGTGTTGTAGATCTTCATAGAATAGGTAGGGCTGAAACAGAACTCTTTGTAGGCCCTTTGTAGCATCCTCTCCTTGAGCTTGGAGGTGCTAGGCGAGAATACCTTATCATGATGATAGATGACTCCCTCATGGACTATATAGCCTTCTTCATGCAGCTGGTCATCAAGCATCATACAAGTGTGAAGATCTTTGGAATAATCCACCAATGGCTGGGATTTCTAGTATAGATCTACACTCCCCAACAATGACAACACTGATGATGCATCAACAAGAATGTTTTTCATGTTTCTGATCTCCTTTTTGACATCTCCTATGCCAAAGGTATATGTTGGAAGGACATACTTTTCCTTTTTCTCCTCCAACAACGCAGAATCAGAAATGAAGGTGGGTGATGATAATGAGAGAAAAGAATCTCCCTCCTTCTTGTGCTTGCCCAAGCCTCCCAATGTTGTAGCTATGTCTTCTAATGCTCCCATCCCTTTTGGATCTGATCTTGGAGCATCATGTAGTGAGATATCTCCCACCAGAACTAAATCAGGTGGCCTCCTAGGTGGTTGTCCACTAGATAAGAGTGTCCCATGCAGAAATCTCATGAACATAATAGATGGGATTGTGAGGTCCTTGCTTCCACTGCGCAAATCTATCTCTGTTTTCTGTGTGGAAGTGTTATGTGAGGGGTAAGTATGCATGCCTTTGACCATTTTAGGTTCACCACTCTTCTTTTCCACCCATTCCATTTGCAAATCCTCCCAATCAGCGGTGACTTTCCCCATTGTAATCAACCATTAAACACCCAAGATAACATTGGTGTCTGGTATGTCAAATACAAATAAGTGATCCACCAAAGTGTAGGATCCCATGGTGACTTAAAGTGATGGGACATAATGCATACATTGCATTGTTCTATCTCCTAGGACCAAAACAGATAATCCCTCAAAATTATCAGTGGATATTTCCCTCCTTTGCACAAGATGGGCATCAATGAAGTTGTGGGTAGCCCCACTATCAATCAATATAGAAACCCTATGATTCATGATTGAACCTTGAACCCTTAAGGTCAAGTACTTAGGTACTCCTCTCAAAGATGCAAGAGTTCCTCCAATAGTAGCAAAGGCTCCATTTCCATCTCTTGATGGTGTTGGATCTCCTTCAACATTGTCAGCGTTGTGACCCCTTCTTGGTTCATCATCTTCATATTCTTCAAGATCTGAGAAGACTTCTATGCAATGTTCTTTACCAGTAGCACATCTATGTCTAGGTACCCATGGTTCTTGGCAAGTTAATCATAGCTTCTTCCTCCTTAGATCTCTCCAGACTTCATCATCGAGAGGCTTCTTGTATGAGCTCTCCTTTGAAGGAGTATCTTTCTCTTCCTTTGCTTTAGAAGGAAAAGAGGGCTTGTGCTGAAAGTTTTCCCTTGCTTTTGGAAAGGCAACTTGAAGGTCTCTAGCCCTCTCAATGGAATCATGCAAGGTAGTGGGCTTCGTAGATTTTACCAACCCATGAAGAGGTTCATCTAGACCATCAATGAACATGTACACCCTTCTTGCTGCAGACAAATCAGGAACCATAACAGATAATCTCAAAAATTCAAAAATATAAGACTCTGTATTACCTGATTGCTTCAACTTTGCAAGGCTCATGAAAGGTGCATCTGGACCCTTTCTGTCAAACCTTTCCACTAGTCTTCTAGTGAACTCAGAATAAGTAGTCACATTGGCATGACCCAATGTAGACAAGCCATGGAACCACCAATTGTGTGCTTCACCTTCATAGTGCAGCACTACAATATTGATAGCTTCCATCTCAGGGACCATGTTCAACTGAAAGTAGATGTTAATTTTTTCTACCCATGCTTTCCCAGAACAAGTGGATGACCCATCAAACTTGGGTAAAAATAATCTGCCCATAGAGTGATGTCGATCATGATTCTGAGTGAATCCACCATCTCTATGCTGATGCCTTGGTCTTATTTTTTCCTTGAGGTGACAAAAATATTGAAAACTAAAGTGATCCTTGAATATATGATTCTAAGACTCATATTCTTCAAAATAGTCTTCAAGGGATGCTTGCTCTTGAGGCCCTCCATTTTCCACAGCCAAGAAAGTAGGCATGGTTGAGTGTTGTGGAACTTGTGGTTGGTTGACTAGTTGATCATTCCAGTGATGAGACATGCTAGAGCTCTCTCCAAGATGAAATATCTTAGGAGATTCCTTTATTCTGTCCAATCTCATCTCTTTGATCTCTCTAGCAAGATCTTGCATGGATTTTAGAATGGTTTTTGCAAACTCCTTCCCATCTTCATCACTTCCAGATTCAGGGGCTTTACCCTTGTCTTTATCATCATTTGTGTAATAAAATTTCTTCTGTCTTATTTTTAGATACCCCTTCTCCCTGTTAGTAAGAGGCTCATATTCTTCTGAAGAAATATTGGCTTCTTAAGAAAGTAAGCACAGGCTGTGCCAAGATGATTGCTCTGATACCACTGTAATATCCGAAAATGGGAACAACATCAATTCAACAATACTTCTTCAGAAATAGCACAGTCAGCAACTTAAGTGCAGGAGGCCAATATGGAGGCTCAATAATGACTTATACATCATCAAATCTGATCTATAATGTGGCCCATACAATATACAAGAGAAAAATAGAATACTTATATGAATAAAACCCTCAAAAAGAGGTGTTGCAATAATGTATTAAAATGAAAAAAGGCTTGACAACGTTATTTTAAAGAGCTGCAACAGCTGTATATTACACTTCAAATCTAGAGTAGATATATGTACAAAATATTAGATCTATATCATATATGTACACTAGATGAACTCCTCTACAAATTCCCCTTGGGGTTTTGAGCAAAACATGAAATACCAAGAGTAGATCTGAGATCTAAGTTGCAGATCTGCAGTAACATTCAGAAATTTCTGAAGTAAATACAATCATAAGAAAATCAGATATGAACATGACATGGATTAGATCTGTAATTCATGGATCACCACAGTGAAGGGCAGAACCCCAACACTAGAGATCTCTCCTCCAAAAGTATGCCAAAAACACCCTACAATTGTATGCTTGAAAATAACGCAATCCTGGAAGGAAAAATGCACTGTAGGCTTTAGCACTAGTTTGGCCTGATGCCAAGATCTGAAAATGCAGCTCCAAAGGTCTAATACTCTCTTACCAACTGGATATAATACTCTCCTACTGAAAAGAGGCACTAGAATGGCCTAGATCTGAGCAGATCTAGCCTCCACTTGCTGCAACTTACAAGGACAACCCAACCCTCAACAGGATCAACATTGTAGGTGTAAGGTGAAGCTTGGCCAAATTCCTGATAGTGGACAAGATCAACAAGACTCCTCCAAGAGGCCTCTCAAGGAAGGAGGTGGGATTCCCGATCAAGAACACCTAGTGCTAAACATCACCATTCTTAGCTAAACAACAAGGGAATGATATATGTCTAAACAGACAATATATTCAAAAATATAATATCATCAACAACCTTCTTTTGATGTCCTCCTCTTCCTTTTATAAGATGAAATTCTTTCAAAACCCTAAACCATTTCAATGATTTAGCTCCTTTCACATGTGCCACCTCCAACTAAGACTGCATGTGCATCCATGAGGTTTATCCCCTCTAGATAGTGCTGTTGATCTGGTCATGGTTGACCCAGTCAAATTTCTCAATCCCTTTCACACATAAGGGTATTTTATTAAGATGGCCCAGATTTATCTTTGTTCACATGGGGCTTTGATTTATTCATTGTTTCAGGAGTTTTTATAGTCCTCCTTTACACATTTATTCATGCAATAGGAAAATGAAACAATATTTTATATTCCCATTAGCTTGGGCTAATTGGGAATATTACATAATTAGACCCATTTGAATTCTTGCTAAGAAGAAAATCTAGTATTCCTTTACCTAACTAGAGCTCATTTGTAACTAGACTACAAAGACCAACTACACCACCTCCTAGCAACTCATCTTATACTACTGATGTTCCTAAAAATACCACAGCCCTTGTTATCATGGCTGGAAATGTTCCACCTCCTGCTGCACCTGCTAGATATGCTCCACTTGTTCTCCCAGTTGTCCTTAATGCCCTCCCTAGTAAATACTCTGCTAGAATTAAAACTTGGGGAAGTGATGAAAAGATTACAACCAAGGAACATGTAGACAAATTTAATGATTTCATAAAAAGAGAGGAGATATACCATGAAGATGTCAAAATGAGACTATTTGCTCAAATTTTCACTGGTGAGGTCAGAAAGTGGTTTAAATCCTTAGCTCTGGGAAGCTTACATAATTGGAATTAGTTTGAGGATAGTTTCTTGAGAAAATGGGGAAATAGAACAAACCCTGTACAAGCCCTCACTGAATACAATAGTTTGAAAAGAGCTGTAGATGAAATTGTCTAAAATTTCTCCAAGATATTTAACAAATTTTATGTTTCTTTCCCTGCTCATCTGAAACCTCCACCAGGAGCTGCTCAATTGTGCTATGTTGAGGCATTTGACTATGACATATCTATCTTGCTTAGAGAAAGAGAATCTCCTTCACTAGAAGAAATGTAGAATGATGTTGTAGAAGTAAACATGATAGCAGCTAAGAAGGCTAAGATGGGAAAAAAAAAACTAAAAGAAGAAGAAAAGCCTTCCACCTCAGATGATAAATTTAATTCCATGATGAAGAATATGGAAAAAATTATGGATAGGCTTGCCCTTGGAAATACTTGTACACCTCCTGCACAACATGAGCCACAATTTAGAAATCCACTATTTAGAAGGCCTCAGAATTAGCAAAGACCAAGGGAAAACATAAATGATCTTGATCTTCAAGTAATGCCTCCTTTTCAGTAGAACTTAATTGATGAAGATGAAACTCAGCCTGAGATTCAAGAAGAATCCATTCACTGCCTAGATGAAAACATGTCTGGAATGTTTTTGACCAAAGAAGAACATGATGAATTTGATCATGATGTAAATAGGGGTGAGGAAAAATTTGAATTTCTTAAGGGTTATCAACATGCAATCTTTGAAATGCATAAGCAATACAATCTTAGTAATAGAAATGTTCCTATCACTGCAAATAAAACACAGCCCAAGAAAGATGCTCCTAAAGTAGCTGAGGCTAGAAAAGATCCACCACATCCTCCCCCTGTCAAAGAGAGCGAAAATATTACTTTTTTTCAATTTGCAGAATGATATTTCAAAAATCAAGATCCCAGTCCCTTCTGGAGAAATTCTTAATGTGAATGAATATAGAAGCGAAATTGTAAAAATGCTAAATTCTCAACCAGGAGCTTCAGATATCCTTAATGTACAAGAAGACCATACTACCATCTACTTGGGACCAAGATTGGAAGATGAGCAGAATGAAGAAGTACCTCCTTTCTATGTGAGCCTTAGTATCCATGACATGAGCTTACACAATGCCATGTTGGATTTAGGCACTTCTCATAACCTCATGCCTAAGGTGATTATGGAGATCATGGGTTTGGAAATCACTAGGCCATACAAGGATTTTTTTTCTTTTGATTCTAAAAGAGTTCAATGCATAGAATTGATAAAGGATGTTGTCGTTGGTCTAACACAAGTGCCTTCCAAGATAGTGATAATGGACATTGTGGTGGCAGATATTCAATAATATTCCCAATTAGTCATGAGCTAATTGGAATATTCATTTTTGTTTTATTTCTTTGTTTAAAGAATAAAAGTGTAAAGGAGGTCCATAATACTCCTAAATAATGAATAAATCAATGCCAAATGTAAAAAGGCTAAATCATGGCTACTAAATCAAGCACCCTTAGGTGTGAAAGGGGATCATCATTTTGAGTAGGTCAACCTTGACCAAATCTACAGCGTTGTCCTAGACGAGTGGCCATCAATGAGGCACAACATAGTTTTAGATGGAGATGCCTTGTGTGAAAGGAGTGATCTCATTGGAAGTGATTTAGGGTTTGCAAGATCTTAACTTATAAAAGGAAGAGGATGGCAGCATTAGAAGGTTTTTGATGAAAATTATATTTCTGAATATATGGTATGTTTAGACATATTTCATTCTCTTGCTTTTTAGCTGAGAATTAATGTTGTTTAGCATTGGGTGTTCTTGGTCGGGAATCCCGCCTCTTCCCATTGAGTAGCTCTTGGGAGAGTTTGCATTGTATTGTCCACTATATGGTTGAAGGCCAAGCTTATTCTTTCAACTACAACGCAGAACATGTTAAGGGTTTGGTTGTCTTTGCAAGCTACATCAAGTGGAGGCTAGATATTTTCAAATCTAGGCCATTTCAGTGCTCCTTTTCAGTGGAGGATGGTTCTAATCCATTGGGAGGTGAGTATTGGAGGACTTGAGCTTCATTTTCTAATATTTTCATGTAGCCAACCAAATTTTTATCCCTACAGTGCAGTTTTACTTGCATATCTGCATTATTCCTATAGGTGCAGTTGCAAGGTGTTTTGGCAGACCATTAGGAGAGTTGGTTTTCAAGTGTTGGGGATTTTCCCTTCACTTTGGAGATCTGTTGGAGGATATCTTTCTCTTGTTCATATCATATCAGATCCACTTTCCAAATCTGAAGATTTCTGCAGATCTGCAATATTAGTACTCAGATCTACAACTATGGTGTATTGCTAAAAACCCCAAGGGGATTCTGAAGAGGAGCCTATAAAGTGTATGGATCCATTATATATATGACTTTTTATGCACTTATCTTCTCTAGATCTAATGTGTAATCTACAGCTATTTCAGTCTAATAAAATAATGCTGTAAGGCTTGTTCAGTCATTATACATGGTTGCAAAACCTCTTTTTGAGGATTTTCTTCTATTGGAGACTTCTATTTCTATTTACCTTATCTTATAGATTACCAATATACATATTTTAGCCACGAAAATTTAAATGAAAGGTATCAATATTAGCCTCCTACTTTTTCTATGATGATCTGCATTTTTTTCCTGTTTTTCTGCATTGTATTGCTGCATTCCCCATTTGGGAATATTACAGTGGTGTCAGAGCATCATCTTGGCACATCCTGTGCTTTCTAAAGAAGCCAATATGTCTTTTGAAGAAGAAGGGCCTCTTACTGACAGAGAGAAGAGGTATCTAAAGAGAAGACAAAAGAAATTTAATTACACAAATGATAATGAATACAAGGGTAAAGCCCCTTTATCTGGAGTTGAATATGAAGAAAATGATTTTCCTAAGATCCTTCTTAGAGCCATGCAAGATCTTGTTAGAGAGATCAAAGAGATGAGAATGGATAGAATCAAAGAATCCCCTAAAGGATTCCATATTGGAGAAGGCTCTGACATGTCTCATCACTGGAATGATCAACCAGTGCATCAGCCACAAGTTTCCCAACGCTCTACCATGCCTACATTTTTGGTTGTGGGAAATGAAGGGTTTCAAGAGCACGAATCCCTTGAAGACTATTTTGAAGAATATGAGTCTCAAAATCATAGATTCAAGGATCACTTGAGTTTTCAAGAATTTTTTCACATAAAGGATAATAGAAGACCAAGGAATCATCATAGAGGTGGTGGATTCATTCAAAATCATGATCGGAACCACACTATGGGAATATTATTTTTACCCAATTTTGATGGGTCATCCAAGTGTTCTGCCAAATCTTGGGTAGAAAAATTTGACATCTACTTTCAGTAGAACAAGGTTCTAGAGATGGAGGCTATCAAGATTGCAGCACTACGCCTTGAAGGTGAAGCACATGACTGGTGGTTCCATGGCTTGTCTACATTGGGTCATGCCAATGTGACTTCTTATTCAGAGTTCACTAGAAGGTTGGTGGAAATATTTGATAGAAGAGATCCAGAGGCACCATTAATGAGCCTTGAAAAGTTGAGACAATCAGGTAATAGAGAAACTTATATCTCTGAATTTTTAAGACTTTCTGTTATGGTTCCTAATTTGTCTGCAGCAAGAAGGGTGTACATGTTCATTGATGGTCTAGATGAACCTCTTCATGGGTTGGTTAAATCTACCAAGCCCACTACCCTACAGGATGCTATTGAAATTTCTAGAGACCTTCAAGATGCCATGCCAAAAGCAAAGGCAAATTTTCATCATAAGCCCTCTTTTCCTTCAAAGGGAAAGGAAGAAAAATTTTCTCCTTCAAAGGAGAGCTCATACAAGAAACCTCTTGATGGTGATGTTCAGAGAGATCTAAGAAGAAGGAATCTTTGCTTCACCTGCCAAGAATCATGGGCACCTAGACATAGATGTGCTGCTAGAAAAGCACATTACATAGATGTATTCTCAAATGATGAGGAGGAAGAATAAGATGAACCAAGAAGAGGTCACAACGCTGACACTGCAGGAGGATAGCCAACACCATCAAGAGATGGGAATGGAGCATTTTCTCCTATTGGAGGGGCTCTTGCATCTTTTAGAGGATTACCTAAGTACTTGACCTTAAGAGTTCAAGGTTCCATCTTGAATCAGAGGGTTTTTGTTTTGATTGAAAGTGGGGCTACCCACAATTTCATTCATTCCAAACTAGTGCAAAGGAGGGCAATACCCACTGATGCTTTTGAGGGATTCTCTGTTTTGGTCCCAAGAGATAGAACAATGCAATGCATACATTATGTCCCATCACTTTCAGTCACCATGGGGACTTATACATTGATTGATCACTTCTTTGTGGTTGACATACCTAACACCAATGTGATTTTGAGTGTTCAATGGTTGATTAAATTGGGAAAATTCACCACTGATTGGGAGGCTTTGCAAATGGAATGTGTTGGCTCGAGGGGTCCTGACCCAGGTTCGAAGGTTAAGGTTTGCAAAAAAACCCCTATACTACTAGGCCTTTTGACAGTGACCTGCTTTCACAGGCCAAGGTCTCACCCGAAGCAATATGGGAGGGTGCTGGAACTAGGTTTCTACACCCTGAGAGAGAGTAGTTAAGTCAAGTTTGCAGCTCCAGAGGTTCGTACCAGATAGACCTATTCATGGAATAGTTCACAGTAGAAATAGCACAATGTGCAACTTAACCCAAATAAGTTGTTATCAAGTACAGATCTATTCAATATATTCGCATCCAAGTGTGTCTTACCAATTACCAAAATAGAGCAACAGATTCGCAGCTAATCATAATTACAGATCATAAATACAGACATTTCGTAGCTTAAATTAATAACAAGGGAGCATATATATCATAAGAAAATATCACATATTCACATCAACAGTAATTTCCAACAAGTTCAGATATTCCAACAATACTTCCACATTAATTAGTCTTTCAGATCTACTTACAATACCCAAAACTAGCCCACACACATAGCCTAGCGGGATCCACACACAGCAGGACTGAGGATCTTCGCGCACACATCATCAGGAGTCTTACCCAAACCAACCCTAGATAGATCTAATAGTCGCACATAGCATCAATTCCAATTCTTTTCTGCCTTAAGACTCAAAATGTTCATTTATTTATAACTATTTAGCCTAAGCTTTCCTGTGGTCCACAAACTATGGTTTGCAGACTGTAGGTATACCCTTTGACCCATTACAATGCTTTCGGGGTTTTGACCCACCCCAAAACCCCTGCGTTAGACTAAAATATGCCAAAAATATACAAAAATACTTAAAACTATCCCAATTCGTAGCCTTTCGAGGACCTTGTTCCAACAGTCCCCCAACACAATCTTGTGACTCATCCCAAGTCACTGTGATGGCGAGTTCTCCACCTGCGCTTGAACAACTATTCTAGCCATATAGTCATTTGATATAATACGGTTTGAGCTGAATCCCATTGACGTAGCCTAGTAGCATATCACCGCGTAGGGTAGCTAGCCTAATAGCTCCACCATCCGTGACTTCCTTAATGATGTAGGGACTAAGCCAGTGCTGTCGGAACTTCCCTAGATGCTTTGAAAACTGACTATTGTATAATATGACCGATTCACCCTCCGTGAATGTCTTTTGGCGAATATTTCGATCATGCCAGGCTTTGTCACAGGCCTTCTGAACCTGCTGATGGAAATTAGTGAGAAATCGATCTTCCTCGAAAGCCATAAGCTATGCTAATCACTCCTCCATGATGTCAGGTTCTGCCATGTAAATGCTACGATGCGTAGACTAGGAACAATATACTCCATTGGCATAATGGCCTCTTTACCATAAACCATCCTGAATGGATTTTTCCCCATTAGCTTCTTGCAGGTTGTTCGATAGGCCCAAAGAACCGAAGGGATGCGCACGTCCCAATTGATGCGACCAGCGTTGCATACCTTTGTGAGTGCTTGCTCCAAGATTTTGTTAAAATATTCCACCGCGTCGTTATCCTGTGGGTGATACGGTGTGCTCTTCACATGATGGATCTAGAACTCCTCAGTGAAATCTTGGATTGTTTCATTAACAAAGTGCGTACTTCTGTCAGTCATGAGGATCTTCGGGCATCCAAATCTAGTCAGGATTTGTTCAAAGATGAAATGCACAATGGTCTCTGCAATACAATCCTTCACTACTTGTGCTTCGGCCCACCTAGTTACATAATCAGTGGCAGTAATAATGTAGCACGCACCCGTCTCCTTCCCTGTTGGGTTGATTGGCCCTATGAAATCAATGGCCCATTTATCAAATTCTTGTAAAGCCATTTGTGGTTGAAGGGGAATTTCATCTCTGTGGGACGGCCTCCCTGTTCATTGCAACATATTGCGGGCTTTACAATAATCGTGAGCGTCATTATGCAGGGTTGGCCACCATAACCCATATCTCAAGATCTTTTGTGTCATTGCTTTCCCTGCATAGTGACCTCCTGCTACTCTGTCATGAGCCTCTGCTAAGATAGCATGCCTTTCAAGCTCCAAAACATATTTATGCAATACTTCATCAGCTCCCATATTATATAAATGACCTGCGATGATGGTAAAATATGTAGCCCAGGTGACTAATTATTTCTTCTGTTGTACCGAGTACTCTGGAGGTGCCCTCCCAGTAGTCAAGAACTGAATGATATCAGTGAAGTGTGCATCCACTTCCTTAATAGAAAATAACTACACATCAGGAAATCCATCCTCCAGGTTGGTTGGCTCCTCGCCACTCTCAATTCAATACAAGTGATCCAGCCCAGCATTCAACTTTCCCCAGCTTGACGATGATTTCAAAGTCATACTCCTAAAATAGCAATAGCCATCGGCAGATTTTCCCTCCCAACACAGGCTTATTTACCAGGTACTTCAAGGCTGAATGGTCGATGAACATATTTAACTATCATCCTAACAAGTAATGCTGATATTTCCGCAAAGTGCACACCATGGCCAATCCCTCCCGCTCTATAGTGAAGTTGTTGCGTTCCGCACCAGAGAGTTTCCTACTCGCAAAGGCAACCGGATGGTCGATATCTCCTTCTCCCGACTGCGTAAGGAAAACCTCGAGAGAAATTCTTGACGCATCGATGTGAACATGAAATACCTTCTCCCAATGAGGAAAGATGAGAATAGGCACCAAGACCATATTTTCTTTAAGTAACTCAAAGCTCTTTTGACACTCGTCATTCCAAAAGAATGAAACATCCTTCTTGAGAAATTTTTCCATAGGGGCCGTAATCAGCGCATAGCCTTGATTGAATTTCCTATAGTAGCACGTGTGTCCAAGGATCGAGCGCAGCTGTTTCTCCATTGTTGGTACTGGCAAGTTTTTGATAACTTCGATTTTGGCAGGATCCACCATCAGTCCTTGCCGGAAAATTATGTGGCCGAGCAAGATTCCGAAGGGTACGCAGAAGATACATTTCTTGATATTTAGGGAAATCTGGTGTTTTTGGTAGGCATCCAACATCATGCGCAGGTTTGATACATGCACCTTTACCAGGCCGAAGACAGTCCAATCATCGAAATACACTTCTAGGAATTTGTGGATGGATTCCTTGAATATTGTGACAACGACCCACGAGAAGATAGCAAGGGAATTCTTGAGCCCAAATGGCATGAAAGTATACTGAAAAGATCCCCACTCAGTGGCGAACATGGTTTTGTTGCGGTCCTTAGGTGCGATTATGATATGATGGTATCTTGAGAACCCGTCCGTGAAGGAGTATGCTTCATGCCCTCCCATGCTGTCCAAAATTTTGTCTGAGAATGGTGTAGGGAATGGATCATGAACGTAGGCATCGTTCAACTTGCGCAAGTCCACACAGATCTGAATCTCCCTCTTAGCCTTTTTCTCCTGAACCACCATCAAGCTGACCCAGTCTAACTGCTCAATAGGTTCAACGATACCTGGAGCGATCATTTTATCAAGTTCTTCCTTGACCTTCTGCCTATACTTGGGATTCAACCTATAGGGTCGCTGCTTCACAGGGCGTGCATCTGGTTTGAGAGTGATATGCATGACCCCTAAGACCCCCATGATCCCCTTCAGCTCCGAAAACTTTTTTCGGAACAAGTCCTGGTATTTTGTGAGTAATTCGACCGCTTTTCCTACTATATCCTCATCACAATAGTCCCCAATATTAGCCAACTTAGGGTGCTCTTCCGTCCCAATATTGACTTCTCGCAGCTTGAGAGTCTTAGTGACATCCACCTCTTATAGTGGAGGTCCTGCAACGGTGCGCTCTCCTTCCGATTCTAGGATAGAGACAGACTGTGGGTCATCTTCACCTTCCTCCCTTGCCAAGTTGCAGCAGTTGACAATATTCTTCATATGAGTTTCCCATGTTGGTGCCCCGAATATTGCATAGGATCCGAATTTTCCAAACACAAATGTATCTATATCTTCCAGAGCTTCATCAAGCACCTCTGAACCCCCTATCAGTCTCAATGTTCCTATTAAGTCATCCTTCAGAGTTTCCCAATGGCGAGTACGTTGATGGAGCTCTGCATCCAAGTACCATGTAGTATGGATTGGACCCAACATATGAATGAACAAGTGGACCCACTCTTCTGTAGTTCGGTCACCCCACGTCTTTATCCATGCAACCAAGTGCTCACATGGATCCCCTAGGCCAAGGAATGTCTTGACCCGTATCTCAGCCGGAGGTTCAAATCACAGGAGCATCATGTCCCGCCAACCCTCCCAGTCCTAGAATTCCCCCTTATGTGTATCCCACCACCATGCAGGTGTTGCACGCATAGATAGATTAAGGGCCCATAACCTTCATTATATTGGAACCTCAGCATCAAATGCTCACAAAAATCCCTTAATATCCCCAAAACCATCAAAATAAGGTAGGTCTCTTACCTAGGAGGAAATGCAGCGTAAGTTCTTTGTAACCCAAAGACATTGCAGTGCAAAGACATCATGTAACCGGTTTTTCCAATTCTCGATCTCTCCGTTAGAGTCGAAGAAGAACTTACTTTCCTTTTCCCAGTAGAGTACACCATCCTTCGTGGGATTGATCTGATCTTCATCCTATGTAGTCAACTTATAAATGTGATCCACATCCTCTTCGTCACGCACTAGCTCTATATATCGTTCGCCTTCCACAGGATCTAATGATACTATCACCCTTGTACCGTTATTTTCAAACACCATGCTTCTCTTCTTTAAGTTAATGATGCCTCCCATATCTATGGCCCAGTCTAACCCAAGGAGTGCAGGGTAAGGGTCCATATCTTAAAAAATCTGAATTACCTCAAAATAAACTCGGACCTTGACCCCTGCAATATCTACCACAATCTTCGACAGTCTCCCCAAGGGTATGATCTTCTGTTGATTGGCCATACACAGCTGGATAGTGGACCACTCCAACTTAGGTTCTCCCATCCATTGCCACGTTTTTTTTGGTAGTACATTTGCATCTGATGCCAGGTCCAAAATAACATGATCCATTTCGTAGTGACCGATCTGTGCTGTCAACCACATCTCCCTACCGGTGCGTTTATTATATCTGTATAGTTTGTGCACATCCTTGATTTTTGGGGGTAGTTTAGGCCACACTGCACAACTATCTATTAATGCCTAAAGATTCTCCATAGCCTTTGGGTTGCGCAACAACTTCATACATGCCTGCAAAAAGGGTTTGACCTCCTCATCTGCCTTGAGGTTCGCAGGTGCCTGAGAAGTAGATGCCTCTGCATCAGTAATGTCTTTTCTAGTTGCGACAAATGTTTCTTTTTCCTTTTCTAGATCCAAACCTTCCTGTCTGATAACCGCTTATCGGATCAGAGGTTCAATCGCAGCCTTCTCCCCAAGTCCCCTGGTGGCCATCCCACTACGTGTTACGACATTCACGCTTGGATCTTTGTCTCGCAGTTCAGCCTTAACCCTTTGCACATTCTGCGTAGGTGTCTACGGCTTCTCCTACATTTTTGCTATCAATATTGGACAATATTCAATCGCATGGTCCAGTTGTCTGAAATACCGGAAATACTGCCTTGTAGGTTTCAGACAGTCCCTTGCAAAGTGTCCTACTTCTCCACAATTATAATATATTAGTTGCCCTCGTCCCCGACCTGCACTGCCACCTCTTCCTCCTCCCCTACCCCAGGATGGGGAGCCACCTATGCCCGAGAGGGATCTTGGCGAGGACGGATCCAACTGTACCATATAGATATTCCCTCGATCGATCATCAAATCATACATCCGATAGTTTTTCTCATCATGTCCTATAGACCTACAGAACCTGTACCATTGCTGCTTTACCTCTCGGACATATGCAGCAAGGCGGGGGCAGTCATTTGTGTCTTGTAGCCCTACAATGCGACAATCATCACACCATAGTGCCGGCCCACTTGACCTTGAAATTTCCCTAGGGTGCAGTAGGATAGGTCCCCTGATATCCATATATTATACTAATAGAGGATAGTTATCCTTGGTGTGACCATTCGTCCTACATCGTATGCACCATCTCTCAGGGCTAGCCTCTGCTCCTTGCTCCTTTTGCGGATTCTAGATCTCCATGTGCATCGCCTCCAATTTTCCTTGGATCTGTTGGACACCTAGCTGGGTATCATCTCTGGGTGTAGCTTCTAACTTCATAGCGACCTCCAAGGCATTTTCCTGCAATTCGAAATTTTAGTGACCCATAGGTATGTGCAGGTGAGGCAACAACATAGCGATGAACCATTCCGTGTGCTATTTTTCATCATACTGAAATCCTTATTCTCTGATCACCTTCTTCAATCGCTGATCAGACTCGCACACAGGCTCAGAAGGCCCTTGCTTGAAATCCTTTAGGTCCACCACTATTTGCGAGTAGGACTTGGGCTTCTTGAACTGTTGTTTTAAGGTTTTCTTAATCTCCTCAATGGTTGCGTTCGCATGCTGGCCGATGTATCCCATGTACCAGTCCAAATCTCTTCCTTCAAAGGCAAGGGACATATGTGCCCTTTTCACCACATCTCTAGCTACGTTCTGCGCAGTCCATACAGATCCTGCGATAAACTAGAACTGATCCATGTCTTCATCCCCCACACCCTTAAAGGTAGGTAACTTCATGTGCGCAGCCATGCCGTCTTCCGGTGGTGGTGGAGGTGTAGGTGAGTTTTTTCCCCTATGCTAGTTTGAAAGTGGTGTGGCTGGGGGACTCTATGTAGCCACTTCTCTTACCAGACTGTAGACAGATCTATCTCCTTCTTGGTTGGTCCGATAGTATTTTCCACTTCATGTTGTACTCCTGTCCAGATCAAGGGTCATTCACTCGGTGTGGCTACACAGAATACACTTTTCGCACAGTAATATATTCATCAGTAATGGTAAGGTTTTCAAAAACTTACCCCGGAAGCCAAAAACTCTGATTTCTCAGATTAAGTTTCAGCCTTGCGACCATACTCCTGGAGCTCGATCGCAATTGTTACAAAGAAGATCTCGTAGATCTCCATGAAAATATACTTGTTCTTCCACTCTTCGGTGGTCAACTTCTTACTGCGGTTTTCTTTTACTACGAATTCCTGAACCTGTTTCTCAAACCATTCATTTATTTATTTTCTTTCATATCTCTAATACGGCCTTGGCATTACCCTATATCTCTCAAAATGCTCCCAGTCACGGCAATAGAACCATTTGTTGGCTTGAGGGGTCCTAACCTAGGCTTAGAGGTTAAGGTTTGCCAACAAACCCCTATACTACTAGCCCTTTTGGCAGTGACCTGCTTTCGTAGGCCAAAGTCTCACCCGAAGCAGTATGGGAGGGTGTTGGAACCAGGTTTCCACACCCTGAGAGAGAGTAGTTAAGTCAAGCTCGCAGCCCCAGAGGTTCGTACCAGACAGACATATTCACGGAACGGTTCACAACAGAAACAACACAATGTGCAACTTAACCCAAACAAATTTTTATCAAGTATAGATCTATTCAAGAGCTTTGCATCCATGTGTGTCTTGCCAATTACCAAAACATAGCAATAGATTCATAGCTAATCATAATTAAAGATCATAAATATAGACATTTCATAGCTTAAGAAAATAACAGAGTCACTTTTCGTAGCTTAAAATAATAACACATGAGCATATATAGCATAAGCAGATATCACAGATTCACATCAATAGTAATTTCCAACAGATTCAAATATTCCAACAATACTTCCGCATTCATTAGTCTTTTAGATCTACTTACAATACCCAAAACCAGCCCGCACACATAGCCTAGCGGGACAGAGCAGGACTGAGGATCTCCATGCACACATCAATAGGATTCCTACCCAAACCAAACCTAGACAGATCTAATAGTCGCACATAGCATCAATTCCAATTCTTTTCTGCCTTAAGACTCAAAATGTTCATCTATTTATAACTACTTAGCCTAATCTTTCTTGTGGTCCGTAAACCATGGTTTTTGGACTCTAGGTCTACCATTTGACCCATTACAATGCTTTTGGGGCTTTGACCCACCCCAAATCCCCTGCGTTAGACTAAAATATGCCAAAAATATACAAAAATACTTAAAACTATCCCAATTCGCAGCCTTTGGAGGACCCTGGTCAACCATAATGGGTGGACAAGAAGAGTGGTGAAACTCAAATGATCAAAGGCATGCATACATATCCATCACATACAACTTCCACACAGAAAATAGAGATGGATTTGCGTAGTGGAAGAAAGGACCTTACAGTCCCATCTATCATGCTCATGATATTGCTGCATGGGACACTATTATCTAGTGGCAAACCACCTGGGATGCCACCTAATTCAGATTTTGTGGGATATGTCTCACAACATGATTCTCCAAGCATAGATTCAGGAGGGATGGGAGTATTGGAAGACAATGATACAACACTAGGAGTCTTGGGTAGGCTCAAGGAGGAGGGAGACTTTCTCCCAACATCATCATTACCCACTCTCATTTTAGATTCTATGTTGTGGGAGGAGAAGCATGAAAGGAATAGCCTTCCAACATGTACCTTTGGCATGAGAGATTTCAAGGAGGAGAAATTCATATGACAAACATTTATGTTGATAGATCATTAGCACTGTCACTATGGGAGATTGATCCATATTGGAAATCACAATTGTTGGTGGATTATTCCAAGGATCTTCACACTTGCACGATACTTGATGACCAGCTGCATGAAGAGGGTTATCTAGTCCATGAAGGAGTCATCTATTATCATGGTAGGATATTCTTATCTAGAGCCTCCAAGCTCAAGGAGAAGTTACTACAAAGGGCCCATGAAGAGTTCTGTTTCATCCATACATACTCCATGAGATTCTACAACATCATCATGAGGAGCTACACTTGGAGGGGCTTTGAAGGAGAAATATATCAGCATTTTCAAAGATCCCTGTACCATGTGGAGATGGGGCAGCAACATAACTCTATGGAATATTTAATTCAGCCATCTCTTTCTCTTTTTGAGGAAGGGGATATATCTATGCACCACTCCATTTGTTTAAGGAGGAATTTTGGTGAAAATATGCTCATGAAAATAATTTTTCATTTGATTATTGTTTGCATTCTTTCACCATGTATATGCAAGCCATGAATCCAAGGAGGGGTATTGTACCTTATAAACTTCATGGACAAATTTGGGCCACAAAAATTTCTGAACATGGCCACTCCCTTGGAGGAAAAAGGGAGATTTTGTTTCATGATGGGTGCATTCCTAAGGCACAAAATATATCTCACACTTTCAGCCATGGTGATATGAATTGGACAACAAGTAAGTGGTGGGGAAAACACTTACCACATCTTGATCTTATGCGGGCAGGAGTTGCATTGCTCTGGTTCCACATGTGGGACTATGACCCACCTCCATATGCACAAATATCTGTTTGTATGTATTTGATTTTGATCCCATACATTGATGACTTGTACTATTTATGGGAATGTATGGAGGGAGGATGGGAGGTATGTATGTACCCTATGGGATGGATATTCTCCATGTATATTATGCTACATGTTTAAGGGAGAACATTAGGTAAGCCATGTTTGTTTCATTTGAGCTATTGTCTCCTTATGGGATGGAATATTTGCATCTCATGACAACTTTGGAGGAGAAATTCATGAAGGGATGGATTGGTGAACACTTAGCTTATGGAGGAAGCTTATCACATGCTGGTGTCACCAATGGAGGAGGAGAAGATTTGCAACACTCACCTTGTCAGTTGTTTGAGGACAAGCAACATTTGGGAGGGGAGGACTGTAATATTCCCAATTAGTCATGAGATAATTGGAATATTCATTTTTTTTTATTTCTTTTTTTAAAGAATAAAAGTGTAAAGGAGGTCCATAATACTCCTAAATAATGAATAAATCAATCACACTTAGGTGTGAAAGGGGTTGGACATTTTGACTCGGTAAACCTTAACCAAATATACAACGTTGTCTTGGAGGAGTGGCCATCAATGAGGCACAACGCAGTTTTAGATGGAGATGCCTTGTGTGAGAGGAGTGATCTCATTGGAAGTGGTTTAGGCTTTGCAAGATCTTAACTTATAACAGGAAGAGGATGGCAGCATTAGAAGGTTGTTGATGAACATTATATTTCTGAATATATGGTTTGTTTAGACATATATCATTCTCTTGTTGTTTAGCTGAGAATTAATGTTGTTTAGCATTGGGTGTTCCTAGTCAGGAATCCCACCTCTTCCAATTGAGTAGCTCTTGGGAGAGTTTGCATTGTATTTTCCACTATCTGGCTGAAGGCCAAGCTTATTATTTCAACTACAACGCAGATCCTGTTGAGGGTTTGGTTGTCTTTGCAAGCTGCATCAAGTGGAGGCTAGATATTTTCATATCTAGGCCATTTCAGTGCTCCTTTTTAGTGGAGGAGGGTTCTAATCCATTGGGAGGAGAGTATTCGAGGACTTGAGCTTCATTTTCTAATCTTGGCATGTGACCAACCACATTTTGATCCCTACGGTGCAGTTTTACTTCCAGATCTACCTTATTCCTGTAGGTACAGTTGCAGGGTGTTTTGGCACACCATTTGGAGATTTGGTTTTCAAGTGTTGGGGATCTGCCCCTCACTTTGGAGATCCATTGGAGGATATATTTCTCTTGTTCATATCAGATTAGATCCACCTTCCAGATCTGAATATTTCTGTAGATCTGCAGTCTTAGTACTCAGATCTACAACTTGTACATGGTGTATTGCTAAAAAACCCAAGGGGATTCTGAAGAGGAGCCTATAAAGTGTATGGATCTATTATAGATCTGAATTTTTATGCACTTATCTGCTCTAGATCTAATGTGTAATTTACAGCTGTTGCATTCTAATAAAATAACATTGTAAGGCTTGTTTAGCCTTTATACATGGTTTCAACACCTCTTTTTGAGGATTTTATGCTATTGGAGACTTCTATTTCCTGTTATACATCTTATGGCCCATCTTGTACATCTATTTTTCTGCTAAAAATGTAATTGAAAGGTCTCCATATTAGCCTCCTTCTTTGTCTATAATGATCTGCATTATTTTCCTACTTTTCTGCATTGTATTGCTGCATACCCCATTTGGGAATATTACATATTCCACCCAAGTTTGGCATGATCTTATCCAGATCTTGCGTAGAAAAAATCAAAGGAACCATGTGGATGGACTTGACATATGCCACCATTTCTATTTTTGGTGAGAAAAGAAGACTATACAGAGAGACAAGGATAGCTTATATGGTAAGCAGCAAGGATAAACCTCAAAATTTTCCAATTTATGTTGTTGAAACTAAATTAGGATCAACAATTATTTTCAATGAGATAACTGATGAAGCACAAAGTGAAGGGAAAGCATAAATTCAAGAAATTGAAAATCAGCAAGTTGAAAATCAGGAAATCACAGATGAAAAAGCAGAGGGTTGGTGGTTTTTTCACTTTGATGGATCTGCTGGAAGAGAGGGGGCTGGAGCAGGCATATGGATCACTACTCATGATGATGAAAGTAATTTCTATTCTTTCAAACTGAACTTTGATTGCACAAACAATATGGTTGAATATGAGTCTCTATTTTTGGGTTTGGAATTTTTGAAAAGATTGGGTGCCCAAAAAATTTCAGTTTGTGGAGATTTTGAAGGAACATATAAAACTAAAGATGTGAGGATGAGAGCTTACAGAAATATGATCATGGAGATGTTGGAAAAATTTCAAGAATATTCATTTATTATGAAAACTAGCGATCAAAACTTAGTAGTTGATTCCCTTGCTGTTTCTGCAAGTTTGTTTGTTATCCCTGCACATTCCACTGAAAAGTATGAGATTGAAGTTTGTCATAGGCATGCCATCCCAGATAAAATCATGCATTGGAAAGTGTTTGAATATGACCAACAAGTCAAAAATTTCATAGAGTTGAAGGAGTTTGAAAGCACGCAAGTAGATCAACAAAACATGCTTGTTGAAACTAAGGGTAATTATGAAGTTTTGCAGCTAAATAACAATTGTATACCCAAGGGTCTTATTCCACTTGAAATTTTTTTTTTACCAAAATGATGTTTTCAAATCTCCTAGAATACAGGCTAATGATGAAGAGGTAGAGACTTGTAATCTTGGTACAGTTGCAGTGCCTAAAGTGATAAAAATTTCTAAATTTATTTCTGTGGAGATGAAATACAAATATATTGAGATGATGAAGACATTTATTGATGTTTTTGCATGGAGTTATCATGATTTTAAGAAGTATGATCCCACCATTATTTATCATACTATTCCTATCAAAGAGAATGAGAAACATTTCAAACATAAATTGAGAAGAATCAATCCATTGCTCATGCCTCTGATTGAGAATGAAATTAACAATATTTTTGATGGAAAAATTATTGTTCCTATCAGATTCTAAAAATGGCTTGCTAACATGTTGCCAGTCAGAAATAAGAGTGGAGAGATCAGAATCTGTATTGATTTCAGAAACTTGAACAAAGCTTCTTTTAAATACAACTACCCTCTCCCTAAGATGGATCAAATTCTACAGAATATTGTTGGTTCCCAAAGGATGTCTATGCTAGATGGTTTTTCACGATACAATCAGATATTGGTACACCCAGAATACCAGGAGAAAATTGTTTGTACTACACCATGGGAGACATTCATGTATGCTAATATGCCCTTTGGTTTGAAGAATGTAGGAGCGACTTTTCAAAGAGCAGTGGACATTGCCTTTGTTGAGGATAAATATAAGCTAGTGGTGGTCTATCTGGATGACATAAATGTATTTTCAAGAAGGGAGGAAGACCATTTGAAGCATCTAGAGAAAGTTCTGCTGAATTGTAGAAGATTTGGTATTTCTCTTAATCCTACTAAAAGTATTTTTTCTCTAACCTCTAGAAATTTTCTTGGGCATATTATATCAAAATGTGAGATAAAGATTGATCCAAATAGAGTAAATTCCATTAAGAAAGTTGACCCACCAAGGAACAAGAAGGAAATTCAGTCTTTCCTTGGGAGAGTAAATTTTTTTAGAAGTTTTATCCCCAACTTTGCTGAGATTGTCAAAGATATAACAAAGATGTTGAGGAAAGGAGCTGATATTAAATGGACAGTTGAAGCAAAGTAGTCATTTGAAGAAATTAAGAAAGCACTCACTCAGGCCCCAGTATTGATTAGCCCCAATTTTTCGAAAGAATTTTTGGTTTTGAATTTTCTAGTAGTAAACAAGTAGATGGGAAGATACTTGCAAAACTATGTTCCGGGGCAGTAGAGAGCATGGATGCGCTGGCTCCACTTGGGGGAATATTTTTACCATCCAACATTTCATATGGCGATCAATATGCCTCCATTTTTGGTTCCATATCGTGATGATGCTCTATCATTTTTTTTATATGATGGTTGGAGCAAGGAGGGCTCCTAGAGCCAAAGATTGGATCCAAGAGAGTCAGGAGATATTCCAGGCTCTTAAGGACAACATTACTAAGGCCCAAAATCTTCAAAATTTATATACATATCATGGTTAGGTAGAGAGACATTTTGAGTTGTATAATTTGGTCTATATCCATCTTCAACCATCCAAACAATCTACATTGAAGGAGTAGGGGGCTAAGGAGATTAAGCCCCACTTCTATGGGCCATACAGAGTGATCAGTTGTGTTGGGGAAGTAGCATATGGGTTGGAGCTCCCCATTGGGAGTAAGACCCCCAACATTTCTCATGTCCCATGCCCCAAAAATGCCATGGGACAACATGTAGTTTCCACCATGGATATCCCACCTTTTTATGATGAGGGCCATTTGGTTTTACAACAAAAGGCTATCTTGGCCACATGGGAGGGGAAGCTAAGGAACAAGGTGATTGAAGAATATCTGATTCAATGGAGGAATCTACCAGATGAGGATACTACATGGGAAGGAGAAAATATTTTGTGGCATCCATATTTACAATTACTTCAGGACAAGCAACATTTGGGAGGGGAGGACTGTAATATTCATAATTAGCTTTTAGCTAGTTAGAATATTAAAATTTTCTTTTGTCAATAAGGTATATGAATAAGAGGGTAGAGGGACCCATAAATCTCTTTAGTAGGAATAAAGCCACTTCTAATGTGAATGTGGATCAATGTATCTAGTTGAATAAAGCACTCCTTGGTGTGAATTGGGGTCAATGCATGTGGATGCGGTCAAGATTGACCAAATCAATAGCACAATCATGGAGGTAGTGGAGATAGTGGAGGACAGCGCAGTCATAATGGGAGGAAGTATCCATGAGAGTAACATCATTATTGAGTGGGGCCATGTGGGAGGAGGCTCACAAAGCATATAAGGAAGGGGATGGTAGCCATAGAAAGCATCATGAATATTTTTTATGTATGATCTTTTATGACTTTCAACATGCTTCAGCTATTTAGCAAAGTTTGCTGTGATGTTTAGCACAAGGGTGTTTCTGGGCAAAAATCCCAACATCATCCTCGGGGGACTTTGAGTGCCCACTCAGGAGAGGTTCCTTTGAGTTTCATTCCATCATCTGGCATCAGTCCAATCTTCAACCACCTTCAACAATGCAGTCTCCTTCAGGAATTGTACAATCCAGGAAGGCAGTTTCATTGGACGCTTGACAACCCAAGTTTTTGAGCTTATTTTCTAGTGAGGGGAGAAACCCTTCATCCGGAAAGGAAGTGGGGAGGAGTATCAATTATTTTCTCATCAGATCAGCCACCTCCCATTTGTTACCCAGCTACAAAGCATAATTCATCCCTAGGGCTACATTTTCACCTTGGGAGTTTACGGAAACACTTTATGGGTTATCTTGGAATTGTGTTAGAAAGTCCAGATCTCTGATCCTGACATTTTCTATGCACCTTTTCAGAAGATCTATGCATTCCTAGTTTCCAACAGTAGTTATTTCCAGTGGAATTGTGGAATTATGGCCTCCTAGCTATTTATTCAGTAGCAGTTTCTTATGTCTTGATGTAGAGGGTCATTTCAGGCTTGTTTTTCCTAGCTTGAGTGTCTCTTCCTCTATTTATTGTACTTAATTTTCTACTATCACTATAATAAAATTTCTCAGTGATCTGCTTATGTATTTTATGTGGTAATGTTTACTACATTTTCCAATTTTATGTTCAATATTCTTGTTTTTCCTTTTTTGGAATATTACATACACCTTGTGGCCATTACATTCACACCCAATTTTTGGGTAAGGGGGCACCCATATTTGAGAGTCCAAGAGAAGCAATTCTCCACAACCCTCCTAGTGAATTTGGTAGTGTCGACTCTAGTACCTTTATTCTTCTCCATTTATAAGAGACTCTAGAGTCCCTTATCACTTCAGATCAATGTAGGGTTGATCCACTTAATCATTTGTGCATCTTACATCAACAACCAGTCCCTTAGACAGTATAGTGAAACCATGTATGCAAACCCAAAAATTTATTCCATTTTCTTCATACATACTGTGCCAAATGAGATTGGTAATCCACCATTTCCTTTCTCTAACTGTATATATATATTCTTCCCAAAGAAGATAACCATAACATAACAAAAATGGTGAACCGCATCCTCAAAATGTGTTTAGAGTCTACTATTATAAATACATTTTTCATGTCCATAGAATGCTTGGGGGAACCCATGACCCTATATATTCTCACCATCCTCTTGAGGATTTAGTGCCTATGAGACTGAATTCTTGAATCCATTATTTCAACTCTTGGAATACCATGGCGCTCAACAAACTCCTATAGCTAGGGGCATCAATCCCACCTTTGCATAACAGATCAGTCCCCTCCATCACATATGCTGGGGGCAGTATACCATGCTTGGGGGAATGATGGAAGCCCTAGCCACCTTCTCACTTTATTTTCATAAGTCTTGGCCTAGAATCCACTGATATAGGTATGGTGGATGATCCTCCCATTCCTTGGATAGTTTATCCTATCGGCCTCTCTAGCGAGCAATATATCGCAGATGCTTGATACCATTTCTTCAAATATTCTACTTTATGTGATACCGCACTTACCACTTGGTCCCCATGTTTTACTTGGTGGGTGGGGATGATTCTAGACCTTCTCTAGTAGTTCATTCCTATATTCCTTTCTTACCTGATTCTTCATCAGGAACCATTCTTCCAAGAAGCATTAAGGCCATCTTTAGACAAGTAATGTCCCCAACCTGTAAGTCACAGATCATGTTTCTGTCAGTAAGCTCATCTGATACGATCTTCACAAGATTTAGGGCCTTATCCCCCTCTTCAAATTCACCACAACTCACTTAGAAAATGAATCAAAATCAGAGGGGCATCGCCCTTTTAAAGGAAAACCCCCAAATTTTCGTCACCTATTGAAACCAAAGTGTAGCTCGATTTGAAGACCTGTCAACACCATTGGAAATCTCTCACCGAGCACTATAATGGGTCTTATTTTGTTTTTCGTATTTTGACACTTCACCAGGAAGCCATTTTTCCAGCAAGGGTCATTTTGTTGCCTCTTAAAATTGAATTTCTTCACATGCGCTACTTATACTTGCGGCACCACTTTTCCTTCATACTTTTCAACTCCTGTGCTAATTTTCATAATGAGTAACCATATTTTGCTCATGTTTTCATGGTCCCCTATAGGCCTATCCTGTGTAGCAACATTATCGAGTCACCCTTGTTTAGAGCATCTGAGTTGTGTCATCATCACATTTAGGGAGTCTATCTCGAGTCCCTTTATCTCCTATTACAGTATTCCATCCATATTTGTGTCGCATTCATCACATGTTGCTTATTTTGGCCTCCAGTCATATTTTCCCTCATCCCCTCCGAAGTCAAGTCAGTCGCAGCCAAGTCATCCATGATTTTATGCTCTAATAAGGGAAGTCGTCTATCTGCTATTTAGTGTCCCCTATTCTATCATTATACCTGGTGGCACTCCATCAATCACTTTAATATGATCCCTCATGCCTTAGTTGAGGATTCATTATTACCTCACCTATGGTGGACCTCCTTGTGTTGACATAAACACATTCATTCCATAAGACAGGTCTAGAGGGCCATGTACCTTGGTTCCAGCTTCCATTCTTGTTCAGTTCCTTAGGTCAAGAAAAGGGAATCATCTATGCCCTTTCACTTGGTTGTTTCTCATCCGCTTGGCCTGAGCTCATTATTGCATGATTGAGATTCGTATACTTGATGTTCCAGTGATCCAACATATTATACTAGTGATTCTAGGGTGTGTGTGAGATGTTTCAGACCTCATGAGGGGGTTTCCCTTCGGGTAGCCCCCCACATGCCCAGACGACCTTAGCTTATGCTACAACCTCAGATGTAGCTCCACATATTTGATGGGTTTGGTTTCTGTTGTTTGTAGCACCCATATCATGCATGTATCATTTAGATGATCCATTCATATTTTCAAATCCCTTTCCTATTTAGCAGGGCTTCTTTGGTTGTTATTATGACTCATGTACTCAGATATTATTTTATTCAGTCCTTGCTCATGTTTCTCTAGGCGCAGTATGTATATGTGATCCATTATATTTTTTTGTCTGGCCCATTTATCCCAGCATGTCATGTACCATTTATCATGTACTTTATTTTTCAGTCTCATATTTTTGAGTCCATTATCATTCTTTGTACTTTTTCATCTTGGCGGGGATAGGTATACCTCCCCCACCTCATTGAGAAAAGGTACTCCAACATACATGGAGAATTATATCACCTTGTAGGTCTCACACCCTTAGTTATTGTCCTCTCTCACTTCACTTCATCTTTGTCTCTCTCTCTCTCTGACTCCCCTTCAGTGTCTATTGATTGTGTTCTTACAACGTACTTCGATCATATGATTTTCTCCTAATGCTTACACGTTGGGGGAAATCTACTATCACCAAAAATTGGTCATCTAACCATTTCTAATTAAATGAATCAAATTACACCATGTAGAAACAATTTTACCATACTAAAATTTATTTCACTACAAGAAATAATTTAACAAACCATATTTTATTAAGATATTTCTGGTTAAAACAAGAGACCCCATGAGGAATAATTAAATAAATCCTTATATTTATTTGAATTCCCTCTAGGAATAATTAAATAAATCATTGTTTAAATAACATTACTCATAATATTTAACTTTTTAGTCATCAGTAATTTGTTTTTTTCATAGATGACTAAATGCTTATTTCTAGAAACAAAATTCATGAATATTGTGAGTTCTAGAAATCTCACCGCCTTCATTATCCTTAAGATAAATTTTCATTATCTCCCTACTCTATCATGTCATAGTCAGCCTATCACTCATAGAATATCCCTCATAGAATCATGCCTCTCATCTCTGTCCCATTTTCACACCCATAATCTCATTACTCAGTTTGCCCCTTGCCTATGACTCCATTATCCAACTAGGGTTTTTGAGGGCATTTTTCTTCGTTTTGTGACCTCCATGATTAAAAAATCAACAAGGATTGTATCCTGATGCTATTAAACCTTTTCCTATCCTTAATATACCTTCATAAACACTTCCCAGCACTCCTATGCCTCAAACTCATCATTTTTCTACAAAACCTAGCCTATTGCTACAATTTGACACTTTTCGAGACTAGGCATGTGTTTTTCCCTTTTGGACCCTTTTCCCTCACTCAATTATTGAAATTCCACTTTCCCCTACTCTCTAACATCTATCCCTATCCCACAAAATTTCCCCAAGAATTTTGACAACCCTTAACCCCTTCATTCCCCTCCCTCTACAAGGAAACCCTAAATCCCCTACACCAAACCCTAATTTCCTCTTCCAACTAAGCTAGGGTTTGCTATAGAAAGGAGGCATGAGAGTAAATGATCCATTTTATAGATCATATTAGCAATAATAATTCCATACCAACTCATAAACATCATGCCTCCATCATTTTCCAAGAATTCATTCCAAGGGCTAAGTCATTTGCCACACCTAGGGTCAGTTTTGTTTAAAAATATGTTTCTGACCAAAAAAAGATGAATTTGGAAAATGTGAGAGAAAATTTTTTCCATAATAGGGCCAAGAAGAAAAAACTCCTTCAATTTTTACACAGGTATCATGGTTTGGGAGCAATGTCAAAAATACAGGTGTGATGGGAAAATTTTTGCACTACTGGAGTGACCTTGGGAAAATCATGTTTTCTCATAGCTGGAGTGTCCACATGACTTTCTTGATGGTGTTATCACTCAGGTTTTCCTTGAAGTTGTGGAAAAGGAAAGTATACCCGAGGTAACCACAAACCAACCTTCAGATGCAGAATCTAGCCAATCTGCATCCAGAGAGGGCTCTCTCTTTATAATTTATCTTTGTTCTCAGAAAGTTTTAGGAGAAGTTGCAGATCCAGTTTGTTTGAAAATGGTGTAATTCGCCAACTAAGGGCAAGGTTGAATATTTTCAGGCCATTGGGCTATGGAGTCAAAGGATGGCTTTACTGGATTTCTATTCTACACACAAGATGGCTTTGCAGGGCAAGATAGCCAAACAGAGAACAATCCTTAAAATTTAAAGTGGATGGAATGGGTTTGAAGGGATGAAAGGTAGTTAAGAATCTTTCACCATGTTCAAAAGAAAGAAATGAAATGATTACAAATAAAGAGCAGTGAAGAATTCTTTACTATAGTAATCAAAATGTTTAAATTAGCGAAGCAAGAGAAATTAAGAATTCGCTGCTTATAACTAATTTAGAGAAAAACATTTAAAATAATCACAACTGAACTCAGAGTACAATTAAGTAAATTCTGAGTTATTCTTTTATGTCAAGTATTCAGAAATGGACACAATGATATTATAAACAAATATAAAACTTAAGACATAGGATAGAAAGACTTATTGAACCGCAGTCAAACACATGAATCCTGCAAAAAGTCCTGAGCTTCAAATTGTCATCCAGCAAGCCACAAATAAATTTCTCCAAAACACTTTTATTCCAAAAACATCAATGTCACAGCGAAGTAGTAGAATCCACCCTCAATACTCTCTTTGAGGGTTTATTTATACAAAAAATGATTGAAAATATCTTACACTAACCTAGCCAACAATCTAGGGTGACTAATGAATAAGTTACAATAAAAAGGAGACAAATTGTCTCGTAGATAGGACAAAAAGTAATTGCTGGTGTGTTGTTTCCTCCTTTTGTGGATGTGTTGGAGGCAGGTGCTAAAATAGGGCTCGATGTTGTTTCTTTGAGTAATTCTTTTGCTTGTTTGATACTCTTCGTTTCTACTGATACTCTTTCAACTATCCAACTGATACTCTTTAACCTGTGCTCATTATTTATCCTTTACATGATGGTAAAAAGACAAAATTCTCTACCTGAAGATAAATTTTACAAAATTTCCAATAAGTCTTCCCACCATTGATCTTCTGCTATTATGGTTCTTTTAAGTTTTCTTAATGTTTCATAGGCCTCTGTGTATCTGTAAAAAGTGGGTTGATTAGGGAACAAATATTTTATTTCATGCTCAAGATGAAACAAATTCTTTAACCTGTGGTAGAGATTCCTCCCTGTTGGCAATGTTGCTTCTGACGAACTGATAGAATGAGCAGTTGTGTTATGAGCATGTATATCTATTTTATTAACATAGGTTTCCAGGTCCATTATCTTTTCCTCTGAGAGCATAGGACTGGGTAACCCATTGTCCAATAAAACCTGAAATTTTCCTTTGAAAGCATTAATTTCTTCCAGAATATCTGAGCATTTCCTTTCCAAATTTTGCATAAGAGTTCTTTTGGTAAAAACTCTTTTTATTTCTAAAATAGTGCCTGTCCTGTCATCAATTCCAAGCTCTGCAAGCTGTTGCTTAGTCTAGGTGTTCAAAAATTGTATAAGTTGATTGGCTTGCTCAGGTCTGCCCCTTAATTCATCTCTTGTTTTGTCTATTTCTTCTTGAGCTACTTTGATCAAGTCATTTTGTTCAAAGATCGTTTGAACAAAGGACCAAATACTTTTTATTGACTCAACTATATTATCCCAAAGAATTTCATTTATTTCTCTCAAAGGCTTCTCTAATGAAAGATCTTTTTCTAAAGCCTTAACCAATTTTTCCAGCCTTTTAATTTCCCTGGTATTATCAGCAACAATTTTTTTAGACATATCATATTTATGCTCCAAATTTACTAACTGCAATTTTGTGGTTTGAAGTTTTGTGACTCTGAGTTTTAAACTTTCCATTTGTTTTACCAATTCATCAGAACTTAAATTAGAAGTGTTTACCTGTGATGACTCTGTTTGTTGATCTGCTGTTGTGGTACCTGTAGTGATCTCTGTTGTAGATGTTTGCATGATAGCCTGTTTTTCTTTCAATGCATGTTCCAATTATTTCTCTGTTTCAGTCAGTTGCTCAGTCATTTTTAAGAGAAACTCCATCATTTCTTCCTGTGAATTTTCCTTTAAAACTTCTTGGGTCTAGGGATGCCTTGAGGCTGGAAATTTCAGCTGCTTTCTCAGTGCAGCAATATCATCATCTTTCTTTTTAATTAGTGCCTCAATGCTTTTGATATCTTTGGGATTGTGACCCAAACTGATGATTATGTCTTCCAGAGACTTTATTCTGTTATCTTTTGCCTGAGAAGAAGCCTTCTCAATTTGCAACTGGGTGCTTGTATTATTTAAAGAATCTTGCAGCCTAAGGGCTGCCATGGCCTTATCAGTAAGGGTGGAATATACCATTTCCCCAGTTTTTTTATGCAACTCTGTCTGGTCCAAGGGATGAATGTCTTTTGCCAGGACCTCAAAATTGGTCCTAATATAATCAGATGTTGTCATGGGTTTTGGCACCTTGGATTTGAAATGGCTCATCATCATTTTGCCTTGTTGAATGTCAAATGCTGACATTAATCTTTCCTGATTGTGTGGAGCCATTTTCAGATATTGATCATATACCTTCATTCTCAATGGATCATTCTTTGCTTTTATATTAATGAAAGTTCTCTTTATAGCACCTGTATCTATTTTTGGCTATTTAAAGGAAGATACTTCAGTGCTCAACTGTTTTTGCAACTCCTTTCCTTTATGACCTGTGTGTGTTATACTAACTGAACCAATTAGTTGACTATCTTCTCTTTCATCATCAAACATCTCATCTATAGATTCCACTTCTGGAAGTGGATTCAGTTTCTGCTTCTTAGCCTGGTGTTGTTGTGAAGGTTCTTTGGGAGGAGTGGGATCTGCAACCTGTCTTTTCTTGCCTATTTCCATATTAGATGGAGTCTATAATTCTGAAATCTCAGGATGATTAACTTGAACAGGGGAAACCTGTGTTTGATCCGGTGCCTTGGAGGTTTGAGGCTTTTTTGACATAATGAAAGTTTCAATGACCTGTACCTCAGGTTCTTTCCCTTTACCTTTAGACTCAACTGCAATTGGTGAACTGATCTCCTGTAATCCCTGTTAAAGATTTCCTGCCAAAGAAGTGCCAATATGAGGTACCTGCACTTGCCCAAAAGATTCTAAGTCAAATTTTTTCTCAAGGTCTTTTATAATTTTGTTCATATTGTCTTCTTCACTATCTTGCTCAACTAGTGTTCCTTCCACCCACTCATCTTGATTAGCATATTGTTCTATTTCAGGAATCCTGTGGTGAAAGTATGGGGATGATTTGTTCTTCATTCTTTTATCACAGATAAAACTGAATGGATCATAAGGAACCCAACGGAAACTCCTTTGTAACTTGTAACGGTTTTGTAGTATATCTTCTGCTTCTCGCTCAGCGTCCCTAGAATTGCATATGAAGGGACCTAATTGACTTTTGATCTTGAGTTGGGCTTTCTTTTTTACACTACAAAAATGAATCATATCAGAATTATTCATTTGCCTGAAATATTCTAAGGCAAAAAGTCTCATAGGCACATATTTTGGCAACCTGAATGGATACAATTCACATCCATATATTCTGATGACTGAATGATTTTGGTATAAATACCAGTCCCCAACTTTATATGTCCTCGAAAGCTGCAAAGTCTTCTTAATCTCATTACTGAGCCTTGGAGGGGGAATTCCAGTCAACAAGGTAGTTGCAGGATATACAAAAAGATCGATGAACTCAGCATAAGAATAGGGAGAATTATAGGAAGAGTGAGTTATGGCAGACCAAAATATAACAGATCTAGGGTTTCCCTTGGCATCAAGCTTTTTAACAGGAAAAGGGAACTTCTCTGATTGATAATAGATGATGAGATGGTAAATGAATGAGGAATATTTAAACACTTTCTCATTATCTAGCCTCATGAACTGGTCATGGATTTTATTGGCAATGAAAGATGCAAAGTCATATTTTACTGCAGGAGGTTGCCCAGGAGTAAAGATAGACAACAATACCAGGGTTATTTCATCAACATATTCACTTGTATTGAAACCCATGACAAAGGATATCATATTTAGGATGAGTTTGCCTAAATTATTAAAATAAGCAAAACCATAGGGAGGAGGTCCCTTAGGTTGATGTTCAGGTAACATAAAAGTCTGGCAAATGCATTTCAATTTTTCTGGGGACAGTTGGGTAGACTTTTCAAGTAGTTCTTCCATGGACAAAGGAGTAAGATCTTGATCAGGTTCAAAATGGAGCATTTTATTGATAGATTGAGGAGTGATGGGGAAAAGGATACTCTGGCCAGGAGACAACACTGCCCTTTGAGTTGAATCATAGTTGGAGTGACAGTAGTGGATAATTTCTAGGAAAATATAGACTAAGGGGATAAGATATCTTGGGAAATTGGATTCCCACAATCCAATGACATCCAGACCCTTCGAATAATCGTCTCTGCAGCGACAATAACTTTGAAGGGGACTTTCATCGAAAACTAAGTCTTTAATTTGAAAGTCTTTATCCACTAATGGTAAGTCTGTGAGGGGCATTTAATGGGGTTACATTCAAGGCTGCCGGAGCTTCCATTTTGGTTCTTGTGTATTCAAAATGGAAGTTTATGGGTTTTCTTCAAAGACCGGGTGCAATTTTGATTCTGGGAGCTTTGATTTTACTTGCAGGAACTAGAATAGACTGATATTAACCCTTTTTCAGACTCTGGCGAGAATTTTTAACACAGGAAAGTGGATTTTCAAAGAGTTCCAGCAAGAAAACGAATAAATACCTGTTTGATGGAGAAGTTTGAAATTTATAGGTACTGGTCAATGGCGGATGGATGCTTGGGCACTGGTCTAACAATGGCGTTCAGCAATTTTGGTTGGCGGCATCTTAATCAGTGGAATTTTCGAATTCTTCAGTGGAGGATGCAGTCGTTTTCAGCAGTGAAAATGACAGAAAAACACGGGTTTTTGTTTTATTTACAAAGTCAATGGGGATTTTGATTTTTTCGAGGATGACATCATCCGGTACGGGAGGACGCTTCACCGGGACCGGGCGGTAAGCGGTAATTTCCGCACCGCTCTTTGGGAGATGGTGGTATTCGACGCGGAGGCAGCGATTCCATTAATCGTTTGACATGTGGTCGGAGTACTATTCCAAAACCACTGCGCCCCCGCTCATTATCCTTCGGACGCGAGACGGCCAGAAGAATGATCCTGAGCCATTGATCTTCGGGGAGGCGATCTGACGGTGGACAGGATGTGGGATTGGCGGAGTTTTAACGTGCGGGCCTGACGGGGTTTAAAAAATGATTAACTTTAATTAAATGTTGCGGGAGGCATTTGATTGGCAGAATCGATGGTTATTAATTAATCCTGATGATTTAATTAATCCCATAGTTTATTCACGGTTGCTGCAAGGTTAGAGGTTTTAAGTATGGTTAAAGTGTCGGGCGGAAATAAAAATGCCAAGGGAATGGGTCACGGAGGCTTGGGGGATTTTTGAAGTTTTAGTTTAAATTAAAACTTCAGTTTTATTTAATTTTTCGTTTTAAACATATAAAACTATATGTTAAAAACCTTTTTCATATATTTTTAATATATGGTAATAAATAAATGTTATTTATAAACCATAGGGGTAGGGAATAACTTATATGGGTATTTTTAGCCAAAGGGTTTTTATTGGGGGTTTTTTATTAATCAAAAGAGATTTAATAAACTTTGGCCAAAACTTATAATAAGAGGAGTTTTTGGGATATTTATGTAAAAGGAGTTATGTATTATAGGATAAGGTCTTTTCACTAGGGATTTAATAAATAAATCAGAAGTTAATATGACAAAGGACAAGGTAAACTCAAAATACTTAACTATAACTAAGAAAGTGAAGATTTCTGAAGTAAATTACATCATCTCAATTTCAACACTTAAACATATAATAGCAAGTGATTTTGAGGGTTTATTATGGAAATTTGCATGATTTTCCTAAGTAAAATTGGATTTTACTTAGGAAAAGGTTAAAAGTGAATGATTATAATGATAAATAACTTCAAGTACTTAGGTCTTTTTGATCATTAGGCCGAGGGTCCAGTCCCTCCAAAAGTCAATGAAATTCCTTGAGCCCCTTTAATCTCCAAATACCTTAGCACTTTGGGGAAATTAGTAAAAATCTTAGGGAGAAAGTGATGTGGGAAGTTAATGATTTTGACTTTGCTTTCTGTGAATTTTCCAGTGCATTTTCTGCTTCAATATTTGTGATGAAAGTAAAAGATTAAACACATTTAGCACCCTCATTCATCACATGAAACTTGGGCAACACCATCTACCTACCCTATCTACTTTACCCTACCATTTTCTCCTCTTTATTAGGGTGCACTTAGACTGGCAAACCCTTATCAATCTTCTTTTCTTTTACATGGAAAATCTACCTAAGTCTACACTTATTACATCCAAGGGCTCAGATTAAACTGTTGAGCACCTTTTATTAACTCTACCTATCTAGTTATCTACCAATATTAAACTATTTGGTCATATTTTTATTCTCTATTCTACAACATGAAATTAAAAAATGAATGAGTCAAGTTTAAACAGTTTGACTCTTCATGAATTGTGGCAAAAGTTTTGACAAGCTGCACACAATTGCTTATTTACAAAAAATGAAATAGTAGTGGCATTTGGATTTGCACACTTTCCTTGGTCTATTTTTGTTTGGGGTTCATTTCTTTCACTTTTTTAACCAATTTATTTTTCTTACCCTTTGATTTTTCTTTTAGGGTATACCCTCTTTACATTTTTTTTAAATTTTTTTATTTTTTTATTTTTCAAGAATATGGAACACCTTTGCTCAAGAAAAAGGTTTGAACATATTGCATAGTTCAATCAAGACAATCATGAAAAATGACACCTATTGGTATAGGAGTCTAACACTGGCTCCACTTGGGGATGGCTTTTCCTTGTGGAAAGTCAAGAACAACAGGTCAGATGCCTCAAAAATGTCTTCAGTCTGAACATGTAATCTCCTTCTTCTAGTAGCTTTATTGTACATATGATAGTGGAACTTTTGAAGCTTAGGGCCTTCTCTTCAGGCTTCAACTCCAAGAAGTCACCATCCAATCAAAACGGATGCATTAAAAAGGATATATTATGTACAAGTTAGAAAAAATCAGAACATCCTAGTAAATAGGATCAAAATAGTGCTTTAGCATTCAACCATTGACTGGTCCTTCCTCAGCTTCTAAATTGTCCAAATTCTTCAAAAAGTATGTGTTGTTCCCCTATAAGGCATGAATGATGTAAGGCCCTTTCCATAAGAAATCAAATTTCCCATGTTTCCCTTTATCTTCCCTCCTGGAATCCCATCTTAGGACTTTGTCTCCTAGTTGAAAATCTTCTGCCTTAGTTCTTCTGTCAAACATTTTCTTTAACTTTTCCTGCAAGACTTGGGATCGTTGATACACTTCTTCTCTGGTTTGCTGCAAGTGAATTGTTTGGTTAATTCTTCTCTGAACATCATTTGGTTCCACTTGAGCCTCCTGAAGTAACTTCATAACAGGAATTCCTAAAGATGATGGGAATCTTGCCTCAATGCCATAAACTAATTCATATGGACTGGTCCCAATTTATTTTTTAGTTGTTAGTCTGTCTGCCCACAATGCATTGGTCAATTTCTTATGCCAGTTCTTTTTATTTTCTTCCAATAATTTTTTGATGATATTAATAAGGCTTTTATTGGAGGATTCTACCAGTCCATTACCCTGGGGGTAATATGTTGTTGAATGGCCTAAAGTAATATGATATTTATTGCAGAAACTAATCATTTTCTTTGACTTAAATGCAGCAGCATTATCTGTGATAATTTTTTCTGGACAGCCAAATCTTGAAAGTATATTGGTTTCTAAAAACCCTATAATTACAGAATCATTGGCCTGTCTGCATGGGATAGCTTCAATCAATTTGGTAAAGTAATCTGTGGCAGTTAGAATCCATTTGTGTTGCCCAGAAGAAGAGGGATGAATTTCTCCAATAAAATCTAATCCCCATTGTTGAAAGGGTCTTTCTGTGGAAATTGGTTTTAATGGTAAAGGTAACAACTTTCTTTTACCCTCAAAGATCTGACACTTATGACAAGAAGTTACAAATTTCTTAACATCTGAAAACAAGGTTGGCCAGTAAAAACCAGCCCTTAAAATTTTATCTGCAGTTGACTTCCAGTAAAGGTGTCCACCACAATCCCCTACATGAAATTCATTAAGAACTTTATCAGCTTCATCTTTCAATAGACAATTCAATAAGATTCCTTCATGATTTTTCCAAAATAGAGTGCCATCTAAAATACAATATTTTAAAGATGTCATTTTCAAAAATCTTTGTTTTGTTCTGGACAACCCTGGAGGAGCTTGCAGGTTTAACAAAACATAAATAATATCAGTGTACCAGGGTGAGTCTAAGAAGGTTTGACTGATCTGTGGAGTCACCATCTCCTGTTCGTCATCCAATTCGTTAATGTCTAAGGCTTGGCAATTAGTTTCAGTTATGAGTTGAGCCAAACCTTGACCTTTTATGAGTTTTGTTGGTTTAATCTCAATATCATATTCTAATATGGTAGCTATCCACTTACCTCGTTTGCCTTCAATACCATCTTGAGTCAAGATGTCTTTAACTACAGCATTAGGCACATAAGCTATCACATGAGAATATAATATATAAACTCTGAAATCTTTAATTGCTTTCACAAGTGCAAAATCCTGTTTTTCCATGATATTGTATTTTAAAGATGCATCTCTAAGTGCTTTACTAAAAAAGGAAATTGGTTTTTCACATCCCTGGTCATCCTTTTGTAGTAAAACAGCTGCAATTGTGTGTTCAGAAGCAAATGAAAAAATAATGAAATCTCTATCAAACTTTGGACTAGTAAGAACTGGTGTTCTTGTTAAAGCCATTTTGATTTCTTCAAATGATTGCTTGGCTTCTACAGTCCAGTCAATGCTTGAATCTTTTTTAAGCATGTTAGTAAGCAATCTAAGTAATTCAGCTAAATTGGAAATAAATCTTCTCAAGAAATTGATCTTTCCTATGAAAGCTTGAAGTTCTTTTATGTTTCTGGGATGAGGTATCTGCAAAATTGCTTGTATTCTTTTAGGATCAATTCTAATGCCATATTTAGATATAATGTGACCTAAGAGCTTTCCTTCTTCCAAACCAAACAATGACTTTTTAGGATTTAAAGAAATACCATACTTTTTGCATTTTATAAACACTTGCCTTAGATGATCTAAATGTTGCTGATCTGTTTTGGAAAAAACTGTTAAATCATCTAGATAAATTACCAGAAAATCATGTATTTCTTTAGCAAAAGTAATGTCCATTGCTCTTTGAAATGTAGCTACTGCATTCTTGAGTCCAAATGGCATCTTGACATATTTAAAAGTACCCCATGGTGTTGTAAATGCTATTTTATCTTGATCATCAGGATGAACCAGAATCTGGTTATACCCTGAAAATCCATCCAGAAGAGATATTCTTGAAGATCCCACTACCCTCTGTAGAATATGGTCCATTTTAGGCAAAGGATAGTTATCTTTTAAAGAAACTTTATTCAAATTTCTCAAATCGACACACAGTCTAATTTCTCCAGTTTTCTTTCTTGTTGGTACTAGATTAGAAACCCATTCAGAGAACCTAATAGGAGTTATAATCCCTGCTTCAAACATCCTTTTAATTTCTTTTTCAATTGAAGGTAGTAAAACAGGATTGATCCTTCTAAGTTTTTGTTTAAAAGGTTTATGATCTGGTTTCAAAGGTATTGTATGCTGAATGATTGATGTATCATATGATTTAAGATCTTCATAACTCCAGGAAAAAACATCCTAGAATTCTTTAAAAAGTTCAACATATTTAACCTTTTGATCTTCTGGCAGAGATTTAGATAGTTTAACCATTTTGGGATTTTCTGGGGATCCTAAGTTGCATTCTTCAATATCAGCCTTAACAGGTTCCATTTTGGGTTTAAATGGAATGTCATTTGAATCAAAAAGATCTTCCAAAGGAGTTAATCCCTTGGGTAAATGATTATCTTTCAGATTAATGATTTCAGTTTCATCTTCTATGATCTCATCGAATTCCATTTGTATCAAATCCTGCATATCTTTTTCTGTGAAGGTGGTTGGGTGAAGCATGTGAATTGCAGTCTCTCTTGAAATATCGGTTTTTTGTTCTTTTTCTTGATCAGATTCATCAATGGTTACGTCTTCATCTATATTACTGTTAGAAAACTCATTTTGAAGTGTCAAAAAACTATTGATTTGATTATTATTTACAAATACTTTCCAATTCATTAGATTGTCCGGTATAGCAGTTCTATGTCTAATCTCAGCTGTGAACTGATGATTAGGTCCAAAAGGCAATTTACATGTGCTAGCGAACATTGCAAGACTGTGAGCATGCAAATTTTGTTTCCTGGGAATCTTGGCAAGTTGAGCTTGTAGAAAGGTGTTGAGAATTTCCACAATTGTTTCTCTGTATTGTTTCAATCTGGGATCTTTGGTTGAACATTCACCATTAATCTGTTGGATGATTAATTCAGAGTCTCCTATGATTGATACCCTAATTGCTCCTAACTTTTTGACATGTTTAAGCCCTAGCAAAAGGGCTTCGTACTCAGCCATGTTGTTAGTGCATTTAAAATTCAATCTATAAGAATGACCTTCAGCATGATCGTTTTCAACATTATGTAACCAAATTCCAGCCCCTGCTCCTAACTTGTTTACTGAGCCATCAAATTCTAAATGCCACAGAATTTCATGTTCATAATCTTCATCAACTATTTTAACATGTTTCTTAACAGGAGCTAGTTGTTTAGCTTTTTCTGGTATTTCTTGGTTGTCTGGTGTTTCTTGGTTTTCTGAAATCTCTTCGATCTGAACAGTGGATTTATTTGTAGTTTCCTTTTCAGGTGCTTCTAGCTCAGTTGGAAGGTCCATTTCAGCATTATAAAGGATGAAAGAATCCATATCAGAATGTACTGAATAGACAGGGAAGTTTTCAGGCTTCTCATGGCTACTTACCAAGTACTTCATCAAGGTTTCTCTATATAATCTTTTAGGTTGACCAAATACTGAAATAGTGGCATATGACATGTCTAGTTGAATAGATCCTCCAAGTTTAGCACCCCAGGATCTGGACAACAACATACAATATTTAGGAGGAATATCAGCCACTACTATATCCATCAAAACAGACTTCGCAGGGTATTGCACCAAAGTAACACACAAATCTTTAATCAAACCTAAACATCTTACCTGACTAGAATCAAAAGAAAACAAATCTTTATGCGGTCTGGTAATGTCTAAATTTAATCTTTCCATCACAGCTTTTGGCATCAAATTGTGGGATGCTCCAGAATCAAGCATAGCATTGTGGAGTATTTTTTTCATGAACGTTCAGGCTCACATAAAATGGAGGAGTTCCTCCACTTTCTGGTTTTCCATTTACCTCGGGGCCAAAAAGGAGTTTGGGTTGATCATCAAGAATATTTACTGAATCATCCATTCCAGTAATGTTAATGTTTAGGGATTTACTGATTTGACTTCTATAGACATCATGTTTAGCCAATTCTGATAAAGGAATAACTATCTTTAGTTTGCCTATTTCAGCCTCTAGATTGAAAGGTTTTTCTGTTTGAGCTTTAGTGTTTTGCACAGTTGGGTTTTCTCTATTTTTTGGGTCTTCAACGTTTTTCTCTTTTTCATGAGTGAAATTTTGATTTGAAGGTGTTTCTGAACTAACTTCTACTGTTTCTTCTACATTTCCTACAGGAGGAAAAGTATTAGATTGTTGTTTATTGTTTGGTTGGTTGTCAGACACATCTTCAATTATTGGATTTGAAGGGTTAGGAGTTGTCCTAGACAGAATTTGTACAGGGGGAATGTTTTGTACAAGAGGGATGTTAACTTTACCTTTGACATTTTGTTTTGCAGTTTTCTGTTTGCTATTTTCTGGCACATCAATCCGTCTGATTCTCAAATTGTACTGTTTATGAACCTCATAAATTACTGTGTCATAGCCTTCCTTAAAATCAAAAGTTTCTCCTGAATGAGTTTGGAATGTTTCAAGGATGTGATTCTCCTGATCATCCTGAGATAGGAAAACTTCTGGTTCATTTTGTTTTTTAGTCACATTATTTATTTCGACATCCTTAGTAGGTTCTTCAGAAGTTGAACCTTCAACAAAGTTTTCTTGGAAAGGTGGCCTGATATTTTGGTCAGGGACATTCTTCCCAATATTTTGGTTCTGATTTCTTCTAAAGTTTGGGTTTCTCACAACATTTTGATTATCACCAGTAGACTTTCTTTCGATTGTCTCCACTCTGTCTCCCAATCTTTCCATACCTTTAATTATTGCATCCAGTTTTCTTTCAAAAGCTGAAGGTTCTTCATTCATAGGCATTCTCCTTTCGGCCCTAGCTCTGGCTCGTTTTTCGATAAGGTTTGCTTCTACACTAACCACTATGCTTTGCATTTCCTCTAGGGTTTGGGGGGCTCTTTCCCTGAGTGAATAGGCTATGTCAGAGTCAAAACCATCTGGGAATTTAACTAGTACTGAGTCAGGAGGGGGTCTGAGGTTCTGGGGAACAACGTTATATGCTTCGTTGAATCTTATTATGTAATCTTGCACTGTTTCATTAGGTCTTCTCCTCAATTTTTCAAATTCTGATAGGATCTGAAGAGGGTCTTTCTTCTTCTCCCATCTATTCAAAAATGCCCTATACAAAGCTGGTAAATCAGCAATACTGTTTGGAGCAAGGGCTCTAAACCATGTCCGAACTTCCCTAGTAAGACTCTGAACAAAAATTCTCATTCGGACATCATCAGTGTCAATTTCATAAAATTCAAAGTAATCAGTCATCCTTTTGGTATGTTGTTGAGCTGTGTAAGTACCTGCGCCATAAAAAGGTGTGATCTTACTTTGATAATCTTGGGGCAAAGCCACAGGGTTGGTTGGCAACTGTAACGGAGCATATCTATTGGCCATTGGAAGGTGTAATGGAATAATAGGTGATGGTGGTCTGGGAGGAGGAGTAGAAGGGGTGACTGGTGTTTGAAAATCTTGAGGAAAAGTTACTGAACTTGGGGAAGCCTCAGTAATTACAGAAATGTTTGAACTTTCTTCAAAGGTCTGTTCAGATGAAATGGAGTTTTGTAACTGTATGTCAAGGTGATATGAAACAAATCTGAATTGCAAATCTTCAAAAAACAATGGATCTGGAACTAATCTGGATAATTCGGTTTCATAAAAATTCACAAATAAGGATGTTTCAAATCGCTCATCAAAAGGAATTTCGTCAAAATATATAATCTTGACAGGACAAGATGCAGATCTACAAAGAGGTCTGGAACTTCCAGAACTCTCTTGACTTCCTCTTTCAGAAATTTCTTGACTTCCTTGTCTTCTAAGAATTCTAGGAATCAGATTCGGATTTTCAAATATCGGTGGTGGATTGGGGTCAGGATTTGACCTAGTGTGATGAATCCTTTCTGAAGCCAGTTTTCCTAGATGATATATATTTTTGGATTTTTTAGTTTTAATTGAAATGAAAGTACAACTTCTGCAAATCTTTTAAGAAATAATGATTTTTGATTAAAATTTTCTCAAAGATTTATTAAACTAGAGAGTCTAATTAAACATTTGAAACTAAGGTTCAATGTATAAGCTAAATCAGAGATAGACTGAAGCAGCTTTTATTTACTTTTGCAATTGCAGAGAAAAAGCAATTTCAAAGGCTACCTGGCTGATGTTCAGACTCTGTCCATAGCTTATAAATCAAACAATAGTATCAATAAAATGATTCAGATCCCCAGTATGGTCGCCACTATGTTATCACTCAGGTTTTCCTAGAAGTTGTGTAAGAGGAAAGTATACCCAAGGTAACCACAAACCAACCTTTTAGATGCAGAATCTAGCCAATCTGCATCCAGAGAGGGCTCTCTCTTTATAATTTATCTTTGTTCTTAGAAGGTTTTAGGCTAGTTATAGATCCAAGAGTTTGTTTGAAAATGGTGGAATTCGCCAACTAAGGGCAAGGTTGAATATTTTCAGGCCATTAGGCTATGGAGTCAAAGGATGGCTTTACTGGATTTCTATTCTACACACAAGATGGCTTTGCAGGGCAAGATAGCCAAACAGAGAACAATCCTTAAAATTTAAAGTGGATGGAATGGGTTTGAAGGGATGAAAGGCAGTTAAGAATCTTTCACCATGTTCAAAAGAAAGAAATGAAATGATTACCAATAAAGAGCAATGAAGAATTCTTTACTATAGTAATCAAATTTTTTAAATTAGCGAAGCAAGAGCAATTAAGAATTTGTTGCTTATAACTAATTTAGAGGAAAACATTTAGAATAATCACAACTGAACTCAAAGTACAATTAAGTAAATTCTGAGTTATTATTTTATGTCAAGTATTCAGAAATGGACACAATGATATTATAAACAGATATAAAACTTAAAACATAGGATAGAAAGACTTATTGAACCGCAGTCCGACACATGAATCCTGCAAAAAGTCCTGAGATTCAAATTGTCATCCAGCAAGCCACAAATAAATTTCTCCAAAACGCTTTTATTCCAAAAACATCAATGTCACAACGAAGTAGTAGAATCCACCCTCAATACTCTCTTTGAGGGTTTATTTATACAAAAAATGATTTAAAATATCTCACACTAACCTAGCCAATAATCTAGGGTGACTAATGAATAAGTTACAATAAAAAGGAGACAAATGGTCTCGTAGATAGGACAAAAAGTAATTGTTGGTGTGTTGTTTCCTCCTTTTGTGGATGTGCTGGAGGCAGGTGCTATAATAGGGCTCGATGCTGTCCCTTTGAGTAATTCTTTTACTTGTTTGATACTCTTTGTTTCTACTGATACTCTTTCAACTGCCCAACTGATACTCTTTAACCTGTGCTCATTATTTATCCTTTACATGATAGTGAAAAGATAAAATTCTCTACCTGAAGATAAATTTCATAAAATGTCCAATAAGTCTTCCCACCATTGATCTTCTGCTATTATGGTTCTTTTAAGTTTTCTTAATGTTTCATCAGCCTCTGTGTATCTGTAAAAAGTGGGCTGATTAGGGAACAAATACTTTATTTCCTGCTCAAGATGAAACAAATTCTTTAACCTGTCGTAGAGATTCCTCCCTGTTGGCAATGTTGCTTGTGACGAACTGATAGAATGAGCAGTTGTGTTATGAGCATGTAGATCTATTTTATTAACATAGGTTTCCAGATCCATTATCTTGTCCTGCGAAACCGCAAATTTGAGTAACCCTTTGCAATACAATAAAACACAAATTTTCCTTTGAAAGCATTAAATTCTTCCAGGAATATCTGAGCAAGTCCTTTCCAAATTTTATAAGACTTCTTTTGGTAAAAACTCTTTTTATTTCTAAGATAGTGCTGTCATGTCATCGATTCCAAGCTTTCATTTCTTTCTAGCCAAAATGCGTGTATTCAAAAACTGTATAAGTTGATTGGCTTGCTCAGGTATGCCCCTTAATTCATCTCTTGTTTTGTCTATTTCTTCCTGAGCTACTTTGATCAAGTCATTTTGTTCAAATATTGTTTGAACAAAGGACCAAATATTTTTTATTGACTCAATTATATTATCCCAAAGAATTTCATTTATTTCTCTCAAAGGCTTCTCTAATGAAAGATCTTTTTCTAAAGCCTTAACCAATTTTTCCAGTCTTTTGATTTCCCTAGTATTATCAGCAACAGTCTTTTTAGACATATCATATTTCTGCTCCAGATTTACTAGCTGCAATTTTGTGGTTTGAAGTTCTGTGACTCTGAGTTTTAAACTTTCCATTTGTTTTACCAATTCATCAGAACTTAAACTGGAAGTGTTTACCTGTGCTAACTCTGTTTGTTGATCTGTTTTTGTGGTACCTGTAGTGATCTCTGTTGTAGATGTTTGCATGATAGCCTGTTTTTCTTTTAATGTCTGTTCCAATTCTTTCTCTGTTTCACTCAGTTGCTCAGTCATTTTCAAGAGCAACTCCATCATTTCTTCCTGTGAATTTTCCTTCAAAACCTCTTGATTCTGGGGATGCCTCGAGGCTGGCAATTTTAGTTGCTTTCTCAGTGCAGCAATATCATCATCTTTCTTTTTAATTAGTGCCTCAATGCTTTTGATATCTTTGGGATTGTGACTCAAAATGATGATTATGTCTTCCAGAGACTTTATTCTGTTATATTTTGCCTGAGAAGAGGCCTTCTCAATTTGCAACTGGGTGTTTTTATTATTTAAAGAATCTTGCAGCCTAAGGGTTGCCATGGCCTTATCAGTAAGGGTGGAATATACCATTTCCCCAGTTTGTTTATGCAACTCTATCTAGTCCAAGGGATGAATGTCTTTTGCCAGGACCGCAAAATTGGTCCTAATATAATCAGATGCTGCCATGGGTTTTGGCACCTTGGATTTGAAATGGCTCATCATCATTTTGCCTTGTTGAATGTCAAATGCTGACATTAATCTTTCCTAATTGTGTGGAGCCATTTTCAGATATTGATCATATACCTTCATTCTCAATGGATCATTATTTTCTTTTATATTAATGAAAGTTCTCTTTATATCACCTGTATCTATTTTTGGCTTTTTAAAGGAAGATACTTCAGTGCTCAATTGTTTTTGTAACTCCTTTCCTTTATGACCTGTGTGTGTTATACTAACTGAACCAGTTAGTTGACTATCTTCTCTTTCATCATCAAACATCTCATCTATAGATTCCACTTCTGGAAGTGGATTCAGTTTCTGCTTCTTAGCCTGGTGTTGTTGTGAAGGTTCTTTGGGAGGAGTAGGATCTGCAACCTGTCTTTTCTTGCCTATTTCCATATTAGATGGAGTCTGTAATTCTGAAACCTCAGGATGATTAAATTGAACAGGGGAAACATGTGTTTGATCTAGTGCCTTGGAGGTTTGAGGCTTTTCTGTCATAATGAAAGTTTCAATAACTTGTACTTCAGGTTCTTTCCCTTTGCCTTTAGACTCAACTGTAACTGATGGACTGATTTCTTGTAATCCCTGTTGAAGATTTCCTGCTGAAGAAGTGCCAATATGAGGTACCTGCACTTGCCCAAAAGATTCTAAGTCAAACTTTTTCTCAAGGTCTTTCATAATTTTGTTCATATTGTCTTCTTCACTATCTTGCTCAACTAGTGTTCCTTCCACCCACTCATCTTGATTAGCATATTGTTCTATTTCAGGAATCCTGTGGTGAAAGTATGGGGATGATTTGTTCTTCATTATTTTATCACAGATAAAACCGAATGGATCATAAGGAACCCAATGGAAACTCCTTTGTAACTTGTAACGGTTTTGTAGTATATCTTCTGCTTCTCGCTCAGCGTCCCTAGAATTGCATATGAAGGGACCTAATTGACTTTTGATCCTGAGTTGGGCTTTCTTTTTTACACTAAAAAAATGAATCATATCAGAATTATTCATTTGCCTGAAATATTCTAAGGCAAAAAGTCTCATAGGCACATATTTTGGCAACCTGAATGGATACAATTCACATCCATATATTCTGATGACTGAATGATTTTGGTATAAATACCAGTCCCCAACTTTATATGTCCTCGAAAGCTACAAAGTCTTCTTAATCTCATTACTGAGCCTTGGAGGGGGAATTCCAATCAACAAGGTAGTTGCAGGATATATAAAAATATCGATGAACTCAGCATAGGAATAGGGAGAATTATAGGAAGAGTGAGTTCTGGCAGACCAAAATATAACAGATCTAGGGTTTCCCTTAGCATCAAACTTTTTAACAGGAAAAGGGAACTTCTCTTATTGATAATAGATGATGAGATGGTAAATGACTAAGGAATATTTAAATACTTTCTCATTATCTAGCCTCATGAACTGGTCATGGATTTTATTGGCTATGAAATATGCAAGGTCATATTTTACTGCAAGAGGTTGCCCAGGAGTAAAGATAGACAGCAAAACCAGGGTTATTTCATCAACATATTCACTTGTATTGAAACCCATGACAAAGGATATCATATTCAGGATGAGTTTGCCTAAATTATTAAAGTAAGCAAAACCATAGGGAGGAGGCCCCTTAGGTTGATGTTCAGGCAACATAAAAGTCTGGCAAATGCATTTTAATTTTTCTGGGGACAGTTGGGTAGAATTTTCCAGTAGTTCTTCCATGGACAAAGGAGTGAGATCTTGATCAGGTTCAAAATGGAGAATTTTATTGATAGCTTGAGGAGTGATGGGGAAAAGGATACTCTGATCATGAGACAGCACTGCCCTTTGAGTCGAATCATAGTTGGAGTGAAAATAGTGGATAATTTCTGGGAAAACATAGACTCAGGGGATAAGATATCTCGGGAAATTGGATTCCCACAATCCAATGACATCTAGACCCTTCGAATAATTGTCTCTGCAGCGACAATAACTTCGATGAGGACTTTCATCGAAACCTAAGTCTTTAATTTGGAATTCTTTATCCACTAATGGTAAGTATTCTAACTCTCTCTGAGGGGCATTCAATGGGGTTACACTCAGGGCTGCCGGAGCTTCCATTTTGGTTCTTGTGTATTCAAAATGGAAGTTTCTAGGTTTTCTTTACAGGCCGGGCGCAATTTTGATTCTAGGAGCTTTTATTTTACTTGCAGGAACTCGAATAGACTGACATTAACCGTTTTTCAGACTCTGGCATGAATTTTAACACAGGAAAGTGGATTTTTCAAAGAGTTTCAGCAGGAATTTGAATAAATACCTGTTTAATGGAGAAATTTGAATTTTACAGGCACTAGCCAATGGCGGATGGATGCATGAGCACTGGTTTAGCAATGGCGTTCGACAATTTGGTCGGCGGCGTCTCAAACAGCGGAATTTTCAAATTTTTCAGAGGAGGACGCAGTCGTTTTCAGCAGTGAAAATGACAGAAAAACACGATTTTTTGTTTTATTAACAAGTCAACGGGGATTTTGATTTTTTTGAGGATGACGTCATCCGGTACGGGAAGACGCGTCACCAGGACCGGGCGGTAAGCGGTAATTTCCGCACCGCTATTTGGGAGATGGTGGTATTGAGCGCGGAGGGAGCGATTCCATTGATCAACTGACACGTGGTCGGAGTACTATTCAAAAACCACCGTGCCCCCGCTCGTTATCTTCCGGACGCAAGACGGCCGGCGGAATGATCCTGGACCGTTGATCATCGGGGAGGCGATCTGACGGTGGACGAGATGTGGAATTGGCATAGTTTTAACGTGCGGGCCCGACGGGGTTTTAAAACATGATTAGCTTAATTAAATGTCCCGGGGGGCGTTTGATTGGCGGAATGGATGGTTATTAATTAATCTTGGTGATTAATTAATCCCATAGTTTATTCACAGTTGCGGCAGGGTTAGGGGTTTTTTTGACTATGGTTAAAGTGTCGGGCGGGATTTTAAAATGCCAAGTGGATGGGCCACGATGGCTTGGGGGTTTTTCGAAGTTCTAGTTTAAATTAAAACTTCGGTTTTATTTATTTTTTCTGTTTTAAACACATAAAACTATATGTTAAAACTTTTTCCGATATTTCTTATTATATGGTAATAAATAAATGTTATTTATCAACTATAGGGGTAGGGAATAACTTATATGGGTATTTTTAGCCAAAGGGTTTTTATTGGGGGTTTTTATTTATCAAAAGGGGATTACATAAACTTTGGCCAAAACGTATAATAAGAGGGGTTTTTGGGATATTTGTGTAAAAATGAGTTAAGTACTATAGGGTAAGGTCTTTTTACTAGGGATTTAATAAGTAAATCAGAGGTTAATATGATAAAGGACAAGGTAAACTCAAAATACTTAACTATAACTAAGAAAGTGAAGATTTCTGAAGTAAATTACATCATCTCAATTTCAACACTTAAACATAGAATAGCAAGTGATTTTGAGGGTTTATTATGGAAATTTGCATGATTTTCCTAAGTAAAATAGGATTTTACTTAGGAAAAGGATAAAAGTGAATGATTATAATGATAAGTAACTTCAAGTACTTAGGTATTTTTGATCATTAGGCTGAGGGTCCGGTCCCTCCAAAAGTCAAGGAAATGCCTTGAGCCCATTTAATCTCCAAATACCTTAGCACTTTGGGGAAATTAGTAAAAATATTAGGGAGAAAGTGATGTGGGAAGTTAATGATTTTGACTTTGCTTTCTGTGAATTTTCCAGTGCATTTTCTGCTTCAATATTTGTGATGAAAGTAAAATATTAAACACATTTAGCACCATCATTCATCACATGAAACTTGGGCAACACCATCTACCTACCCTATCTACTTTACACTACCATTTTTTCTTCTTTATTAGGGTGCATTTGGACTTGCAAACCCTTATCAATCTTCTTTTTTTTTACATGGTAAATCTATCTAATTCTACCCTTATTACATCCAAGGGCTCAGATTAAACTGTTGAGCACCTTTTATTAACTCTACCTATCTACTTATCTGCCAAGATTAAACTGTTTGGTCAGATTTTTATTCTCTATTCTACAACATGAAATTGAAAAATGAATGAGTCAAGTTTAAACAGTTTGACTCTTCATAAATTGTGGCAAAAGTTTGACAAGCTGCACACAATTACTTATTTACAAAAAATGAAATAGTAGTGGCATTTGGATTTGCACACTTTCCTTGGTCTATTTTTGTTTGGGGTTCATTTCTTTCACTTTTTTGACCAATTTATTTTTCTTACCCTTTGATTTTTCTTTTAGGGTATACCCTCTTTACATTTTTTTTAAAATTTTTTATTTTTTGATTTTTCAAGAATATGGAACACCTTTGCTCAAGAAAAAGGTTTGAACATATTGCATAGTTCAATCAAGACAATCATGAAAAATGACACCTATTGGTATAGGAGTCTAACAAATGGGTCAAAAGACAACTAGACTAGAAGAGATTTCCAATGATCTTTCATGAGCTCAATTTGAGGTTGAGGAATACATCCGAAAGTTGTCTGCACCAGCACTCTGCATTTTTGCACCATCATTCAACACTTTTTGACCATTCTTGGGAAAATCAACTTTTGGTAGGGAAAATCAACTCCAATCAGGGAAGAAATAGTATATTTGGAAATTATTAGGTTAATATTTCTAACAAGCCATCACGGACCCAAATCCGACATCGGGAAGGGGTCCAAAACTTGGTTGCAAAAGTACCCATTTTTGGCGCTGCAGACGGGAGAAGTTTGGCCAGAATTGCCAAAAATTGGTCAAAATCAATATTTTCCTCCTCAAATTTGGCCCAAGCTCCTACACAAGTTGAAAAAGCATCAAATGAGGAAAACAGTGATAATGAAACAAGTCAAGAGGAGTCATAGAAAATAGAAATGGAGGGCAGTGAAGTTAGTAATGATGATGATGAGTCTCAGGAGAAAGAAAACAGTGATGCCCTTGACATTGATGGGCAAGAAAGCAGCCTTGAAGCACAAAGCATGGAAGAGGAAAGTGAGGCAGAAAGTAAAGGTAGAGAAGATAGTCAAGAAGATCATAGTCACAATGAGGATGAAATGAAGAATCAAAATGGCAGTGATGTTGACATGGATGCACCACAAACTGATGACCAAGCTAAACAACAAAACAGAGATATGGAGGTTGATGACATGTCATTAAATGCTAAAGTAAACTTGCCAAGTGACCATGAGGACAAAAAATAGCTCAAAAATGACCTTGACTGTCATGACAGTAGTAAAAATCAGAGTGTTGAAGGCAACAGTGAGGCTCACAGCTCTCCCAATGAACAAGATGATGATGCACAAAGTGATGGGAGACCTAGCAGTGAGGGTGAGATGGAAGAGGAGGCGACACATAGCAGTCCAAAAGGTGAGAAAGAAGGCTTTCCAGCAGATGATAACATTAATGACAAGGATCCTAGAGTAAAAATCATTAGACCTTTTGGTTTCTCATACCACAGGGGGAAGAGGGATGTGTTTTCTACCTCAAAAAGGCAAGGAGCCATCTCTTCTCCAGCTATTAAACCATTGGACAAAGGTAAGGAAAAAATGAATGAATATGTTGAGGATCAACATGGTGAAGAAAGAGAATTTTAACTTATACATGTTGATAGTGAGGAAGAAGAGAAAATCTCTAGTTGGCTCCTCCAAAATAAGAATGCCCAAATAAGATATCTTTAGGTAGATTTGGAAAGAGCCAAGTACACATATGATGTATTAGATAGGGAGAACCAAAAAAGGAGTGCACACATGGAAATTTATGAGGTAAGGGCACTCAGGGCCCAGAGACAAGCCATAAGGGCAGAGGTGAAATTAGAAGAGTACAAGAGGACTCATCCAGAGAGTGAAGAATAAGAAGAAGAAGAACCTAGAAGGAGGCCAAGGACCATTGGGCTAAGAAAAGCCTTGGCCAAAGAGAGAGAGGAAGAATCTGCCCTATTTGAGAAAATTCCTATCAGTGAGCTACTTGACAGAGACATAGAGTTTTATAGGTAGCCTTGGCTTAAGAGGGCCAATATGCATTTATAAGATAAGTTGGAGAAGGCAAACAAGGCCCTTGAGCTCCAAAGGAAGATGGCCAAACACTATGCCCTCAGAAACCAAATTGCTAGGGAAAAGCTCAAGAAGGCATTGCTTGAAAATAAAACACTAAAGGAGGCAAAAGGCCATGAAAGCCTTGGAGTTCTAGCTGAAGCTTCCCTATAGGTTTCCAAGACCTCTTGAGGGACCACTCCAAAAATTTTGGGCAAATTGGAATAGATTTTGTTTTTTTGAATTTTTGAGGCCTCTATGCATAGAACCCTTGGCCTTGCCCACACCTCTCATGCATCCTCAACTTGAAAACTTGAAATTTTTGGATTCCTCTCATCATCATCTATCTGCTCACAAAATTTCGGACCATTTGGAGTAGTTTTGACCCCCCAAAAGGTCCAAAAACACCTAAATTTTGACCATTCTGCCTCATTTTCAGTTAAGGTGCTCTACATAGCTCTACATAGAGCAGTGTTGGGAGAATGGAATTTTGGACAGTAAAATGGCACTCATTCAAAAAACCAAAGGTAGCTATGGAAATCCAACTTGAAAAGATTTCCAAGAAGCCATCACGGAGAAACATCTGACACTAGAAAGGAGGTCAAAACAGGACTGCAAGTACACCTATTTTCTGATATTTTGGCATTGCGCATATAGGACCAAAAGTGGCAAAAGTCAACAAAACACACTCATTTATTGCAAAATGAGTTTTTTAGTATTTTAAAGGCAAATCACTCTAGGATTAGGTGTTAGAAGTTATTATGCATTTATTTTTCTTGGATATTTATGCCTTGGGCCTTGCATGGTCACTTGGACATAAATTGTCATTTATGATTATTTTGGATATTTTAAAACCCTAATTAGGGTTTTAGCCCTCCTTTGCTCCATAAATATAGCATGAGGCTCTCATGTATTTGGTTTGCATTTGATGACTTATTCTGAAGTAATACATAGTCTCTTGTAGGTTGAAAGAAATTTGATGTCTTGGAGCTTATGAATGCCATGATGTGCTTCTTGATGGAAGAGGATTGGTTGCAGGATCCCTGAGCTTGGTTGATGGTGAAGTGCTTCTATTTTTTTATTGTTATTTCTTGTTTCATTATGTTTCCATCTTTCTATGTTGCGGTAGAACAAAGGATTTAGACTAAGAAATGTTTCTGAAGGCACCTTAGCTTTGTTTGTTCTTCACTGCCTTGATGTTTTATTCTGTTGGGACATGTTAGAGAATCCTTAATTGCTCTATAAACCTCCTAAGCTTGTTTATTTCCTGAATGGTTTAATACAGTAGGTATCAAGCATGATTCATGGTTAGCCCTGCTGAGTTGATGTCACTAAAACACTATTCTTTAAGTCTCTCTTTAAAGTACCATTACTTAGGTTTGTCAAAGAAGTTTTGTTTCAATCATACTCCTTGCACTTGCTTAGTTAATTGTTTTAAAGATCTTCATAGCTATAATCTTAGATGTTCAGGGGTTACCTCCTCTCTGATTGTAGTTATTTGTGTATCTTAAATGTTTTATGTCCTTGATGATGAAATCACTGGAAGTTAAATAAGTTTCTTTCCTTCTATATTTCATTGGAATGTTTGTCTTGAATAATTATCTGCTTTAGTTGAAACAAAGAGTTTAGGGTTTGCTCTGGCTTTGATTTCCTCTCTATGCTATGATTCTTCTAAGTCCCTTTTGTTTAAAATATATGATAAAGGATTCTTTATTGCCCTTTGTTCAACATTTTTTTCTCAAATTTGATGTCCATCTCATGATCCATTAAACCCCGAAGAACCACCAAAAAAGCTAGATTTACCCTACAATACTCCCTAGTCAATTAATGAACCTATCATGACTTTATTATACTCCATTGCCCAATAACTTGAAAATTCTCTTGCTCTATATGTTCTATATAATAATCATACCCAACCAAAACAAACAACAAACCCTAATACTTCAAAAGTAGCCTAAAATTAACCTTAAAAAGAAAACAAGTTCACATCTCTTGCACAAATTAGAGAGAGCCCTCTCTGAATCCAGCAAGGCTAGGTCCTTGGATTCCAAAGACTAGTTTGATGTTACCCCTATCCATTTGTATCTAAATCAATCTATAAAATTACAGGGAGCTAACATAATGGCGATCAGAGTGGGACAGAGTACATAGTAGCCTAAGAAACTCTTATAGACTCATTTAAACCCTTGTCAAATCATAAAGAACTCAACTGATATCCAAGAGTAGACTATGTTGTTTCAACATCTTAGACAAATCATGATTCATCTATAGGACACTCTTAAAAACCTTAGGGCCACATATAGGAGCTCAGAAAACCCCAAAAACACTACCTAGATTGGTTTTTTTTTTCAGTTATTGGCGGTGGACCATAAACATACATCCTTAAAAACAAAAAAAATATCCACTTGGCGACTCCACTAGCCTCCAGTAGGCCTATTACTCCACTAGTCCTCATAATCTCCCCTGGGAACACATTAAGCAATCCCAATCATATTGATGGTGGAAAACAAAGTTGAAATCTTCCACCTGGTGACTCCACAACCCTCAATAGACCTAAATAATCCAGTAGTAGAGAACTCTAGACTTGTTGAAAAGATGCAGTGACCCTTTCTAATTTATAAACATGGATCCAAGGATACAAAGGAGATATGCTCCGATGAATAGAGATCATATCCCTGGATTCCCACACAAAATGCCTCAGATAAATTGGATCAAAAACCTACCTTTATTTCAAGATGAAAAATTTGATGACCCATTGTTACATCTCATAAAATTTCATATACATATATGGAGGTTAAAGGTTGAATGGCATGAGGACTGCCTCATGAAAATGTTTATGGCAACTTTAGAGGGTAAGGCAAGAGAATGGTATGAATGGCTAAAACTAGGTAGCTTGTTTTCCTTGAAATTTTTTCACAAAGTGTTTTATGAACATTATAAATAATATTGCCCATCTTTATCATCAGCTGAAAATTGTTGTGATCAATCTAAATATTTCATACAACACCTTGTAAACATTGATGAAGATTTAGGGAATTGGCATCCTGAATATTTATTAGAAGAACTCCATGCATTTCATTCTCAAGATAGCTATCATGACAACCTAGAGGAGTTAGAACCCAATCAATAAATAGAAGAAAACCCACAGGATCTCTCTGAAGGCACAAGTGATGATTCACAATCTCTTCTAGGTGAGGCTCAAGAAAACATTTAGCCTCAAAATCAGCCTTCACAAGAGAGAGAGAATTGTTGTACTTATATCCAAAGAAAGAGAAAAATGCCTCCTCTTTTAACTGAAGAGGGAATAAATCAAATGCTAAACATGCGGCCAACCTCTAAGCCTTTATGTGAACAAAACATTTATGTTCATTCTCCTACAGATCCCATCTACCATACATCAGAAAGTGAACTTGTAGATCAACTCAAAGAAAAAAAAAACTGACAATCTGTTGGCTCAAGGGGTCCTGACCTAGGTTCAAAGGTTAGAGTTTGCCAAAAAAACCCCTATAATACTAGCCCTTTCAGTAGTGAGATGCTTGCGTAGGCCAAAAGTCTCACCCGAAACAATATGGGAGGGTGCTGGAACCAGGTTTCCGCACCCTCGGAGAGGGCAGGTAAGTTAGGCAGAGCTGCGTTCAACTACACAAATATTAGATAGCATATTATGGAACCTAGATCTATCGGTCCCTTCACATCCACGTGCGCAATACCACTTATAATCACAATAAACAACAAATACATGACAATAAAGTAACTATCACAACTATTCTTGCATAAAGTTTAACAGACAGATTCAGATCAATGGTCAACGCAGCATAAGAAAATAACATAGTTACTTTCGGAGCTCAATATAGAATCATGCATAACATAACAGATATCATAGAGTCGCATTAACAGATTCAGATATTCCAACAACCTTCCACTTTCATTAATCCTTCAGATCCTTTTACAATACTCAAAACCCAACCCACGCACATAGCAGTAGGGTTTTCACACAGCAGAACTGAGGATCTCCGCGCACACAACCAGCAAGAGTCCTTTCCCCAAAAACCCAAAATTGATCTACTAATTCATGATTCGCACCAATATTAGTTCATGGCCTACTTTACAACTCAATAAAGGTTCAAATACTTATACTAATTTAGCCTACGCATCCAATGGTTCACAACCATGGTTTGCAGACTATTGGTCTACCCTTGACCCACTTACAATGCATTAGGGGCTTTGAACCACCCCAAAATGCCTGCGTTAGACTAAATGTAACAAAAATATACAAAATGGACTAGATTTGCAGCTTTGTAGGAGAACCTATTCCAACAGTCCCCCAACACAATCTTGTGACTCATCCTGAGTCACAGTGGTGCTGGAGTCTCCACCTGCGCACGTAGTGCATTGACGGCTGCGACCAGTAGAGGCATCACTTCCTGACTCTAAGCAGCAGTGCTCTGCAAAATATCTACAAGCTTCTGTGATTTCAGTCCTCTGTCGTAGCTGTGACACTCTCCAGTGTTTGGTTTAGTCCCTTCACAGCAACATCAACATCTTGTGAGAGCTAGAGGGATGCGGAAGCCCAAGGCTTCAAGAATTCTCCGATAACATGCTTCTTATGGTGGAGTTCCTCGATCTCATCTTGGCGGGTATTGTTGGTCCTCAATCACGCCAATCGTTGTGCAGGAACCAAGGTGGGTAATGTAGCCTCGATTTGCTCGAAATCTCCCTCCTTCTACCACAAGTCCTGATTTATTTTTCGGAGAACTAGATCGATCCGGACCTTGGTCTAGAGCTGCATGGTGGCCTCTAGTAACTGGGCACCCTGAGAAATATGTCCTGTAATGGTGTTTGTAGCTGCAGTTACTAGCGCAGCACATTGGGATCGTACCTCCGGGGGTGTTTCAGGATGCAATTTGGCCTGTAAGTCAGTGATTTGCTACTCCAACTATGTCTTAATGACCTAAATTTCCATCCAATCCTTCCACTTTAGCCTGAGGGGTGGCTACAGCCGCGATCTATTCTGTAACCTTTATGCAGAGCTGGTGGATCAAAGTTTCGAGCTCTGCTTGATGTGATGAGCTAGAATTGAAGGGGATGGTGATCTACATTAATCTTACAATACATTACATCATGATATTTTTCATCTTGATCACGAATTGTTGAGGGAGGCATTCCCATTCTTAGTACATAAATTATCTAATAACATGTACATAATTCAGAAGGTTGTCTACATTGGAATGTTGCCCAATACAAACATGCCTACATATATAGGCCTATGTTCGGATGACGATCTGTACGTAAAGACTCGTATAGATGTGTACAACAATCCTAAAATCACAGCCTCGATGGATGAAACTAGATCCAGGGTCTTCTTATCTTGTTCACTTGATCATTCAGGTACAAGTCTAGCCATGCGAATATATGATTTGAAGTCGAACATGGTAAGAGATTGTTTGTGTTGGGTTGCGAAATGGGTATGTATTTTCTAGTAAGTTCATACTTGTTATCCTGAATTCTTATCTTTTTCATGTCTTAATGTGCTAATCTATTAAGGAACTATGGTGAGAAATGAGGAATAATTGCAGTTGTGATGTGACTAACATTTACCCTTCTTCATGCAGGAAAATGGACAAGGAACGATTGTTCTTCCCTGTTGTTGGCGCAACCAAATCCGACAAGCAAAGAAAGGGATGAATCGGTTGTGGACAAGGCTAAGAATGAATCAATGAGATCAACGCGAAATAGAGGAAGATGTCTTAAAGATGGAAATTGGTTTCGAATTGGAGGGATCACATTTACAATTTAATTTTTACCCTTTCTAACTATAGAAGGAAACAATTGTAGGAAGACGGGGGATCTCTGTTATTTTTCCAGATTGTAAGCTTAATTGCAGATTACGTTGTTGGAAAGTGCAATTACATTGTAATGCTACTCATTTTAATGATTAATTGAAGTTTTTGTGTTCATTCTCATCATCTGAAGTAATCTAGCAGTGCCTGCTGGTGGCTAAGGGCTCGGCTTCCAGTGGAATTCACTACTTCATCTGCGTCATGCATTTCCAATTATCGCAAGTGTGATGGTTTGATAGTGTTATTGATTTCTGTGATTTTATCTCCTTTTTGTTCATTATTTTCCTGTGTTTACCGAATAGCTCTATTTTATATAATTTACAGTATTGTTATTTATTTAGTTTACTCCCTCTTTCGGATTGAGTTTCTTAGATAATTTTTCTGCTCAATGTGATCAACTGTAACGAGTATTTACTACTAATGTTAGGCTCTCATATTGATAACATTGTTGTTTTATTGAAGAATGCATTTGATTTAGATGTAATCAATTTTGAAGAGAAGAGTTATCACTACTGTACTCTCAACTGATATCGCTGTTACTTGAATCACATATTGCTATTACGTAAATTGCTGTAGGAATTGATTTCATTAGAGGATTGAGTTTTCATTTAATTGCAATTAGAATTTACTTACTGCATCCGTTTACTCTTGTATTAAAAGATCTATACTGCAATTTGTGAAAAATTACTCTAAGATGTAAATAGCAGCCACATATTGTGTACACTCTTGAAATAGAAAGACTTACCCGGATTGATAATTAATGTGAGGATAATTATGAGTTTAAAAAGGCACCTATTATCAACCAAAATTTTTGTGCCGTTGCTGGGGAGAGTGTAAGCCATTTATGAAGGGTGATGTATATTTGATAATTGCCTGTTGAGAGAGAATTGGGTATTTAAAACAGAAGGTAAGAACCTGCATAATGAGTATGCAAAATGTCTGCTCCCTCACCCGCTTTCCAACAGAGTTGTTAGAAATTTAGGGTAGAGGTAAACATTTGAATTGTTTGTATGAATGACTAAGGAGAAAAGACCAGAAATAAATCCAATTCCACTACCCAAACATGAAAAACCTAAGGGACCAGTGACCCTTGGACGATCAACTTTCATAGATGAAATCTTGAAGAAAGTTGAATCTCAGCCATCAGTAGGTCCTCTAAACGTTGCTTCCAGAAAACCTACTATCTCCCTTCGGGCCACAGGCTCACTATCTGCAGCCTACGCTGAGGTCCATAGCAAAATTGTAGGAACTGAGCAGAGTTTTCAATGAATTGAAAATTCGTGCCCAATTTCCTTACAGGAAGGGAATTCTTGTAATATTTGTGAAGGAGGAGGAGAAACAGGGGAAGAAACAAGATCCCCTCAGGTAGTAATTGAACAAGGAACACCTAGTATCCCGGACAGAGAGAGTGATGTTAAGATTATTTCCACCTCTTGTGATATTCGTGAAGGAGGAGGAGAAACAGGGGAAGAACCAATATCCCCTCAAATAGTAATTGAGCAAGGAATACCCGGTATCCCAGACAGAGGAAGTGTTGTTAAGATTATTTCCACCCCTTTGGGACACCCTAGGGATAAATCCCTAGCTCTACAAATCCTGGAAGGATACTGGCATATATTTGATCAAATGGCTAACAATCCACAAGCACCCCAAACTTCCACATTGCAGTACCCCATCGTTGACACGGCTGCCAACGCTCCTATGAAAGCTATCCCTTTGCAAAATATTCCCACATTTCATGGGCTCTCATTAGAGGATATAGACGCATTTTTGTTTGAATTTGATGTATTATTTCAGGGTTATGATTATACCACTGACCCCCAAAAACCAAAGTTGTTTCCATATACATTAAAAGGCACAGCCTTGCGTTGGTTCATGAGGCTAGGTGGGGGAATAATAAATGATTGGGATCAAATGAAAAATGCTTTCCTTAAAAAATATCAGGATTATTGCAGATATAAGGAATTGAAAGATGAAATATTCCAAATGGTAGCTAGACCCAATGAAACATTGGAAGAGTTTGTAGAGAACTTCCAATATAACCTCCAAAGATCCCCCTATGTAAATCTGCCCCTGCCTGATAATGTGTTGAAAACTACACTGATTAAATGGATGAAAGAACAACGGATAGAGACATTAAATATTATGGGTAAAGGTGATATATATCAAGAAGATTATGCTGATATTATTAAATTATGTATCAGGTACTCAAGGGGTAGTACGAGACTGAAATCAGCAGAACGCGACATGACTACCAGGGACAATAAAATGTCTGGTGGAACCATTACTCGTACAGAAATTGGCAACCTGTTAGAAGATTTCAAAATAGATATCTTGGGGACTTTGACGACGCAATTAGATATCATGCAGGCCAAGCAGAAGCAGGCAGAAGCAGAACAGAACCTGGTGCTATTTTGTCTGAGATGCAGAAAGAAGCATATTCACAAAGAGTGTCCACTGGATATAGTACAAACCTGTGCCATATGTACTAAATATCACGCCACAGAACGCTGCCCGTCACTTCTAGGGTTAAAAGCAGTCTATAAAGAGGCAGAAGAAGAAACAAAACCAGTCTACCTAATAAATCAGCATCGCCAATGGCAACCACGACAAATAGGTACGCCAACTGACCCATCTTCCTCCTTTCATCCCTCACAATATAATGCTCAACAATAAACAGGAACTATGTGGCAAAACCAGACACCTTATCCCAGTTGGTCACAGCAACCATTCTCTATGCCACCTTGGTCCAACCAATAAAACCAAAATAATAGTTGGCCAAATTTTCCTTGTTTTCCACCATTTTGGCCATCCTCCACATATCCATTCCAATGGCCATCCTCTACGTCACAAAATCAGAGTTGGCAGTCAAGCTGGCAACGACCTACAAATAAGCCAGCAGGAACAATCCCCCTACCTCAACCTACACTGCCAGAACCCTACACATTACAACAGAACCCTCAGACCAACCTACGACCACAGCTCCCAACCCAGCCCAACCCGAACCCCAACAATAGACCAATCCAATCTGTGCAAATTATTGAAGGACCCGAGCCAGAAAATGAGTTAAGGGAGTGTAATGAGATGCAATTAAGATCTGGGAGGATAATAGAGTTAGAGGGGGGTAAAGATATACAAAGTGAAAATATGTTACCTATAGAACAACCACCACAAGTGGAGAATCCAGTTAAACAGAAAACCCACGATCAAACTATTACCTCTTCTCCACCATTCCCAAAAAGATTAATTATACCCTGCTCAATCGAATATCCAGATTTTGATCTTTTGGGAGAACTGAAAAATTTGTGTGTAAAAATACCTCTCCTCCAGGCTATTCAGGACATTCCAATTTATGCGAAAACTATCAAAGAATTATGTATGAAAAAGCCAAAGAGGAAAACAAAAACAACTCCAACTGTCCATGTCATCGATACTCTATTTGATTTATTATCAGGCAGAGAAACACCAGTAAAATATGAGGACCTAGGAAACCCTATAGTTATAGTGCAAATAAATAGGTGCTCCTTTCCCAATGCATTAGTTGACCTAGGAGAAACAATCAATATTATCACAGCAACAACTTGTCAAAAGCTTGGCATTACATCCTTGGACCCAACCACAACCCTCTTGGAACTTGCTGACCGATCAATTGTCAAACCAGAGGGGACATTATAGGATGTAATGGTGTCTGTGGATTCTTGGGAATACCCAATAGATTTTATGATCATCAATCCTAGAAACCGACTAGATGGACATCCCCTAATTATAGGAAGACCTTGGCTAGAAACCGTAGATGCTTACATAAGCTGTCGGACAAGAAACATGACTATAGCCAGAGGAAAAGACGTGAATAATTTAGCCTCATATCCTCCAGCTCAGCCAAGTCTAACAATAATAAAAACGATGAAACAACCTGTATCATATTTAACTAAAAACATTAGATCACCACTAACCATAGAAGATGCTCTTGAATTCAAGGTTCAAACATAAAATGACATCATTAACACTTATATTAACTAGCCAGATGTCGTATCTCATCCAAAATGTCACATGATCGAAGTAAACCTGGATAAAAAAACCGAAGAAGATCCCTTACAAGACTTTAGTGACCAATAAATCCCAACAACTTATGTTTATAATAGAAAAACTGTAGAAATTGAGCCAGGGAAAACATTAAATATCAATAAAAACTTGATTGAGGACCAGGCACAGAGGCTTGTCGAACTTCTGAGAAAATATAAAGAAGCCTTCGCTTGGGATTACCCGGACATGAAAGGGATTGATCCCTAGCTATGCGTGCACCACATCTATATAGAGAAGGATGTGAGGCCCATTTGACAACCTCAACGAAGATTAAACCCTCATCTTAAAGATATTGTGAAAGATGAACTACAAAAACTGTTGCATGTGAATTTCATCTATCCTATATCTGATAGCAAATGGGTCTCCCCAGTAGTAATAGTTCCTAAAAATAATGGAAAGTGGCATATATGTGTTGACTACAGAGAGCTTAATAAAGTAACCCAAAAAGATCACTTTCCCCTTCCATTCTTTGACCAGTTCTTGGACACATTGGCAGGGAAAAAATTATTTTCTTTCCTAGATGGCTTCAACGACTGCAACCAAATTCAAATTGCCCCTGGAGACCAGGATAAAAATACTTTCACCTGCCCATGGGGAACCTTTGCTTACAGGGTCCTACCTTTTGGACTGTGCAATGCACCTGCTACATTCCAGAGGGCTATACTCAGCATTTTTTCAGATCTGATAAACGAAAGGCTCGAGGTATACATGGATGACTTCACACCTTATGGAAATGACTTCGAGGCAGCATTACAAATGCTAGAGAAAGTTCTACAATGATGCATTGCTACTAGGCTCTGTTTAAGCCATGAAAAATGCCACATGATGATGACTGAGGGCCTCATTATGGGCCATTATATCTCAGCAGCTGGAATCCAGGTAGACCCAGAAAAAATTCAAATAATTCTTTTAATACCTACCCCTTCTACACAAACTGAGGTATGCAGTTTCTTGGGATTTTCTGGATATTATAGGAGATTTATAAAGAATTTTTCTCGAATTGCTGCACCCTTATATGCATTAACAGGAAATATTGATTTTATTTGGACTGACAAATGTGATAGTGCTTTTGAATATTTAAAACGACTTGTATCAACATCCCCAGTGCTAAGGGGCCCAAATTGTGATTTTCCATTTCAGATCTCATCCGACGCATAAGACACGGCCATCAGAGCAGTTCTTGGCTAGCAGGAAGATAAGAAGCCATATGCGATATACTACATCAGCAAAAATCTATCTCCTGCTGAATTGAACTACACTGTGACCAAAAAGGAATTTCTAGCTATTAGCCATGCTATTAGCAAATTTAGACATTATATAACATGATAACCTGTGGTTTTGTATACAGATCACTCTAGTATTAAACATCTAGCTAATAAACCTGTTACAAATGGAAGAGTGACAAGATGGTTGATTCTTTTGCATGAATTTGACATAACAATCAAAGATCCACTAGGAAAGGAAAATCCAGTAGCAGACTTCCTTTCATGTATGCCAAAGAAAGATGACTAGGCAGCAGTAGAAGACTAGTTCCCTAATGAACACTTATTTGTGGTAACCTTGAAAACACCATGGTACATAGATGTCGCAAACTACTTAGCAGTAGGTAAGTTACCCAAACATCTGACACCTAATGAAAGAAAACAAATAGTACAGCGTACCACGCATTTCTCCTAGATTGGAGGTTATGTATTTCATACAGGGGCCGATATGTACATTTGAAGATGTGTCAGGGAAGACGAAATTTTTGACATCCTCGAAGCCTGCCACGACGGGCCTTGTGGCGGACATTTTGCAGACCGCAGGACTGGTCACAAAGTCTTATAGACGGGCTATTATTGGCCCACCATTTTTAAAGATTCCAAGAAATTTGTCCAGGCATGTGATAGTTGCCAAAGAATGGGACGCCCCGAGAAGTCTGATGAGATGCCCTTGCATTCGCAGTTAGTCATCGAGCCTTTTGAGAGATGGGTGTTAGATTTCATTGCTCCAATAAACCCATTATCTAATAAAAAGACATATATATATTAGTTGCAACAGAGTATGTGACTAAATGGGTGGAGGTAGAAGCATTACCAATGGCAACAGAGGACTCGGTAATTCACTTTCTTTTCCAACTTTTCGTGCGATATGGCTTGCCTAGAGAAATAATCACAGATGGAGGGCCACAATTTATTGGCCATAAGATTATTGTGACGTTAAAAAATCACCATATCTTGCACAGAATCACAACCCCATACCACCCACAAGCGAATGGCCAGGTAGAAAGCACCAATAAAGTAATCAAGGAAATACTCACAAAGATAGTCGCATCACATAGACATGACTGGGCTACCCGATTTCCAGAATCCATGTTGGCATACCGCACGACATGGAGAAATACCACGAGATATTCCCCATATCAGCTAGTGTTCGGCAAAGAGCCTATCTTCCCAATAGAATTTGAAATTCAAACATTAAGGATAGCTTAAGAAGTAGGCTTGGATCTGAATGAAGCACAAATTAACAGGCTACTTCAAATCAATGAATTGGATGAAATCTGCCTATCAACTCTTTAGCATACTGCACTAATCCAACAACAAAGAGTGAAATGGCATGATTCCCTCATCAAGAAGAAGACGTTCCATGAAGGTGATTGGGAACTTCTATATGATTCTAGGTTCCAGGATTTCCCAGGAAAACTCCAGACCAGATGGTTAGGCCCCTATGAAATATAAAAGGTGCATGATAATGGCACCCTCACATTAGCCACCATTGATGGGTCTGGCTACTCTTTTAAAGCGAATAGACATCAAGTACGCCTCTATCAAAAAATTCTTACCAGGAAGTCATTTTTCCAACAGCTATGGGAAGATTCCACTATACAAATTCTTGTTGAGGGCAACCTGCCCACAGCATCGGTCCAGTGAAGATTTTTTTTTTTTTTTTGAAAATTGTACATAAATTTTTCTTTCTATTTGATTGAATTTTCTTGTATAAACTGTATATAATTTTTTTTTCTATTTTTCCTTTGTTTTTCCCTCTAAGGAATAGCTGATGTTCCCTCTAAGGAACAGCTATTGTTCCCTCTAAGGAACAACAAAATTTCATGTGAAGTTTCTTCTTGTTGTTCCCTTTAAGGAACAACTGTTGTTCCCTCTAAAGAACAGTTGTTGTTTCCTATAAAGGAACAGTTGTTGTTCCCTCTAAAGAACAACAACGTTCGTATGAATTTTCTTTTTTTGTTGTCCCCTTTAAGGAACAGCTGTCGTTCCCTCTAAGGAACAGCCACTGTTCCCTCTAAGGAAAAAAAAATTGTGTGAAAATTTTCTTGTTGTTCCCTCTAAGGAATAGCTACTATTCCCTCTAAGGAACAGTTGTTGTTCCCTTTAAGGAACAGCTACTGTTCCCTTTAAGGAACAGCTGACATTCCCTCTTAGGAACAACAATTCCATGTGCAATTTTTTTTTCTTCTTTCTGCTGCTCCCTCTAAGGAACAACAATTTCGGTGTGTAATTTGTCTTGTTGTTCCCTCTAAGGAACAACAATTTTTGTATGCATTTTCTTTGTTGTTCCCTATAGGGAAAAAATGTTGTTCTCTATAAGGAATAGCTGTTGTTCCCTCTAAGGAACAGCTGTTGTTCCCTCTAAGGAACCACACCTTTTTTTGTGTATTTTTCCTTGTTGTTCCCTATAAGGAACAAAACTTTTTGTGTGAGGTTTTCTTTTGCTATTTTAGCACCTTGTGAATATTTGTGTGAGAACACCTTTCTTTCCTTTGCCCAATTTTTATGATATTCTATAAGGCACAAGGGTACAAATATATATGAAAGGATACAAATCTGAAGTTTACTGGAACAAGCAAATATTGAACATTATCATCTTTAAACAAGATTGCTTGGTATTGATTGAAAAAGAAAGGACACAACCATCTATATCACTTCACTGTCCTCATTTCCATTATAAATTAAACTGATTGATTATCTGCATCATGTTGGTTCTTTTTTGTTTGTATAACTCTCTCTATATATTATTAATAAGATTATGGGTATATTCTTATTTTATATTAATATGTCAAACTTCTTCCGCCATCCATACTCTTAAGGAGTGATGAGCCACCCTCTATGTATAAAATGGGGATTAAAAATATATGTGTGTGTGTGTGTGTGTGTGTGTGTGTGTACATTTCCTAATGATTTTATGATTTTCCACAAGGGAAGATAGGGGGTCTCATCATGAGCCAACCTACCATGATCATAAGGAAGAAGCGAAATGACATTCCCACTATGACCACCACACCAGGGATATGATCCAATGGATGCATGAACAAATGAAGTCTTTGGAAATAGGAGGTCTCATCACGAGCCATCCTGACCACTCTCGCTACTTCCCAGTGAATGGCAATGTGCTCACCTGGTCACCAAGCCAGCACATTGGTCTCCGCTATAGAACATCATAAGACATTTCCCAAGTTATACATAGAGGACCATGGTTCTAAAGGGTTAAAAAGAAACTCTGTTGAGGCTATGGACGCCTGTGGGCAGCAGAAGCTCTGCTGATGGTATTAAAGCTTTATTTCACATCAATAATTATTATAATACCCTTTTCTTATAAATTTTTTCTATGGGGAGATTATCATCCTAAAATCCAATTGAACCTATATGCATGAATATTTTTAAAAAATCAATCATAATAGCTTTAAGTGGAATGATGATGGTAAAGTATATTTTTTGCGTCAGATGTCCTTTTTCCTTTTTCTAAATCACCTCAAAACATCTCCTCACTAATTGATAATTCTCGTATATGCATTGATTTTAGCACTTTGATATCTTTTGTGATCCTTTCATAAATAGGCATACCTTACCACCTTCATCATCCATGTACTTTTCCACCAGCCTGATTTTCCTTCATTCATTCGGTCGAAGGAGACCTATCATTTCAAAAGGGGGGCGAGGAGCAACTCCCAAAGTACTTATGCATGCGTGCCAGCCCTTTATTTGATTATGCAGGACAATATGAAATTCCATAATAGCAAGTCTTAGATAACGGTATTTATGCTAAAAAGTATCATCTGATAAAATATTATAACAGCTTGTTGTTCCATCATTGGCTCTGTCTATTGCTGTGCTACTTTTTCTAATTAACAGTTTGTAGAATTCAGGCAATATTGGAGGAAGAACAATGCATAGGGAGCCGCTGATACTAGCTGTTTCTGATGCCGCCAGAGAAATTATAGCCCAAGCTGGGTGGATAGCATACTTTGCACGATTTCAGCAAACCAACGAAATAATTTCCATTGAATTCCTAAAAAAAATATAGAACGACTAATCTATGGTAAGGGGCAGACAAATCACAGTATCAGATGCTGTGATTGTAGAATTTTTCGAGTTACCAGCTGAAGGACCCATATGGACTAACAAACGATTGAAGCTGCATGATGCCATTGAAGCCTTTAAGGATGAAGGACAGGAGCTGATCATCAAAGGAAAAGGAGTTCAACCATCGCACCTTGGAGAACCGTGGGGAGAACTAGCCAGATTCGTCCAGAATTTCATTACATGTGACGGGCTAAAAGATGTGGTAAGGCCGCGTTAACTTAAACTTTTAGCAGTCTTGAAACAAAAATGTTCTGTGAATTTACCTGCATATTTGAATTTCATACTGCATGATTCTACTGAAAGGATAAAAAAGTCCCAACACATAGAAACCGTCGTAAGCCACCATTTTTTAATTAGGCTGATAGTTAGCTACAACCTCGCCCAGCAGCAAACAAGTTGGGAAGAATTAATATTTTCCATAGAAGGGGGTTTAGCATTGCCTATGCCTAACCCTGTTACGAAAAGGAAGAGGACTACTCGTATAGCAAACATTCCCAAAATACGCAAACATTCCGCCAGACTGAGGACAAACATGGGAGCAGCTGAAAATCCCCAAGGCAGCAATAGCCAACCCATAGAATTGTCTAGTCCAGAAAATTAGCAGTATTCACAGTTGAAAGGACGAGATGACCCAAAGTCAGAACATGAAGAGGAAACAAAACACCTGGGTGATGAGGAAATAAATGAATCAGAACCCCCATCAACGCTAAATACAAGTCCCCCAAGAAATTTACTGCATGATATCGAATTGGCCTAGATCTTGGCCAATATGGTTGAATTCATACAACTCGAAAGCTTGCTCAATTTTAACATTGGAGCAATCCAATCTGTCTAGAACTCTGGCCATGATAGAAGCATACTAGAAAATGTAAGCTATGAAGTATAAACAAGGACAGAAGCCACTCAAGAAGAGGTGAACCAACCTAGTGATACGCCTCTGGGAGAACCCAGCCAGGTAGGCCTAAATATGGAAAATATAGACCAAATAGAAGAAATGGAAATAGCCCAAGAAGACGACTACCAATCTGGGGACACAGTTCTTTTAGAGCAGAGTCAAGATGAGAAATCGGGCTCGTTAGGAGCAGAAATGATCAATAGAGTAGTTGCTCCTCCTAAAAAGTATAGGTCCAAAATAAAAAATCTTAGGAAGGAACAACATAAGCTGTAGAAAATAGTAAAAAGGCTCAAACGAAAAATAAGAGGGTTATCAATAGGAAAAGTCCTAGATAAAACCCCGGAAACAATAAACGTAGTAGTTCAAACGGAAGTAGATGAAAGAAGAACTACAGGGACTCAAATGGAGCCCATACTCACTCAACCTGTTAAGGAATAGCATGCAATTCTTGCAGAATTAGCTACCCAAACAGAGGCTTATGACTTAGTTATTCAAACGGAGATGGTACCCTCCTCTAGCATGGCTACCTAGACGGAGGCTTGGACCTCCCATGATAAAGGAACTTAGACAATAAGCATCTCTTCTTGTAGTAGGGATATGCAGACAAATATTCAAGCTCAAGATTTTATGACAAGCAATGACCCTATTATATCGAATCTTCAAAGAGATTTAGCACAGGCTCGAATTGCCATAGAACAGCTTGAACTAGAAATTGTCTTCCAACAAAAATACCAAGAATTACAGAGGCAGCTTCGAGACATGAGCACCTCAGAAAGCGAGACCTTCGATAAATACCAAAAGGTAGAGGAGAGGATTGAGAAAATGAAGCTCACATTAGAAAAGGTCAGGAGTCAAACGGATACTATCTGCTCATTGTACGCTGATGTCTTGGCATGCAGATCTCCTACCAATAATTATGCCCTATTTTTGCTAGAAAGGTACTTATAGTTGAAAATCAAAGCTGTCAGAGCTAGAAAACCGATAGAGTTAAAAACAATTGAGGATTTTATAAACTGTTGTAAACAACATGGGGTAAAAGTTCAAAGATTTCTTTGTGAATTTTACCTACATAATTTTATATTAGAGAAATAAGTGGAAAAGAACCCCAACCCCTTTATGGGGGATGTGAAATTTCAAGCTTTTATCTCATTTGTTGTTAATCAACTGAAATGGTTCAAGGCTCATAACGTGTTCCAAAGACAAGAGCATGGACTGGATCTGTGGGTCAGAGGTGAACCCAAACACCCTTTGCAGATGCTAGCCAATCACAAAATATTGATGACAAGGAAAGGAGTAACCAAATTTTTGGGGCCTATTCAGAAAGAGATTGTACAAAAGGGCGTAGAATACTTCCTCTCTATTCAGGAAAGCTCCTTAGCTGTAGCCAAGCTCAAGTGGACAGTTTCCACTAGTAATGTACAAGATAGAGAGCCATTTAATTATAAAAATTTTAAGCTAGCTGCAGAACGTTTTGTCACTTACGACAATCGAATCTTAAGAGAAGGTTCTTATTGGCTAGGCTGTCGGTTCCGTAGCCCTATCGTTTGGTATCCTGCCGAAGGTTATAAAGCTATATATGAATTTCCTGAAGGAAAGACAGGACCATTTTTGAGCTCTTGGCCAAGAACCATGGCTTTAGACCACTTTATGACATTCCTTCCCCAGCGTATTCCTTAATAGCTCTGCATACAAATTACTTTCTTTTCATGAGGACATGAAACATAGTAAGTAGGGGAGTATGTTGGGTTGCGAAATGGGTATGTATTTGCTAGTAAATTCATCCTTGTTATCCTGAATTCTTATCTTTTTCATGTCTTAATGTGTTAATCTATTAAGGAACTATGGTGAGAAATAAGGAATAACTGCAGTTGTGATTTGACTAACGTTTACCCTTCTTCATGCAGGAAAATGGACAAGGAACGATTGTTTTTCCCTACTGTTGGTGTAGCCAAATCCGACAAGAAAATAAAGGGAAGAATTAGTTGCGGACAAGGCTAAGAACGAATCAATGAGATCAACGCGAAATAGAGGAAGATGTCTTAAAGATGGAAACTGGTTGCGAATCCCTCAGGATCTCCTGATCCTGAGGGATTGCATTTACTATTTACTTTTTACCCTTTCTGACTATAAAAGGAAATGATTGTAGGAAGATGGGGGATCTCTGTTATTTTTCCAGATTGTAAGCTTAATTTCAGTCTGCGTTGTTGGAAAGTGCAATTACATTGTAATGCTACTTAGTTTAATGATTAATTGAAGTTGATGTGTTCATTCTCATCATTTAAAGTAATCTAGCAGTGCCTGCTGGTGGCTAAGGGCTCGGCTTCCGGTGGAATTCACTGCTTCATCTGTGTCATACATTTCCAATTATCACAAGTGTGATGGTTTGATAGTGTTATTGCTTTCTGTGATTTTATCTCCTTGCTGTTCATTATTTTCCTGTGTTAACCAAATAGCTCTGTTTTATATAATTTACAGTATTGTTATTTATTTAGTTTACTCCCGCTTTCGGATTGAGTTGCTTAGATAATTGTTCTACTCAATGTGATCAACTATAACGAGTATTAACTACTGCTATTAGGCTCTCAGATTGATAACATTGTTGTTTTATTGAAGAATGCATTTGATTTAGATTTAATCAGTTTCGAAGAGAAGAGTTATCACTACTGTACTCTCAACTGATATTTTTGTTACTTGAATCACATATTGTTGTTACGTAAATTGCTGTAGGATTTGATTTCATTAGAGGATTGAATTTTCATTTAATTGCAATTAGAATTTACTTGCTGCATCCATTTGCTCTTGTATTAAAATATCTATACTGCAATCTATGAAACATTACTCTCTGATGTAACTAGCAGCCACATACTGTGTACACTCTTGAAATAGAAAGACTTACACGGATTGATAATTAATTTGAGGATAATTACGAGTTTAAAAAGGCACCTGTTATCAATCAACAGTTTTATTACTAGCCAATGATGTGAGATGATAACAAACGCGATAGAACCACCATTGATGTTAATGGCTCTCAAGGTACTAGAGTACACTTTGTAAGGCATGAATATATGATTTGATGTCAAACGACAATCAAAATATTTCGTTCAAAGGTCCGCAATTAAGAAACTTGTCGATGATGTAACAAGCCTCAGGGTACTAGAAGATGTTTCTAAGTAAACTTCCTCAATGATGAGCTAATGTCGATAGGAAGCAAATTTATTGTGAAACGAGAGTTATTGATTTCAGAGACAAAATGTGACTTGATATAAAAATGTTCAGGGATTACTGTCATGAAAATGAAGGTTTATGATTATTGCAGAAGGTAAGGATTTATTCAATGACTTCTGTTGAACATATCGACGAAACTGAAATGAGTTGGCAGCATTGACCCAAAACCGAAGTGAAGGTATGATGAACCATAGGTATGAATGAACCATCAAGAAGATTACCCAACCCAAAAGTCATGCTAATGGAGTGAAAGTGTCATGTTCAACAGTGACCTACTACCATAAAGTGTTTTTTTTTTCTTTCCCAAAATTTCCCTAGTCATTTGTTGACCAGTACCTCTTTATTTTTTAACAAGCTTGAGGAGGATAACATATTCTTGATCTATAATTCAACCCTTCCGGCGAATGCATCACTATTTAATAATTTAACAAGCCTAGTGATAAATTAAATTCCATTCTTTCCATAATTGACAAGTCCATCATTATTTTATGTTTTAATGAGCCTACCGACAGTGACAACCCAGTCCTTTTTCATGTTTAGAGAATTTGAAAAAGAGGAAAAAAGAAAACTCCATGAGTCCTTTTTCGTAAGTTTGTCTCTTAGGTCCGAAATAGTGTAAAATGATACCTAAGGAAACCTTTTAGCCATGTTTGACTAAGGTTTTCATTTTTCATAAATAATCTATCTCAGTATGGAAAAGGGTTAAACTTATACTGATTATATGTTGTTTCATTTACTTCTACGAGCTTTAAAAGACAAGTGCTCGAAAATATTTTCACATTATCGGAGTCTGAAAAGAGATAAAATAAGACAACAGGGGGTTCCTTTTTCACCATTATCGAAGCTCGAAAAAGAGATAAAAGTGTGCTTCAAGTCCTTTTTCATTTTTATAAAAGCTCAAAAAATAAGGATAAAATTATGCTTTGTCCGACTTTCAACTTAATTTACGAGCAAGAAAATATGGAAAGAACTTGACATTTTCATATGTTTTACGAGGATTAAAAATAACAAAAGAAGCTCGGGATTTTCATGAGTTTAACGAGTCTTGAAAATAATAACCGAAATGGCTCGAGATAGTTTTTAATGCACCCTGCAAGAACACGTGTCGAATGCCCCTTGCAAGAGCACATGCCCCCCAAGCTTCATTTAATTCACCTAAGTAGACTACTGGTTACCAATAGTTGGATGGAATGAAGGTTCATTAACGAGATCAAATGAAAGACTCGTCTTAATTAAGAGAGGATTTTTTTTTTTTTTTAAACGAGGTTGACAATGTAAAAGAACTATCCTCAATGCTTGTTTCATTTTTTAACAAGGTTGACACAGTAAAATAACCATCCTCATCACTTGTTTCATTTTTTAACGAGGTTGACATAGTAAAAGAACCATCCTCATCACTTGTTTCATTTTTTGATGAGGTTGACACAGTAAAAGAACTTTCCTGATGAATTTATTTCATTTATCAAGTTTGACACATTAAAATAACTATCCTCAGGAATATTTTTCATTGATCGAGGTTGAAACAGTAAAGGAACTATCCTCAAGGGAACCTATTTCATTTATCGAGGTTGAAACAGGAAAAGAACTATCCTCAAGGGAACCTGTTTCATTTTTTAACGAGGTTGACACAGTAAAATAACCATCCTCATGGTGCAGTTGGACTAGTGATCATGCACTGGAAAAGACGTAGTCTAACAAAGTCACCATTTAAGGATTTTGATGAGCACCACAAATGATAAGTCATAACATGCATTAACAAGTCTTATCTGGGGTTTCCATTGAATTTTTTAATGTCAAGGGGTGACATGGGTGAAGTCCATGGATTTGAGGAGGCACCAGAGTAGGTTCTAGATAGTGATTGGTAACCTGATGGGATGTACATACCACCATAAGTATGTGACTATAGTGATGTGGTAAACACCGATAAAGTAGAAATAGTAGATGTTGTCGCAACTGTAACATATGGTAGAGATAGAGATGTTGACTCAACCATGGTCATACGACCCAATGTATACCCTATAGGATCTACAGGAACTCGAATTGACACACGATCAAAGAAAGAAGTGTCGGGTGATTGAGGAAAAGACTTGTAAAGATAAATCTCCTCCCCAAAATGAGTTGTAGATGAAGGTATTTCGTCTTGTGGTATTTCTTCAATTGAAATCAAACTAGGTGGAAGGATTTCATTGTCAGGATTGAGATATATTTCAGCTTCTTGACTGCGCAATATGGGAGACTCAATGGATACATTCGACTGTGGAGCGACCAATACATGAAAAACTTCAGGTTTTTCGAATCCGGGATCTAGATATTCTGGTAATAGAATGACAGGATTCAGATCAACTTCCAGTTTAACAACGTTGAACTCGAGAGGTATGATCTCACTGATTGGATGGATCATGATCATAGGTAGTTGTGAGGACTCCGTCTCAAAAATAGTAGATGAAACAGGATTTGCAGAAACAACTTGAGACAAATCTGGTATATGTGAGGATGATGTCACACCAGAGGTACTGATAGTACTGGTTTTGGTAGAACAATGTCGCCTTTGCCTACCATAAATGGCTTCTGGTGGTAAAGGTGGTTTAAGTGCTATTCTATGCGAACGATGGGGAAATGCATGCTCTTATTCCATGATGACTGATTGATTTTATGACAAAAAAAAATAAAAAAAATAAAAGGGTAATTCTAGGAAAAAGGTTTATCAAGTAATTGTGAACTGCGGAATACCTCCTAGCAGACCAAGAAGTACAGGCAGGCAATCTCCCCGAATGTTGTGTTCGTGTATCAAAATTTACAAGGCAGCCGATTTGGTTACCTATGGATGGATAGAAACCTAATTTTTTCCTCCCAAATATACCCAAAGGTATGTGGAGACCCAAGTCCATATTAGCGTTGTCTAATGTGAACCCGCACAGTGAGAGCACCCCCTTATATTTTTCGTACTAGAACACTGTCCTATATACTTGAAAATGCATGGACGAGCTCCGATATACTTACGTACATAGAGTGAGGTATCAAACTCAGAATGTATTGCAAACAAGTTAGTGACAACTACTATGTTTAATGACACCGGAGCACATCTCTAGCCTAGACCTTCTAAATTTTATTGTTAATGTTCCAATTCTTTCTTAGGTTTATTGATATAAATTTTATGTTGATCTTGTTTAAATTTTGTCTTTGAGGTTCACCGTGTGATGTTATAGAATTTCCTAAAAAATGCAAACTAAATGATAAGAAAAATTTTCAATTCAGCTTTTTCGATGAAAATCCTAGCTACTAAGGGAAAGAGCTATCAGTTTTTGAGCAACCAACAAAGAGCACAAACTAAATGCAACTTTCCTAAATTTTTCTGATGCAACACACACAATTCACTATATGCACATGCATGTTTTCATTTTCAATTCCCTTTAATGTGAATGAAATAAAGGAAATTGTATGCATAAATCAATCAAACAATGTATTCTGATGAGAAATGAGGAATGAAACAATAATTTCTCCTATGAAAATGAAGAATGGAACTACAATTTTCCTACAAGAAATGAGGAATGAAACAATAATTTCATTTTCGAAAACAGGATTGTAATATCCCGAAAGGGAGAATGCAGTAATACTAAAACATAATATAATAACTGCAACTAAGTAAAAAATAAATCTAAAGACAACATCAGAATATACAGAGAAGCTGAGCCATTTTATTATATGGAGATGAATCAGTTACAAAATGTTCAAAAGATGAGTAGATCTAGCCCAAGAGATGGCCTAGAATCACCCTACAATGGTGTTGAACTAGTACTACATAACTGGTGAGCTTGCAGAAAGAAATATTGCATTGTCCCTTCTGCTACTGATATGCATGAACTGCTGCAAAAGGAAATGCAGATCTAGGGAGCTCAAGAGCTCTGATGATGCCAAGATTCAAGATCTGGCCAATGTGATGGGAACCCAAGATGGCCCAGAAAGGATTTTCCAGATCTACAACTTTTGAAAATCACCCTCCTAGGATTTGATCCTTTATCTTTTGGGATTAAAAATATAAAGCTAGATCTGAGAAATATATGGCTGAAATATGTCACAATATCAGATCTAAGCTTGAAGGGTCGATCCCTCCTTCAGATCTACAAGCTAGAAGCTCTAAATCTAGCTTCTCAATCCTCCAATGATGATTTCAGCTGCTGCAACACAATTTCTCATAACAATTTCATTGTAAAGGAAAGAGAGGTTCTATGCCTACTAAAATATGATGAAATATACTCTAGGCTGATGGAAATACTGATGGCAAGGTGAGGGGATTATCCCTCACAGGATTACTAGCTGAAATGCTAGCAACTTCCTTCCTCCTTTGGATTTGCAATAATGGACAACATAATTCTAGATGGAATTACTACTGCTAGGATATTAATAATTTTTGGCCTCATTCATGATCTGAAATAAAGCTCTGGGAATGCTGATCTTCAAGTCCAAGGTGATAGAAATAATCCTACACCGATTCTCTAGCTGAAATACTGAAGACAACCTCCACCTTCCAAAATGATCTTCAGAAATTGCGTAATTCTTGAATATGAATGTTCTGTAGATGATGGAAAATATAAGTGGCACAAATTCCTGATGTAGAATTAAGTACAACCCCCTTCCAAGAGATCACTCAATGAAAGAGGAGGGATTCCCGACCAGGAACACCCTGTTCTAAACAGCACTTGCAATATTTTCTAAACAGCCCAAGAAAGCAATGGAATGTCACATGACAATTACAGATCTAAAAAGACCTCAAAATCTATAATCAATAGCCTCCTTCATTGTTGTCTTATCCTCCTTTATATAGTTTATGAGCCTTCCCATGCCTTGGCCCCCATCTTAACTGCGTTGTGCATGTGGACAAGATCCTCCATGTTTAATTGTGTTGTCTTTCCAAGTCATCCTTAAAGTCTAGGTGAAATTTACACCTTGTCCATCATGTGTGCATTAATATCACAAATTCCTCCATCATCGCATCATGAATGCTCCATGATCTTCTGTTTGACTCCTTCCAAGATCTTAGTTGGTTGTATCAACCTCCATGATCTATCTCATTAATGAGACATGATCTCCAATTTCATTCACATTAGTAGTTGCCCCAATACCTCCTTTATGTAGATCTAAGCTTAATTAATCCACATTCATACATAAAAAGTGGACATTTATTCATCTTGAGGACTGTGGGTCCCTCCACCCTTTTATTTACTTAATTCATTAAGAAAATTAAGAACTCTAATATTCCAAATATCATGTGAAAATTTGGGAATATTGCAATCCTCCCTGGAAAAATTTTATTTGTCCTCAAGCAACTGCAAAAGTGGATGCTACAGCAAACATCCTCCCTCCAAATGGCATCCTCATGTGGAAGGTCTTCCCATCTGTCACAATGTGTTATACATGTCCAACTCCCAAGCTGCCTCTCTAGAATGTCTAGAATGGCCTCCAACTGAAAAGTTAGACACCCATCCTCATCAATGAATCTCGAAGTGACAACCATATGATGACCAAATTTCTCCTCTACACATGACATACATAATATGAAGTGGTTCATTCCCAAAGTGGAAAGCCCCAACTCATAAACTATCTCTCCAACCCATGATACATAGAGTATATTACATATATCAATGCCCTCATCATTAGCCATGTTGGCCATATAGGAATCAAACATCACATCATTAGTGAAAAACATGAAGTAGAGAAATATGGGAGAACATAAACAATGTCAAACTATATTCTCCCAATAACAACCAACGCAGAAAAGCCTCCTGCTGCCATGCTAGATCATCATGAAAACAAGTAAGAGAACCATACTCTCTCAAAAGAAGCCACCTCAACAATGCTTCTTGTTGCCATGAAAAATCAACATCAATGAGAATATGAGAACAATACTCTCTCAAAAGTAGCCATCTCAGAAATGCCTCTTGCTACCATACCATATCATCATTGTACCAAATGTAGTGGCCATATTCTCTCAAGATAAGCCACCTCAATAAGGCAAGTTGATGCCCCATCACATCATCATTATACCATGTACGATGACCATAATCACCCAATAGAAGCCAACGCTATAAGGCCTCCTTTTGTCATCCCCCAATAATGTCATGCAATGTATGGGAAGAATTCAGCCCATACTCTCCCAATAGTAACCAAAGCAACAAGTATTCTTGCTTCCTCCTTGCATTATCATGATGCAAGTCATGGAGCAACAATATAGTAATGGATATATGAGATGTCTCATCAACATAATACACACAAGCTCCCTTATGCCACATCATGTGAGACTTATTTTTTCTCACAAACCCAAGTACATACATGAACATGAGATATATCCAAAACAAAAATACATGTAAAGATATGAGACATATCGCAAACAAGAGTAAATACAAGGACATAAGATATATCATGTGATATCCAAATTCTCTCATCAACAACCAAAGTAACCATGCCTTTTTCTTTTGCATTCTTCCAGTGATGTATAAGGCATGAATCAACAAAATATGACTCCTTGAGTGGTATCCATACTCGCCCAAGAGAAACCAATGCAGCCATGCTTCTTTCTAGCCTATATCATAGATCTACAAGTGGTTGGGCAACCCCTTGCTCCATATCATCAACCATTCATCCCAATGTGGATGATGGATCTCATTATGAAAATACTTGGTATCCTCCCATTGTAAGACACCAACCTCCTCAAATTGATGAACAACTTTGCACTCCATGATATGTTGAAGTGCACATCCAATGAGATCTCTTAATGAGACCTTCTTTTCATCCATGGCCTTCCAAAACCAATGAGGTTTTGGATTTTCTGTAGGTAGAAGTCTCTCTTTGAGCTGTGAGATGCTCATTGAGAAAGTGTCATCAAGAAAGGAGAAAATATTTCTCATCTCAAGATGTCTACCATTCATCATCTTAACCTTCGTTGCTTGATGAGTGAAGCTACCTTCAGAATGCTCCAAGAATAATGGGGCTCCTTCATTATCACTGCTACTAAGTGACAATGTTGTATATATGCAGGGTAATATATATGCTGTCTCAAAGCAAGGTACAATACTAATCTCATAAACAATCATTGTACATAGGATCATGCTTATCCCATTTTCTAAAAATCCACACTTCAACTGAAAGGGTTGAATGTAGTCCATCCATGACAAACTGCGATAGCTTTTCATCTCCTCCTTAATAAAATCAAGGGTCCTCTGCGCTGTGATATGTTGCTGCTTCACATTAGCATTTTGTTCTAACCCTTGGTTATGTATTGGCCCTGATGGCATGTCCCCATAAGTTTCAATAAAATCTACTGAAACAATAGGTGATGAATGCGTATGCATACCTTGGATCAACTTATGTGTGGGAACCTCTTGACAGAATACAAGATTTCCTCCAACCGGGACAGTGGTGTGTCCAACTGTTGGTAAGAGAGATGGTTTCTCTTCTACCAATGTACCAGTTCTAGAATCTTCCTCCTCTTCCTCATGCATCTCCTGAATCATGCATGGGACTCTATATGTCAAGAGCTCAAGACTATCTTGCAAAGATGCAAGTATCTCTTCGCCGGATGTAAGTACCTCTGTAGCTGGTGGTGAATGTAGTGACTTCTTGTTGAGAGTGACAAGATTGACATCCTCCTTTGTTTCCTTAAGAAATGTCTCTTTGTGGCACATCTCTGACTTCTTCACATCAAACTTCTTCTTCAACTTGTGAAAGAAATCTAAATATTTAGTCGCCTTTGCATGCTCCATGTGACTAAACCACCAGTCATTGGCTTCACCATAAAGATGAAGTGCTGCAATCTGGACAACCTCTTTTTCAGCCACAGGATGTAGCATGTAAAATATATCTAACTCTTTCCTCCAAGCCTTAACATTGCTTGAGGAAGATCCATCAAATGTAGGTAACAAGAATCTATGCCTCTTTCTTCTATTGCTGCTATAGGATCTTCTTTCTTCTTTGAGTTCAAAGAACTCTTGGAGAGTTAGACTTTCCTTGAATACTCTAGACTGTGCCTTGTATTCTTCAAGATACAATATAAGAGTCTCATGAGCCTCAGGTCCTCTTCTTTCATCATCTCTATAACTGACACCTTCTTCAAAGAAAGTGGGCATAGTAGATCTATGAGAAGATCTATGATTCTTTGGTTTTCTTTTCTGTTGATAGGAAGTGCTTGGACCTTCCTCTTAAAATATTCTTCTTCGGTCCTTCCTTTGCCTTTCTCCCTTCATTTGATAGACCTCCTTGGAGAGATCGGAAAAACTACAATCCTCCTTCATGATAGATCTCATCTATCTGCTTCTTCTTTTGATTCAAAATATGAAGTGTCCACAAGAGGAGCCAAAGATCATGCTCTGATACCACTGTAATATCCCAAAAGGGAGAATGTAGTAATACTGAAACACAATATAAGAACTACAACTAAGTAAAAAGTAAATATAAAGAAAAAATCAGAATATATATAGAGAAGCTGAGCCATTTTATTATATGGAGATGAATCAGTTACACAATGTTCAAAAGATGAGTAGATCTAGCCCAAGAGATGGCCTAAAATAACCCTATAATGGTGCTGTAGCTAGTACTGCATAACTCGTGAGCTTACATAAATAAATACTGCGCTGTCCCTTGTACTGTTGATATGCATGAACTGCTGCAAAAGGAAATGCATATCTAGGGAGCTCAAGAGCTCGGATGGTGCCAAGATTCAAGATCTGGCCAATGTGATGGGAACCCAAGATAACCCAGAAAGGTTTTTCCAGATCTACAACTTTGGAAAATCACCCTCCTAGGGTTTGATCCTTTATCTGCTGGGATTACAGATCTGAAGCTAGATCTAACAAATAGATGGATGAAATATGTCACAAGATCAGATCTAAGCTTGAAGGGTTGATCCTTCCTTCAGATCTACAAGCTAGAAGCTCTAGATCTAGCTTCTCAATCCTCCAATGATGATTTCAGCTGCTGCTACACAACTGCTCATAAAAAATATGCTATAAAGGAAAGAGAGGCTCTATGCCTGATGAAATATGATGCAATATACTCTAGGCTCATGGAAATACTAATGGAAAGGTGAGGGGATGATCCCTCACCAGATTACTAGTTGAAATGCTAGCAACTTCCTTCCTCCTTTGTATCTGCAATAATGGACAACGTAATTCTGGATGGAATTACTGTTGCTAGGAGGTCAATAAATTTTGGCCTGATGCCAGATCTGAAATAAAGCTCTAGGAATGCTGATCTTCAGGTCTAAGGTGATAGGAATAATCCTACACTGGTTCTCCAACTAAAATACTGAAGACAACCTCCACCTTCCAAACTGATCTTCAAAAATTGCGTAATTCCTGAATATGAATGTTCTACAGATGATGGAAAATATAAGTGGCACAAATTCTTGATGTATAATGACATATAACCCTATTCCAAGAGATCACTCAATGAAAGAGGAGGGATTCTTGACCAAGAACACCCTGTGCTAAACAACACTTGCAATATTTGCTAAACAGCCCAAGAAAGTAATGGAATGTCACATGAAAATTCCAGATCTAAACAGACCTCAAAATCTATAATCAATAGCCTCCTTCATTATTGTCTTCATCTCCTTTATATATTTTATGAGCCTTCCCATGCCTTGGCCCTCATCTAAACTGCATTTTGCATGTTGACAAGATCCTCCATGTTTGACTGCGTTGTCTTTCCAAGTCATACATCATGTCTAGGTGCAATGTACACCTTCTCCATCACGTGTGCATTAATTGCACAACTTCCTTCATCATCTCATCATGAATTCTCCATGATATTCTGTTTGACTCCATCCAAGATCTTAGTTGACTATATCAACCTCCATGATCTATCTCATTAATGAGACATGATCTCCAATTTCATTCACATTAGTAGTTGCTCCACTACCTCCTTTATGTATATCTAGGATTAATTAATCCACATTCATACGTAAAAAGTGGATATTTACTCATCTTGAGGATTGTGAGCCCCTCTACCCTTTTATTTACTCAATTCATTAAGAAAATTAAGAACTCTAAGATTCCAAATATCATGTGAAAATATGGGAATATTACAAGGATTGATCTAATGCAAAAATGAAATACTTTGAACTTGATTTGCCAATCATAAAGAAAAACACTAATGAAACATTGAAAAAATTTTCTTTTCAAAGGAGGAAGATCAAGAAAATTTACTGGTCTCTAAAAGGTATCAGACATCTGAGAATACAACAAACAAGTGGCTGAGACTGAAAGAAATGAAAATTTTGGATGGAATTTGGCTTGCTAAGTGGGAAACACGGTCTCTAAGGGGAGCTAGCGTTGATTAGTAGTTGTCATTGATGTCAACCTAAGAAGCACTAGGGGCTACCCTGATATTGCATGGTAATTTTTACCTATAAAATTACTATATTCTAGGTCAAGAATATTTTTGATGGTTTCTACTTGTCGAGATGTTTCTATTGATATATGGAAGGCTATGTAATTCTTCACGGTTTGAGAGATATTCATGTTTGAAGTTTGTAACCCCAGTTAGTGGGCTAAAACCCCATGGGGTTGTGGCATGGGCCATTGAAAATTCAATAATTAATAATTTTTAAGCTCCTAAAATCCCTCCCATGTTCACTTGTTGAAGGCCCTCTCAACTTAAGCATTTATATAAATTGTGATCCTCATATCCTCCTCATCCAAGGATTTCGCTACCTGAAACAGGTCATCGTGGCATTTGCACTGTGACATTTTTTCTACAAAGGTTCATAAACTAAAATTTGTACGAAGCCAAAATCCTGAGGAAGCTCTTGTAAAATTTTCAAATCAAGGTGCGTAACATTTTCAGAGATATGATCTGTGGAAGTTAGTGTTTTTGTAGGCTCCTGAACTTCATCTCAAAGAAGAGACATTAGGAAAATCATCATAACTATCTCTCTGAGTATCGGATTGGAATTCTATAAAATTGGAAGATAGTGCACAAATTTTATTTTTCTCTATATCAATTTTAGAACTAAATGAAGAAACAATGACACATGGCATGCCATACAAGTTCGCTCTAATGAACCAGTCCATAATTAGGTCATTGTGAGAGATTGGGCATAACTCTCCCTTGAAGAATACAAATTGGATCAAACCTATGGCATTGGAAAGAAGACTCAGAGGAATACCATAGAACTAAAAATAAGATATTGGGGATCTGAAATAACAGAGATACACCAGATTCAATATTGATATCCTAGAAGGCAAGAAAAATCTAGATCATGCGTTGTCAAGGGCTGCAAAGGACCGGACTTCTAGGACAGAGAAGCAAAGCAAGGTGCAGCAGAGGGTAGCATGAAAAAAGCAGAAATCAAGTTGCATAAAAACAGTGATAATTTCACTACATGATGTCTTCAAGTGGGCAACACTACATACAATATTTATAAACGTATCATTGTACTAGGTCATTGCAAATGCATCATTGTAAAAATTGTACAAGTGTCTATCTGCCAAGAATTGAAGAGGCAGTGTTAGGAGTTCTAGGATCTTCATTAGGTAGTTGTGTCATAGTTTGGGTTATGGTCTAGTGTGTATTATTCTTCTCTATCATTGTAAAGTGGACCATTTTCCATGGTACAGGACTCCATTCTTCTTATATTCTTCTATAGGGTGCTAGGGTGGTGCTAGGGTGAGTTGTAGCTCATTAGGTGTTGGGGCATTCGTTCAGTTGACTACTAAATAATCTTAGGCATTGGAGTGTCCATCCAGTGGAAGTTGGAGAATAATGCTTTTCTAGATTATAAGAAGTTGGATCTTTGTTTTCAATTGGATTTGAATATTAAAGAATTATTAGAAAAGCATTCAGGTGGTTTTTTGTCCTGGAGAGGCTTTCCACCTTAAAAACTATGTGCAGTTGTGTTCCTTTTGTTTACTACTATCATTGTACAAACACTGATAACAATTGAATATTAAGTACTGTTCTGAAAGATTAATTATAATACTAATTGAAATGAATACTGATTCACCCCCCCTCTCAATATTTCCAATAGACAGTGTGTTGCAGAGCACCCCTGAGTGGGAGACAGTGCACTGCGGTGCATTGTGTCTTGACCAACAGTGCATCGGGCGTAGCTAATATTGAAAAATCAAACAATAAGACATGGTTGTAATGCAATTTTTTCATTCAAATGGTTGATAAAAGAAAGTAGATGCTACTGATGAGGTTAAACAGAGGAAAAAACACCAGGAATGATAGGATACTCCCCAGTATGGTTGCCAATTTATTATACGAAATTGTGATCTACAGATAAACCAAATTCCCTAAGTGTGGCTTTTATCACTTAGAACAATAGAGGAAATAATAACTATCACTTTCTCTAAAAAAGGAAGATATATAGAATGGGAAAGGAGCTTACTTGTGATTCTTTCGCTTCTCCTTCTCCTTCTATCACTGTTTTCTTCGCTCTCAATCCAACTCGAGTCACTAGATCGATTCCTGCAAAAAAAAACAAAGAATAGCAAACAACATGCAATATATAGATATCTACTTATCTTACTCAAATAAAATTGATTAGATCTGAAATACATACATCATTCAAGAATACATTTCACAAGAAATAGAGACATATAATTTGGGAAAATAAACAACAATCTTTATTAAATATTAGAAGGGGAAGATTACAACCAATGGATCGATTTGTTGTCAACCTGATCCAACTTCCTTCCAGCCTCATCACATCCAACATAATCCCAGCAGCATATTAGTACTTTCACACTCTTATCAAATTAGAATCCAACAAGATAACTTTACCAAAATTCTTCCTTCCCTATCACTAGAATGAGCTCTCAATTTATAGGGAAACTGATGGTAGTTTCTTAATGAATGACTTTCTAATAATAGGAAAGACATGTTTCCAAGTTCAGTGGTGTTATATGGACACTTAGATTTGAAGTTTGACACATATTGACTCTTCTATAAGGCATTGGCCATCTGGAGATTCCTAGAACAATGAGAATTCCGCTCCCACATGACCAACACACCCTTGAGTGTTAGGAAGTGCACTATAGTGCAACCTTACATGGAGGATTTGGAACTGCAACGTGGTGAGCCCCTTGTAGGTGAGTGTTGGTGAGTTAGTTTGTCATATAACATATACTTAAAACCTTGGAAATATCACAATAGAAGCCATGATTGAAATTTCTTCACTTAGGGCATGTAGGAACTCAAATATAAGGGGATGATAGACCCTATTTCATTGGTCCTGTGGACGATGTACAGTTTGACTAGGTCTTGGGGGATGATGCCCAAATTTACCTATAACAAAGGGGCTTAAAGTGGTAACTGGTGCCTTTAATTTCAACATGCAATCTCCTATGATTTTCAAGCGAACCTGCTAAGGGAGCGAGTTAGTCGAGTCTGTCTCCCAGCTCACCCTACCATCTGAGCCTCCCATGTCACAATCCATGTCATTATCCCATCACATCATCCGTTGTCACCCATACCCATTAGTTAATTGGTTTTCCCACATATATGTAAAATATTTCAGTTGATGTTTAACTATTCCCCCTCATTTATGCACATGCATCTCCACTAGATTAGTACTATTACTTTTCTTTTAGAGGAAATATTTATCTTCCTTGTAGTGAAAGAACCTTGATACATCTACAATTAAACATTTCACAAGGCACACTCCTTTTCTCATCCAAATTACATGCACGCTACTCTCTCATGCTAATTTCTTAAGCCAAGTAAAATATTTAAGTAAATAGTAGTAGGGATGTATTTCTAGATGGGACTCCTACACCAAATAGTGTGAGGTCTAATTTAGACCTCATATTGGGGAGATTCCATGTATGTTTCTGGGTCAAGCACAGTCAAAATTCTGGTTCTAGAAGAAGGGTGCCCATTTTTTATGGTTGATAAGTCTTCACATCCCAATCATTTAGTTTCTGGACAAGGAAGTAATATCCTGAGTAACATCCCTACTCCTATTCCCAAGGTAGGAAGGTCTTCTCAACCTAACCTGGAGTTGGTGTATGAACAAATCCGGGTAATTTGACCTATTACCCATCGATTTGTGAAATCTATCGGTTTAATCCATGTTTCTCATAATATTCCTCATCATCCTAAGAATAAATAAACAACTTGTACAAGTAAATTGGTTGCATCGATGGAATATTTGGTCTTCGTAACTCTTGAGGAATTATCAGAGTCTTCAGAAGACACAGTTCAACAAGGGCCACTTCCACCCATTTATGAAGAGTATGAGGAAGATGGTGTTCTTTTTTACGAAGAACAACCAACAGTTGATTTGGATTTTAATGATGATTTAAATGGTGAAGGAGAAGGCTCATCAAATTCAGAAAATGAGGGGGAGCAAGGAGATGAAGACATGGTTGATGAAGACTTGGATTGGATGTCTCAAGGGCCACTTTCTCTTCAAGAAAACCTTCATAGAATTCTTATAAATATGGATAATGGTTTATCTATGTTTGATCCGGACATGAAGACAAAGGCAGAAGAGCATATCAATGATTTATGCATGCATCTACGAATGTTAGAGGTACACTACAATGATGTTTCTTATATGATTTCCTTTCACATTAGAAGGTAGAGTAGTAGCATGGTACCATAATCTTCCTGCTAATTCAATACATGGTTGGATGGAGTTTAATCAATTTCTTTAGGAGAAATTTTTTGATGACAATATTGTTGACATGTTTTTAAAATAACTAGGAAATATTAAGATGGGGGAAAAGGATAAAGTCAAAGATTTCAATCAAAGGTTCAACTGCATATTGAACAAGTTTCCCCAAAATACACAGCCTCACGATTCTATCACTATGGATTACTATAAATCCACCTCGCCAACAAATATTTCTTCTTTTATAAAAGAGGTGCAAATGAGACACTACTTGTCCAACCTCACAAAGATAGTAGGCCAGCGTGAACTACTTGTCCAAGCCTTCTCACAGCCTTCATCATATGACAAAGCTTATTCTTCTCAAAAGGTGTCCCATAATGATTCTAAAACTATGGAATATGTGGTTAATGTTTTAAATTTACATTTTGACACTCTTTTCCCCTCAATTTTGTTAACTTTTGAAATATTTAATTAAAACTTCCATAATTTTTTGGTCGATTCAGGTGCATTTGTGAACGTAATGCCATTATTTTTTTCTAATAAAATTAATGCTAAATGGGATAAAACTGATCCACAAATCATTCATTTGGACAGATCACTTATCCAGGCTGTTAGAGTCAGCCTTTGCAGCCTTCCTTCAGTGATCAAACATGCT